>VXBJ01007014.1:296313-322026 GCA_013400055.1 Nycticryphes semicollaris | reverse complement strand
CCCCCCGCCCCAGCCTTCTTTTTTTGTGTGGAAGACATGAAGATGCCTTGCACTGGTTTCTCCATGGGTGGGGATTTGTTGCATTACTTGTAGCTGTATGTAGAGTATTGCACTTGTCCCGGCCTGTGGAGGAAAGGAGGACTTGTCTTCAGGCTGTGCTGCCCCAGACTTGCTGATATGATAAGCCTTGTTTTGCTGTTGTCGGGTGGATCACGATGCAATTTTGATTAGTTTAGTAGGAGAAAAATTGCACGGTATCCATCTGTAAACCGCAAGACCTTCATCACTG
Organism: Nycticryphes semicollaris; assembly: GCA_013400055.1. Lineage (NCBI taxonomy): Eukaryota > Metazoa > Chordata > Aves > Charadriiformes > Rostratulidae > Nycticryphes > Nycticryphes semicollaris. The sequence continues at coordinate 321,737 of VXBJ01007014.1, read as the reverse complement.
ACAATGTGGCTTTTGTCAGTCATTGATTCTCACAACGGAGTCTGCAGTAACGTGTGTAGCGGCTGGTGACTCTGCAGCTTGAAAGGATGGGAAGAAAGAAAACTCCTCCTGATACTAAGATTTGTCTACCATTTAAAAAAAAAAGACCAAAAAATAAAACCAACCCAAACTCTGGGAATAGTTGCAGTGTTCCCGGGAAGGGCGGTTTGGGAGTTTGTTTCTGTAATAATGTGTACGTGACTGCAGTGGACTTGACAATAAAAAAATTATTTTAAAATAAAACTTGTGTTTAATGGATCTCGCTAAAGTGTTGTTACGGTAGATGAGTAAGAAAAGTACCAGAGACCCATCTTTTGCTGGCTTGTGGGTTACAGCCTTGCCCTGCCTATTCCCCTTCAGTTTTAAAGGTGGATCTGCTATAAACTTCTGCTGCTACGTCCAGGAGAAGGACATCCTCTGGTGATAGTGCTCACCCTTAAGCAAGTCACACTTTTTTTTTTAAATTGTATTTATTCTTTAGTTTGCTGAGCCTTGACACTGGGATTGGAGCTGGAGCTTGGACTGTTGCCCTGGGGAGTAGGGAGACCTTGATTGTCTCAGCTTTGGAGGCTGGCAGTGTGGTGTCCCCGGCTCCACTGTGGTAGCCAGGGCTGGAGCTGAGGCTCCTCTGCACAGGCTGGACCTGGCAGCCCCAAATTTTGAGTTCAGGTGGTGGGTGTTGCTGCTGGGAACATCTCAGTGTCCATGGATCAAGTGATGGGGTCTAGGTGCTGTGGGGCAAAGGAGGGAGCTGCGTGTTGTGGATGGGCAAATGGTGATGTGCTTGGGGAGAGCAGCAATGCTGTTGTGTGTAAAATGTGTTTTGGGGCTTTTGGATTTTTTTCTTTTGGGGGTGGGCTACCTGTTAAAGGTGAACCCCTGAGTGCCAGGGAGAGGGTTGCTTGGATGCTCAGGCTTCAGCTGTTTTGTTTTTTTGCCCTAGTCTGGCACCTTCAAACTGGATGGTTATGGACGTGTGGTGTGGCAGAGCTGTTAGAGACCTGCTCTAGAGCTGCAGCTTGTGGTGGCTGTAGTTTCCTCAGTATGAATAGATGTGGTCCAGTGAAGTGGGCAGCACCCGTGTATTTTTTAACACCCTCATTCCTGCAGCTAACACATCTTGAGATCTGAAAGGGTCATTTTGCTGGTCTGGCTTAACGGTGGCCAGTACAGCTGACCTGGTGGCACGGTGGGTCCCTGATGCAGTCCTGTCCCCAGGGTCCCAAGCCCAGACCTTGTCTTGGGGTGGATGCGCACAGCAGGAAGAAAATTATGCTAAACAGAGCAGTCCTCGCCTAGTTGGAGCACAACATAGCTCCTGCAGGGGCTTCCCTGTGATTTTCTAGCCTGGAATCTAACTTGAGGCTGTTGTAGTCGTCCTCGTGCTTTGGAGAGCTGTGATTGGGACTTTAGATCCCTGTGTAAGAAAAGGGGGCAAAGAAGTTCCCTAAGTGTAGAGCCCTGGCTGTACCATTTGCTGACAGTGAGGAAAGATGGTTTGGAGATTGTAGTAATTGTGATTTACTGTAGTCCATCTTGCCCCAACTCAGGGGAAACCATCAGGCTGTGGTCTTGATGGGAAGAAACCCAAAGTTTGCTGCTGTGTTAATGCACTCCTGGGAGATTCTTTGAGCCTGGCCTTGTGTTGCTGATACTGGAGCTGTACCCAGCTCATGTGTGGGGTCTCACTGGGGTTTTGTGGCTGAACCATCAACTTTGTTGGGTGCTGGAGCGGATTTGGTTTCACCAGTGGCTAGTGTTTGGTGGAAAGGCCTGGTGCGGTCATCCCAGGAGATCTTGCCAACAAGGGCTTCTGGCCAACTTGATAGTGCCAGAGCTTGAGATGGGCACTCTGAACCCATCCCACCCAGGCTGAGCCAGTGACCGATGGCTTCAGAGGTAAATTAGGTTCATGTCTGAGTTCCCTGGGTGAGAGGGGTTGATAAATCCTGAGTGGAAGCTATCTATTAACAGCCTTAGGTGTCTGCTGTTCTGAGGAGTATTGGCACAACCTGTTCCAAGTGACAAGCCTGTGGTTTGTGTGGAATTTACTGACTGCTCAAAGTGTTGAAATTTGGAAGCAAAGTAAGTGTTCCTGCACTTAAAAACTCGTTAGGGCATCAGGAGGAAGCAGGATCCTGATTTGGGAGCTTCTGCAAACTGGTGCCATGTGTGTTCTTCCTGTGCCTGTAAGTTGGTTTTATCGTCAGGCTGTGGTATTCAGACAAAGTGGGGTGGGTGGTGCATCTCCAGGAGGAGCGTGCCATTTTCCTTCAGAGTGATGGTGATATGGCAAGGAGGGGCTAATTCCCAGGGTATCAGCATCACAGGATTTGGAAGTCAAATGTGCTCCTATCCCCACTTTAAAGCCAGTAAGGAGGAGGAGTATGGTGTGATGATGACACAAAGCTGGGACAAGTGGCTGACACACTAGAAGGTGGTGCTGCCATTCAGCAGTACCTGGACAGACTGGAGACTTGAGCAGAGAGGAACCTAATGAAATTCAATAAGGGCAATAGGGTCATGCACCTGGGGAGGAATAAGCACCTGCATCATTACAGGTTGGGGCTGACCTGCTGGGAAGTAGCTCCAAGAGAGAGACCTGGGAATCCTGGTGGACAACAAGTTGACCATGAGCCAGCAATGTGCCCTCGTGGCCAAGAAGGCCAATGGTCTCCTGGGGTGCATTAAAAGCAGCATGGCCAGCAGGTCAAGGGAGGTCATTCTCCCCCTCTCCTCTGCTCTGGTGAGCTGCATCTGGAGCACTGTGTCCAGTTCCGGGTTCCCCAGTTCAAGAAGGACAGGGAACTGCTGGAGAGAGTCCAGTGGAGGCTACAAAGATGATCAAGGGAACGGAGCACCTCTCTGATTAGAGACACCAGGCTGAGAGACCTGGTCCAGGTCTGTTCAGCCTGGAGAAAAGCAGATGGAGAGGGAATCTCATGACTGCTTATCAATACCTAAAGGGCAGGTGTCAGGAGGATGGGGCCAAACTCTTCTCAGTTAAGCCCAGAGACAGGACAAGGGACAACGGACGCAAACTGGAACTCAGGAAATTCCATCTGAATGTGAAGAAAAACTTCTTTCCTGTGAGGGTTGCAGAGTCCTGGAACAGGCTGCCTAGTGAGGGTGTGGAGTCTTCTCCTCTGGAGATACTCCAAACTTCACCTGGATGCGTTCCTGTGCAACCTGCTTTGTGTGACCCTGTTTTGGGAGGGGGTTGGACAAGATGATCTCCAGAGGTCCCTTCCAACCCCTGTCAGTCTTTGATTCTGCGATTAGTGGCTGCAGAGGGTTGGCGTGATGGCACAGCATCATGGCTCTGAATTTTATTCTCTGCACATCTGCCAGTGAGATGTCTCTGATTCCTGAGCTCTGCTGTCCTCTCTTGCCTCTGAGGACACACTACTGGCTTGCACAGGTTGCAGAAGCCTCTCTTAGAGCAGGTCACCCCTGGCCTACGCAGCCTTGCTTCCAGCTCTGTCACAGCTATAACCTGTTCTACACTGCCCACTTCCCTGTGTTGTGACTTAGAAGGTTTAGAAATGCTGAACCTGTCTTTTGAAGTAGCAAATATATTATACTAGAATTATACTAGCAGCACTGCACAGAATTGCTTTGTCTTAAAGTAAGCCCAGAATATCATTTTGAGAGACTTCAGGAGATGCCCTTGCATTCTGAGGGTTTGGATGCCCTGTATAATCAGGTGGAGCCCCAGGAAGGCAAAAAAAGGCTCAGAAAACCCTTGCAAACCAACCCAGTCCCAAAGCAAACCAGCCCAAGAGAAATGATTTCGGGTGTTTTGTATATCTGAACTCCGTGAAGGTAGGTGCAGAAATGGGGTGTGTGGATTCCTGTGGTGGGGTATCCACCTGTGGAGCTGCAAAGTTTGTGTCCAGCTCCTGGCAAGGGGGAAATCCATGGGATCTTGGGCTTTTCCTCTGGACCTTTTGACTTGCCCTGACCATGCCTTTGGAGGAGCTGAAACTCGGGGTTCCCCAGTCTGTCTCTGGATCCTCTCTGCAGACCATTCTCCCATGGGAAGTGCCATGGGTGCAGGGATGGGTGTTGGGTGCTGCATCAATGTGTTGCTGCAAGGAAACGGGGGAAAAATCTGAGAGTTTGCTATTGCTGGCATGATATTTGGCACGGATCTCGCTGTGCCAGAATAGGGGTGGTTTTGCTGCTTTTTAAACAAGCAGCTTGTTTGGTTGTTGTGGTTTTTTTTTTTGTGTGTGTGTTTTTGTTTTTTTTTATCCAAGAGAAGTGTGGCCATTGGACATCAGTGCTGAGGCTGTTCCAGGAGCTGTTGCAGTAGCTATTTCCGTGAGTGGGATGTCAGAAAGGAGTTGTCACCAGTAATTTTTTACTGGAAGTATATAAATAGGTACGAGGACACGCAGACATGTGGGCTTCTTGTGGAGAGAGACAACGCTTGTTCTGGATGCTTCAGAGGGCTTCTAACATCGGAGTGCCTAGGCTATTTTTATAGAGTGGGAATATGTCATATTATTTCAGTCTCTTTCCTGTTGCACACTTTACTATTTAATATGCACGCTGGCATTCCCAGCTCTAATCTGTTTTTTCACAAAGCATCCAGTGGGTACTTTCCTTTTCTCTTAGACTTCTAAAAGTCATTCTTAATAATTCTGAACTATCATTTCTTTTTAAAGTATCTTCTGCTGTTGATGGTCTTCAGGGTATTTCTTTAACAGCATATTCAATTCATCAAATTGGTGCATTAGGTCCAGGTAAGCATCTCTAACCAATGTGTCATTTGCTGTGCACATGGTGTACTCACTGCCCTTCATCTCTGGCTGCTCCTGACTCACCTGCATACAAAGTAATTGCAGTGCGTGTGCATAAAATCTGGGTTTCATTTCCGTAAGTTTTTAGGTTTGAATCACACCTGATATAGAGTGGTATGCATTTCTAAATTGTAGAGATTCAAGCTGGATCTCTGACAATGAAAAAAAAAAAAAAGGAACCAACCCTGACCCGCTGCCTGAGAAAGCAGTAACGTGTTGCATCCATCCTTCATCTCCTCCCCAGCTGCACTTCTCCCCTGTATCAGCTCCCCTGCGAATGACACCTGTAGTAACGCACCTCATTCTCTTTGCCTTTTTACATCTACTTATTGATTTAAGTTACTGTCCTTCTGTGGTCAGGATGCTGGCAGCTGCAGCCAGATCACAACTCGCCAGTTATCTGCCTGATTACCTTTCCCATTGGAAGTGTTGCTTGTGAAGGATATGTTTCATTTGCCACAGGGTTTTGTAAAATTTAGGGAATTGCAGCACTGACCCAAGGGGGAAATCACCAATGCTGTTTTTATATATGTGACTTGTATGGAAGAGGAAATTACCATTTTGTTACTCTGGTGATATGGAACTGGATTTTCAAAAAGATTTTATTTAGTGGGGGTTTTTGTGGTTTTTTTTGGTTTGTTTGTTTGGTTTTTTTGGGGGGTTTTCTTGGGGAAATGGGCTCTTTGCTGCAAAGCACCACACTTGTGCCGGTCTCTGCTGGTGGAGGCACCAAAACCGGTTTGGCGGTAGGTACCCTGTAGCAACAGCAAATGGCTGGCAGGACAGATTTAAAGCTTGACAGAAGTAACAAATCTCTTGGGACTTCAAAGGCCGCACTTTGTCAGCCTGCCTGCTCAGAGCTTCATTGCAGCAATGAAAGGAAAATTAAGATCTTCCTGCCCTGAAACCACAGCCCCCTTCCCTTCTCCAAAGCTGGACCCCTCCTCCATGGTCGTTAGCAGCAAAGCCCGAAGCACTCACTCCTTCCCCTTCCCAGCAGTGGTCCAGATGCTCATTATATGCTTTAACAAACACAACATTTTGAAGTAGCAGTGGGTCCCAGAACATCCACTCATATGAATTTTGAGTGGTCTGAGAATGGGTGCTTAAATCCCTGAAAGTGGCTTGAAAATCCCTGCTCTTATCCCGTTGCTGAGGTTAGCTGTGAAGGGCAATCAGCTGCAGACTGATGCTGTTTGTAGCTGGATTTTGAGCTCTCCGGCCAGGATGCAGGAGAAATTGGACACTGCCAGGGAAGCGCCATCCTAGGAGACAGGAGGTTTCTGCTGCCAGCACTCCCTGGACATCTCTATTCCTTTGGGGAGGCTGCAGAACTGACTGAATTAGTTATCTCCTTTTTAATTTTCTTCCNTTTCTTATTTAAAAGGGTGTTTTGTATGGATGGAAGTTTTCTGATTTGACTGAAAAATCTGGATTTGCATTGATATGGAGTAAAAAGGATATAGAAAGATGGGAAAAGCACTTTGTGTTTTCTCTCTCTTTTGGCTGATGCAAAACTCTTTATCCTTGTTCTGCTCAAAGAAGGAGCGATTTCTGAACAGAAATATTTATGATGAAAACCTTATAAACCAGGCCTATAGTTGAAGAACACTCAATCTGAGCCTTATCCTTCAATCCAAGAGCAGCATGTGACAGAGCTTAATTGATTGATTAAAAATGTTGTAGTTCTCTTTATCCCGATACAGTACAGAAAGGAGTGCATGGTGACTACTTGCCCTTTGCTTTGGGGACACTCTTTGAAAAGTGCTTTATCTGCAGTGAAAGCTGTGGTTAGTTTTGAAGAAAGTAAGTTCAAAACTAACAGAGTTAGGAGTGGATCAGTAGAGCATGGTTCTTCCAACAAGCCTGGGTGCAAGCAGCAGGACGGGAAGGAGCATTGCTTGCCATTGCCACCTACCTGTACAGTTTTATTAGTACAGTAAACGTAGCAAAATACAGTTGCATTAACTCTGATCGTCACGTTGCCACACCTCTACTGATGGGCCATTCCCGAGGCAGCAGTGTGGTAAACAGACCTACTCAGAATTCTGTTTTAGATACTGAAAATCTCTTTTACCCTGTTACACCTCACTCTCCAGCTAAAACACGGGCCTGGTTTGTTTTAGGAGGTGATGACAGGGAGATAAAATGGAATTAGAGCCTCTGCTCGAATGCGGGCAGGTCTGCAGCGCTGCCTTTAATGGTTTCCCACTTGGGTAGTTTGTGCTGTGATGCTGATGCTCTGGCTGCTGGAAGGTTGTTGCCGGGAGATGGGAATTAATAGGTCTCGGAACTCCTCAGATGTGGACTCAGACCTGTGCAAACTTCCTGCTCTGGGGACCTCCCCCTGCTCCTGCAGCTGCTCTGCCCGGGGTGCCCAGGGAAAGCAGTGCCCATCTGTTGCTGTCAGAAAACGGGGTGGAAAGTGGATGTTAGGGTGAAACTCTGATGCTTTTCATGCTGTAAAAAATACATGAGCGCCATCTAGGCTAAAGCCACTTATTGCATTTCCCCCCTCGTTTTCTAATGGGCTGCCACAAATCAGCATACGGGTGGAGTCTCTGAAGTGGCAGGCTCTGAGTGAGACGAGGACAAGTTGTTGGTGCTCGGTTGTGCTGATGGCAACCAAAGAGCTTTGCAAATGGAATCGTTGAATGAGGGATTTGGAGAAAGCAATAAGATGCCGGCTCTGCATCAGCCCGCAGCGCTCAGCTGGGCACCAGCCTGTCCCCTAGCAAGGCTTGGGGTGACAGTGCAGAACTTCAGGGACCCTCCTGTCTTTGTGGGAGCTGGTCCCAGGGTTAGAACTTTGCATCTGTGTCAGGCAGGGTTTGTATTGCTTCAGGCTGCTGCTGTGGGATCCTGTTCTGCTTTTTCCATGCTGGTAAGAGTCTTAGAATTGTCTTAGTTGGAAAAGACCTTTAAGATCATTAAGTCCAACTGTTAACATGGCACTGCCAAGTTACCACTAAACCATACCCCTCAGGATCCCATCTACCCAGCTTTTAAATACCTCCAGGGATGGCAACTCAACCACTTCCCTGAGCAGACTGTTCCAGATCCAGTTTTCTTGTGTCCCATCGGAAGCCAGGGATGCACAGGCTGTTGGTGCGACATGCAGGTACATCATCTCACTAGAGATCCCCTAAAAAGGGTCCTGCAAGCCCCAGGCAGGACTGCTGTGATATGTCCTGTTTGCATGCTGAGGGATCATGTTTGAGCTGTGAGCTGTGGCCATGTCCTGGTGCTCGTGTCGGGGCTGGCTATGAGCCATCTTGCTCCTGGTCCCGCAGCATTGCCTGCTGCCCGTCAAGTTACTGTCCTGGCTGTCAAAATGCAGCCACCGTGCTCTGCTCCTTGATGCAGCCTGGCCTTGCATCACGGTTGGTTTTTCAGTGCTGATTTGGGAGATTTGTGCACATTTTTAAAAAAATAAGAGTTGGGAGGGTGAGAAAGAAATGGTTTTATCTGATTTCTTACTTGGCCTGATTTTGTTTACTCTGGATCAGGCTCGTTCTGGGTAAATCTTTTATCTCCTCTCACAAATAAACTGAGGCTGCCCAGAAACCTCTGTACGTGGGGTAAGTGCAATTGCCTTCCTGAGCCAAGCCCTCACGGAAAATGTTCAAGGAAAACTACTTACTGTTCTACCCGTCCACTGAACACAAACAGGGCTTTTCCTCATTTCAGATGCTGGAGCCACAGCTCTGCCTCTGTGCTGAGGGCTTGTCTTGACTTTGCGCCACCATCCCTACACTGGTGCTGTGGGGACCGAGCTGGAGTTTTGAGGACACAGCTCAGCTGCTGCCCTGGGCACCCACAGGCTCCGTCAGGGCACTTGCCCATGGCTATCTGGGAATTGCCAGGCCTGCCAGAGAAGTGGGTGCTCTGCAGGTGGGAAGGGAAATAGGCAGAAAAATGAGTGAAGAAAATCTGCGTGCAACAGGTGAGTGACTTGTCCCGGCGCGTTTAGTCCCCAAATCTTCAGCCTCCAGGCTGCCCCCGTTCACCACATGAGGGCAGGCTCTTTCTAAATAAAATACAGCGAAGAATCCCCTCCATCTCACAGTCCTGAGAATCTCCAGCCCAAACCACCAGGTTTCAGCCCCACAAGCCCAAGGGGATTGTGGTGGATGAGGACAAAAATGCTCATTGCCCGTGTGTGCAAGATCTACCCGACCATTATAATCTCCCCTGCCTGAGGGAACTGCTCCAGCGTTTGCTGTAACTATCTCACTGCTTTGTTATTCCTCTGGGCAAAGTCCATTTACCGTAATGGCATTAGCTTNCAGTGTCACGGTGCTGTCACCAAGCCCCATGAGTATTTACTGCCACAGTCTCACCTGGCTTCATGGCCTCTACCTGCTGGCTGCTGTGTAAGTTAACGCAGCTTCCAGAGATTTTAAAAAGGACAGAATTAACTGGAGTTTGATAGTTGTTAATGCTGCAGAGGATTTGGTACTCTGGAAGCTTTCTGCCTCTGACTCAAGTTTATTCCTCTCCCTAACTCTTTTTTTTTTGATGGAAATGTAGCAGCAAATGCCCAGTGGGAATATGTGGTTTTAAGAATAAGCAATATGGATTTGTCAGTTTAGCAAATAATATTCTTGGTTTTAAGCCTCGTGGATTTAACTCAAAGCAAGGACAGGTGGGGTGTGAAGGAGGATGCTGAAGTCTTTGTGGTGGCTGCCCAGGGCAGGAGCAGAGGGAGAGGGAGGGGGGCTGGAGCAGCCCTGTGTGTAGCTCCAAGGAAAGTTTCCAGCAAACCCCTCTTCAGTTGCACTAACAAATGTTTTGCTCTCACAGACTGTGTGTGAGCAGGCTGTGATTTCTGGGTCTGAGGAAACCTTCCTGCTCACAAACCAGTGTTTGTAGCAAGTGCCTGTTAACATGGTGTTAGAAGTGATGGAACAAGAAGAAATGAGGGTAAAGCCCAAGCCCCATAGTGGATTGACGTGATTGCTGGTGGGGAAAAGCCCACCAGGTATTATTAATATTCAAAATCAGAAATGTCATAGTGACCACAATGAACCACAAGTCCCTATCAGTTATTTTGAGAACAACTCAGTCAAGAGATGCAATCAGAAACCCCCTGAAGTGTGGCTATGTCCTGCTCACCAAGGGCTCCACTAAATCTGTTGCCTTTTACAGGTTTTTCAAAACCTTAATTGGAAAAAAATTAACAAGACCCCTCTCTACACACACACCCACCCCTTGAGATGGCTGCCTGGGGAAGTGTCCAAGCAGACACTGATGTTTGGAGCCCTGATTGTACTTCACTGTGAGTTTTTTGCTGTCCTGCTCCTGCTGCTCGAAACCCAATTTCTGCCCAAACCCAGGGCTGCACTGCAGAGCTCCAGGATCTACTAGTTTTAAATCAGCCTCAGTTCTCCTGGTCATCTCCTCTCAGATGCGATTCTTATTTGCTTGCTCTCTCCAATAATTTTTCATGCCCTCCTGTGTGAAACATTTGGGAGAACACCTTGGCTCCATTTAAAGGTTTTATTAATGTCTTCAATCTGGTCAAGTTCTTGCAGCTCTGTGGGAGAAATGTGTCTCCAGGCACGGCTGTATCGTAGGTGGAGGATGGGGCAAGCCAACAGCAGCCTGTGCTCCTGGCAGCCCTCTGCTCCTCCTCATCCTCACTTAGTCTGACTTCCTCTAGCCTGGGTCTCTCTGTGGCTATGCCAGAGTGGCTACAGATGTGGGCTAAATAACTCCTGGGGTCGAGGCCACCAGAGCCAGAGGGGATGATAATTGATAGGGAGACAGTGTCATGGGTCCTGAGCCCCGAGAGCTGGCAACTTTCTTATCTCCTCCTGTATTTCTTTTTTTAAAGACTCATTTTTCCCCATCCAGAGTGACATAAATAATTGCTGCTGAACTGTTGGGCTTTTACAAGGATGGGCTTTTACAGGATGGAAAGAAGTGGTTTGTTTGGTCACTTTGTTCTCACTGTCATGTGTGATGAGTTGAAGTGCAGAATAACAGCTGGGGAGGGTGATGGCCTGGCAGATAATTTCATGCCTCCTGCCAGGCCTGGATGTGGCCACTCAAGCCCCAGAGGGGACAGAAAAGTTATTTATCTTTTAAAGTGGTTGTTCTCTTCTGTGGATTTACAGGAGTAAACGCCTGACAGTCATCAAGCATTTTAAGGGTTGAATTTGGGAAAACCAACCCCATTCACAAGTGTCATTATCCTGCTCATAACAAAGGGAAATGAAAAGGTGTTCTTCTGCAGGGTGTTATCAGCGGTTGAGGTAAAGCCTTGAATCCATTTTGAGTCACCTCCTAGTGTGTCCCTTGGTGGTTCCAGTGCCCAGACTGGGACATGCCAAGCGGTGCATTATCCTGCAGCTGGTTTGCCACCAGTGGTTGCCAGCAGGACTGGAGCTGGACAAGGAAATTCCTCACCTTTTTTGGCCACTAATTAAAGTAATGGGTTAAAATAGCTCTGCAAAGGAAGGCTCTCTCTGTTGCTCCATCCTGGCTGCCCCGTCACCTAGAAAATATTGAGCGTTAATTTGAAAAACTAGTATCACAGTGAATAAACTCTTCTGCTAATTGTGCAATTGTCTACCAGCAGACACAGATATGAGCCAGTTGGATGAAAAAATTCTCCATAATTGATGGGTATGAGCACCTGACTTGCAGCTGGTGTTGTACCAGTCCCAGAGTTTATGGTGTAACAGCAACATTTCCACTGTTTCTTGGTCTCTGACCCGATGCCAAGCTCAAATACGAGGAAATCCGAAGCAAATCTCTTTGCAGTGTTGTGTGAGGTTGGTGGAAGCAGAGGAAAGTTTTCCAGCTGCTTTGGCCCTCTGGAAAGATGCTGGGGCTGAATGTCAGTAAGAAAATTCCCACCAACTTCATGTGAACCAGGATTTGGGTCAGGGGAAGTGGAGTTAAAGGCTCAAAGTGCTGATGCTGAGCCCAGTTCTAACACCTCATTTCTGTCCGTGGAGCCCTGAGGAATAGCCTCTACGTTAGTAGGGTTTAGGCACAGTTAATCAAGCTATTTTGCTATTTTGTTGCCTGTTGGGTTTGCTGCTGTGGTTGCTGCAGGAACTGAAGTACCATTGGATGCTGTGCAGGACTCTAGGTCCATCTCTGTGGCTCCTCATACCTGGCATCAGCCTGACCCTGGGCTGAGCTTGAGATGCTCAAGCCTGATGCTAAGTGCCAGAATCTGCTGTGCTGTGTGCAATTCTCTGCTGCAATTAAGTTCACCTTTAAAATACGTGCAATTAAATGCTAAGACTCAGCATTTTTTTATATCCCACCCTGTGAACACAAAAGACTCCTCTAGAATGGTGTAAAATATCCACGGAGACAGAGCAGCTGACCTAGGCGTTTTCATTTTTTAAATCTGTAAGTGCATGACTGGTGTGTGTGTGTGTAACCAGGGCAGTTTGTGCATTTAGCGTTTGCCAGACCAGCTAGTATTGCTAATGTGCTGCTCCTTTGATGACTGGGTGCAGTGATGATTTTTTAATGCTGCCCCATGATGTAACTGTACAATACTGTAACTTTCCTGCAGGCCAAAAAATCTATGGCACTGATGTCCTTGAGTGCTTTGGGAGCTGGCCTGCCTTCAGACCCATTCATAACATGCAGATTACAAACTCACTCAGTGCCAAGCCTTTAGTGCTTCGGCTTCTTTTAGCCAAGATGAGTAGCAGTGATTTCATGAATTCTGGCATTGTGGCATTGTTCGGATGAGCTGCTGCCTGAGCTGGTGCTTCTCAGGGTTGTGGGGGGCACGGAGGAGCCCCAGACGCCTCTTCACATAGTTCTGCAACCAGGACGAGATGCCCAGCCCTGCTCCTGGGTGTTTTGCACGAAAAGCAGTGATACTTGCTTTTTTCCCAGGCTGTTTTTGGCTGCCATGTTTGCCTGAGTCCATTGGCTGCTTGTTGGTGGCGTGGAGAAGCTGTGAATGGCAAAGCTCCTGCTGAGATCCACCTCTGTGAGCTGAGCCTCGGGAGAGTTGCACTTTCCAGCTGCACTATCAGCTTCTGCGGGGTCTCACCTTGTCTCCACTGTCATCCCCTTGTGATGCCAAGACATCAGACAAAGATCACAACAGGTTTTACATTAGGATGCCCAGTCTGCTTCGTAATAAGAGGAAGTAAAAGGTGAAATCGTTGAGTAAACCTTTGTAAAACACTTCAGACCTATAGTTAAATGCTGAGCTAGCCTTGGTTTGTTCTGCTGTATCATGGTGAAGGTCCTACAAGTCATGAGGGATGGTCTGAGGTCTCCATGGTAGTTATGGGCTCTTATACTGTAAAGGGTGGGAGCGATGTGTTTATAGACAGCAGCAATCAGTTGATATAGCTGTGGCAAGCCATGGCGGGCTGCAGCTTGGGGCTCTCCGTCCTTCAAGAGCATCTGCCCAGAGCAGGGCCTGATCCTGTTGAGCTCCAGCTCAGACAGTCGCTTTCTTTAACTCTCACCGTGGAGATCACTGCAGTTTTGTCCAAGCACATCCTGGTGTGGTGTTATGCTGCTACCTGCTCAAAAGCTGCAAGTGGTGCTAATTTAATCATTATTCTGTGTTTCCACAACAGATGTTGACATTTCACTAGTGTCCCAGAATTAAATGTCAAGTTATTCCCATTCAAAATTGCCATTGAAATGTTCAGGGATTCCATATGCAGCTGGATTTATAGACGACTGCCTGCCTGCTAAGCCAGCATTTCTAAGCAGGTTTCCCAATGGGCTGCAGTGAGTTCATGCACGTACCAGAGGGCTGCCTGCGTTAATTAATTCCCTTTCCAGCCATTATAACCTATACAAGTAGGGCAGCTGGAGGGGTAGGTTTTCTCTGAAATGAGTAATTATGCACATTGGGGGACCAACTTTTGGATTTCTGCTCTTGTTGCAACCTGTAAAACAGAAGCAGCATTCAAGAAAGAGCTGACGGGGGATGTGAACATCAAACAGGACAGATAAATGATTAATCTGCAGCAAATCATAATCTAAAATCCAGTGCAGAAGCACTGGTGCAGCTTTTAATTTTGCATTTCTTCTCACTGCTTGCATCATTTTAATCTCTAGCTATGTCTCTGAAACCCTTTCCCATGCTCTCAGTGGCTAGTGAAGCACTTTGCTTTCAGTCAGGGGGTCAGGTAAATATCTCCCTGCATCATTGAGCCGATATGTGCTGTGTTCTCAGTGCTCGCCCTCTGATACGGAGCACCGTGATCCATCTCATCAGATGCCAGGTCTCTGTTACTCAGCCGTGGGATATTTTCTCAGAGCATCTTGCCCTGTAGCGGGGCATGTGGGGGAGACACAGCAGGGAGGTGTGTTGGGATGGGGGTGGTTTCTTCTCACATACAGCCCCTGACCTGCTCTGACTGCTCAGCCCCCTGGCATCACTGTGTTGATGACAGAGGAGATGTGCTGGGTGGCTTCAGGTGGCCTCAACGATGGCAAAGCTGACACACTTCAGGGTTTAGGAGAGGCAAAGTTTGAGGTGATGTTGACACCATGCTTGATGGCTTTAGCCCATGGTTTGGCAGCCTATAAAGCAAAGATTGCTGGGGTGAGCTGCTCTTTGCATCCTGCTCCTCTCTGGAGAGAAACCCGGGTTATCCATCTGCAGGACACATGCAGAAGGACTGAGGGATGTGTTTCGGAGAAGGGGACGCCGAGGAAAGGAAATGGGTAGGCAAACCCCGGAGTCTCCATCTCATAACATCTTCAGATTGAACCCAGATGTCTCCAGACCAATAGAGATAGGCGAGGAGCAGGAGTAACGGGAGGCAATTTGAAGCTATGCAGGAGAGCAGAAAATCCATCCAATGCTTCTGGTCTTGGTGATTGTGAATTAATGTTTCCTCTAAAAAGGCCTCAGGTGATTACAAATACTTCCAGAAAAGAGAAACCTGCTCGGCTGCTCTCAGACCAACAGTGCCATGAAATCTCTTGCAGCTCAGCCACTTCACACCTGCCATGATCTGGGCTCTGGGGCTGCCTTGTAAATGAAAAAGGAGAAAATGTCCCTTTTTCGCAGGGGGGGTGGTGGGGATGGCAGCTTGCAGGGAGTGTGCTACTTTCAGCTGTATGAGGAATTGTGGAGATTATCAGTCAGAAGCATAGCGAGTCCCTATTTCTGGAGACTCTGAAAATGAATAAAGATGGGTAAAACCTCCTGAAATTATTTCCTCTTATTATTATTATTACATTCAGTGCTAGAGTTGTCTCTTTAATACTTAGTATGTTTTTTCCACACTAGATAGGTGAGCTTATATTACATACTAAGAAGCTATTAGTTTTCTCAAAAGATTGTAGATTTTCTTTCCAAATTGCTAAATTACATTTTCAATTTTATGGGAATGCTCCTTCATTTGTGCAAAATCCTGCGCTTGGATGGTTAGGTCAATCTTATCACGCAGGACTGTTAGGGGAACTGATTGGATCTGCTTCACTTGCACATTTCTATCAGGAATATCTAATAAATGTGGAAATCCATTTGGAAATTAAGACAGCATCTTCATGCTCTCGGGACCTTAGAGATTTCTGTTGTTGCAGCCACAGCCAGTGGCAATCTGCTACTTTCCTGTTGGCAGCTTTGCCAAAGCTTTTTTCCAAGGTATGAGCCTGACTGTCTTCATAATGGTCAGAAGGTGCTAAATGATGCACTTTCTCTGTGGTGTTTTATTGATGCTAACCCCGTAAAGATGCAGGGACATCTCTTGCACGGTCCATTTGGGCTGTCATCGAGGGAGGTGTGAGGGTGATCCCGGCACTGTAATTGCTGCTCCTCTTCAGCGTACTTATGAATTCATCTCCTCGCTACCCCAGCAAAGCAGAGAAAACCCATTATCCCCATGATGGCAATGGAGAGGCATGGGAGTAAGGCAATGAAGGAGCTCCCAAGGTCGGCTGGTTCAAAAGTGTTTGAGATGGAGCTGCGGGGCTCTAAATCCAGCACTTAAATGTTCACCTCTGCTTGCACGACTTCCCTCCTGTAACACAGAATCACAGAATCTTAGTGGTNGTTATTCCCTTGGGAGAAGAGGCCAATCCCTGCCTCTCTACAGTTTCCTTTCAGGTAGTTATAGAGGGCAATAAGGTCTCCCCTCAGCCTCCTCTTCTCCAAACTAAACATGCCCAGTTCCCTCAGCCTCTCCTCGTACGACTTGTTCTCCAGACCCCTCACCAACTTGGTGGCTCTCCTCTGGACACGCTCCAGCACTTCAATCTCCTTCCTGTAGTGAGGGGCCCAGAACTGAACACAGTACTCGAGGTGAGGCCTCACCAGTGCCGAGTACAGAGGCACGATGACTTCCCTACTCCTGCTGGCCACACTGTTCCTGATACAAGCCAGGATGCTGTTGGCCTTCTTGGCCACCTGGGCACACTGCTGGCTCATGTTTAGCCGGCTGTCCACTAACACTCCCAGGTCCTTTTCTGCCAGGCAGCTTTCCAGCCACTCTGCCCCAAGCCTGTAGCGCTGCCCGGGGAACACTGTGGGGCTGATGTTAATATACTTATGCAAGACTGTCACTAACTCCTTCTGCACTGAAGTTTTTCACTTCTAAGACTCCTGCCTGGATTCAGCCAGGGGTTTGCACACAGGACAGCTTTAAATAGGATCCCTGTGTAGTTTGGAGTTAAGTCATTTTGTCGACAGGGCTTCAGAAGGTGGGATGCTTTTCCAGCCAATTTGTGGTGACTCAGTGCTGTGCTCACCAGGGAACCCAGCACTTTGCCGTGGCAGGGTTTCTTTTGAGCACTGTGTCCTGCCTGCAAGAGTCGCTCTGTGTTCCCTCGGCACGTGTTGTCTGGTAGAAAGTCTGCACAATAAAGCGAACCTTTTATGTATTTGCAGGATGCTCACACTGGCAGAGTACATTTGTATTGGTTCATGCAATGATGAGGTGTTCTGCTCTTAAACTGAATGCACTTTCTTATTGAATCTGGGTCCTGCTTTCCAGTGGAAGCTAAAACAAAACCACCTGCACACATCATAGTGGTCACTGACAGCATTGGGATGCTTCAATGTAGCATGTGGCAATTCTCATTTGTGAGAACAGTTTCTGGCAGAGCCAAACCTCTTTGTCCCTAAGACCTTCCTTCTCATTCTAGCTCAGGTCAGAAATGGGGACACAACCCCAAAAGGCTGTGGGTAAGAACCTGAATGCTGCTTTCTCCACTCTGCCAGAATCAGCAGGGCATTTACTGCTGGCCTTGGAGAAGGTGCAACCAGAGAAAGGGGGGCACAGGGAGGAAAAGTCACTTGGCTTTAAGCATGTATTGTTTAAATTATTCAGTTTCTCCTAAAACAGCCCATTTAATAATACATCGTGGCCACAGTTATTTCTAAATGCTTGCACTTAGAGTGAGGTTAAAATGAAGTCCTAAAATGCTACTTGGGCTCGTGTTCTTCTGGAGATGCCACTGAGCCTGCATCCCTGCAGCTCTGTTCCCCACGTTTCAAGGCTCCGGGTCCCGTGTTTGGCCCCCCGCCCTTTGACCTTTGATACCACCAGACTGTTTTGAACAACCCCAAAGCCCAAAAAATAACAATCTCAGGTTTGTTTCCTGTTTGCTCTCTTCATTGCTGGCCAAGCCCTCTGGAGTCATTTGTCAACAGCTTTATTCCTTCTTCATTAAAGCAGAGTTTTGACTTAATGGCACTATTACCTGAGTTTATCAAAAACCTTTGAAACACCTTACATCAGAGTTACAAAATGGAGCAATGACAGAGCACAGAGACTTGTTCTCCGTCTCCTTCCCATCCTATCCCTGAAACACCTCCCCACCCCCCCGAGATTTCAGCATTTGAAGATAATTTCTGCTTGAGACACCCATAGCTCAGGTGTAGGTTTCAGTTTTGTTTAAAGGACCGGGGCAGTCAGGAGTAACTAGTTCTGTTTCACACTTACCTGCTTCTCAATTTCTGCCTAATGTTTAATAGTAATAATACAAATAAAAGCCCAAACCCCCGAAGAGCTATTTGAGAGGCCTGATATTTGTGCATTATGTGCAGGGATGATTCGCATTTACAAACAAAATTAATCTTTCTATGTAAAGGGGTTCGTTATTCTGACTGATTGGAAATGAGGCAAACGTGGACATCTAGTGAGGCTCCCTCACTAAGAAAACTGCCCTCTGTGGATATGCTGTCCTCCTCCACAGAGGGGTTGTTTCCTCTGAAACCTGGCTGAGTGTCCAGCAGGATAATTAGTTGTTTGGGAAATGCCTTCAAATGCACAAGCATCAAATCTTATTGCTGGTTTTAGTTGTTTTTTTTTTTTAAATTACATTATTTGGCCTGTGCAAGGAGGATGTAATTTCAATTAGAAAAGCCCTCTGAGATCTATTCATGTCATTGTATATGCAAGCAAGGATGCTAATAATGAGAAGCCCAACGTGTGCTGAGCTCCAAGGCTGGCTGGACATGAATCACACAATGTGAGGGGGGGTTGGAAGGGACCTCTGGAGATCATCTTGTCCAACCCCCTCCCAAAACAGGGTCACACAAAGCAGGTTGCACAGGAACGCATCCAGGTGAAGTTTGGAGTATCTCCAGAGGAGAAGACTCCACACCCTCACTAGGCAGCCTGTTCCAGGACTCTGCAACCCTCACAGGAAAGAAGTTTTTCTTCACATTCAGATGGAATTTCCTGAGTTCCAGTTTGCGTCCGTTGTCCCTTGTCCTGTCTCTGGGCTTAACTGAGAAGAGTTTGGCCCCATCCTCCTGACACCTGCCCTTTAGGTATTGATAAGCAGTCATGAGATTCCCTCTCCATCTGCTTTTCTCCAGGCTGAACAGACCTGGACCAGGTCTCTCAGCCTGGTGTCTCTAATCAGAGAGGTGCTCCGTTCCCTTGATCATCTTTGTAGCCTCCACTGGACTCTCTCCAGCAGTTCCCTGTCCTTCTTGAACTGGGGAACCCGGAACTGGACACAGTGCTCCAGATGCAGCTCACCAGAGCAGAGGAGAGGGGGAGAATGACCTCCCTTGACCTGCTGGCCATGCTGCTTTTAATGCACCCCAGGAGACCATTGGCCTTCTTGGCCACGAGGGCACATTGCTGGCTCATGGTCAACTTGTTGTCCACCAGGGTTCCCAGGTCTCTCTCTTGGAGCTGCTTCCCAGCAGGTCAGCCCCAACCTGTACTGATGCAGGTGCTTATTCCTCCCCAGGTGCATGACCCTGCACTTGCCCTTTTTGAATTTCATTAGGTTCCTCTCTGCTCAAGTCTCCAGTCTGTCCAGGTACTGCTGAATGGAAGCAAGAGAGCTCAGATGACTTCTTGTTTTGCTGCTTGCAGCATCAGGCAATGAAGGCAGCTGGAAAAAAGGTGAAAGGACAAAGGGGCTGCTGATGGGAAGGGACAGCTCTGCACAGCTTGTGGGATCCTCACCTCCCAGGCAGCAGAGGGCTCTAGGACACATCCAGCCACGCTTGGCACAGATGTGATATCTGCACTGGAGATCTGGACCAGTAAAAGCCCAGGCAGGCCAAGAGAACCTCTGGGGAACAGCAGGTGTCTGCAGCAGAGAGGCAGAGCGGTGCTGTGCCCTGTTGTAAGCTGAATGTAGAGCCAGTGAATGTCAGGGTGCTTCCTAGGCTGCAGGATGAGGCTCACAACAACCCCACAGCTCCTTGTGAGAACTTGGAGAGAGTGGTGGTTATAACAGAAGCTCCTTTAACTTGCAATTTTTTCTTCTTGCCATCATGTACAGTGACATTTCCTTAATGAGAAAGAAGAGTGAAAGGGAGGAGGGAGAGGAACGAGGTGCTGGGGGGAGATGACGACAACACAGCAAGTAACAAAGCTGTTGTCCATCCTGCTACACAGTGGCTGGCCCCTGTGGTAGCTCATCACTGACCCCAGAGCTACCCTGTCATTGATGAAGGCTCTTCATACTGCTTCACATTGCTTTGTTCCAAGGTCTCCGTTCTTACTGGGGCTCAGTGCTCCTAGGGCTGCTCCAAATCCAGTGGCTCCAGCAATGACTCTTGATCTGTGTCACTGAGGGAGAGGAATGCTGTAACCCTATAATTTCTTGAAGTATTGGGTATAAAAATTGCCACAAAGTCACACATCTGCTCTTCTCACAAAGCAGTCTTTGAAGAGCATTCTATTGCTTCTGATAGCTTTGGAAGCAGCTCATTGCCATGAGATGGGAGACAGTTTCTGCATGAGCCTAGCAGAAATACTCCTCTAATATATCTCTTCACAGAGTTTTTGCATGTAATATTCAGTATTAAAATAATTTAATAGGGCATAAACTAAGTTTTATGGTGGTGCCACTGCACAGGAAAAAAGCACTCCTGGAAAGGCACCTGGATACATCATGGAGTGGGAGCAATTTATATATTAAACATACCTTCTGTTGATTCTGCTGTAAATCCCATCTCAAAATTTGTGGGCTCTCTGTACCCTACAATGTGAACTCAGTGTTTGCAGCCACAACAATTCTTACTTCAGCCACCTGGTGTGCAAAAATCCACTCTCTCTTTGCACTTTGGCTGTGCAGCTCACCAGAGCAGAGGAGAGGGGGAACACTGAGAGAACACTACCTGCTGCTTTGCCTGCCTGCAGCGCTTGCTCTGTGCTGTCGAGCCTGTGCTGCTGCGGGGAATCAGGAGTGCAGCATCCCTGCAGTCAGATCCAGAGTGTCTCCCATGCCCCACCGAAGCCGTCAGTCTTCTCGCTCTGTGCAGGGCTATTTCACAGCAGTGCCTCGGAATTTGACATGCCAGCGCCCCCTGTAAGTGGGATGCCCATGACGTGACAGCCCTGGGTTGGTAACTGTCAGCAGCACTTCATTTTTATAGGTGAATGCTCTAGGCTTATCCCTTCTGGGCTGTCTCCTGGTGGCATCTCTTCAGTTGATTAATCACCGGGAGATGATAAATGAAAATATCAGCTTGAGAAATGTCTGCCCTGTGCTCCCAGCAGAGGCAGCAGTGCACACTGAATAGTTTTCTCCCACCTCTTTTGCTTTGATTCCCTCTGTAGAGCTGTGTCTCAAGCAATTCTCTTGTACTCAGGAGCTCTGCTTATGCTCAGCCCTACTCACTGAGAGCCAGAGAAGAGATGGGTATTGCAGCTTGGGCAGTGATGAGGAGTGCTATGAACATCCTTCCTCCCTGATGGCTGTATCCTGTGACCATCATCCCCCAAGCTCCAGCACACTGTGTGTTTCATTCTTTCATGCTGTGCTTTGGGTCATCCAGGAATGGGGGTGGTGCATGGAAGAGCATTTGAGCCACATTTACTGTGTTTATGCACTTTTAGTTTTATAAGGGATGCAAAACTCTTCAGATAAATGTATATCTATCTGCCCCCTGAAAAACCTATGTCTTTTCCACAGCTAAGAGCTGGTTTGGGAAGGTTCAGGTCTGGCTGGGATTTTCTCCCATGAAATATTCTACAAGTTAAGCAAGTTTTGTATCCTATAGTGGGAGAGAAGACTTTTCAAGTTCTGTGTAAAAAAAAAAAGGGGAGAACCCTAGGACTGGAGTGCAGAGATTTTCCATAAGTCTGGGAGGCATTTCTGACATGAATGCAACCGAAACTGGTACATACTTGCAAAAAAAGTTCTAGTTCTGAATTATCTCACTTATGGATAGGTAAAGTGATTTATCCAGGTATTCTTGATGTACAGCCCTATAGGTATATGCAGTTTCTTTAACTGATGCATCCCTTTGAAGGCTTCACTGCTGCTGCTGTGTGATCTGTTCACAACGAACTCCAGAGAGCTATGATTTATCAGCCACCACTTTTTGGGGTGAGGAGAAGGCTAATGCTTTATGGATCTATCAGCATTCCTGTATGGCACAAGGAATACAATATCCTGCCAAAGAGGGGAGGGATGTCTGCTACCTGGCTATCCATCATTTCTGCACTTTTCTTTTTTCCATCAATGTGCAAGTACTGTTATATAGTGAAGCGCTTTTCCCTTCTCCTCCTCCACAAATGGTTATGAAAGCCTGAAAATGCAACTTCTGCAGGGTGCAGAATAAGATGGAAAAGGTCATTTTGAGAGGGAGGAGCTGTTATTGCCGGCAGCTCTTGGTTTCAACAGGACATGAGAGATCTCAAGCAAAGCAGCTGGGACGTGGTCAGCACAACAGGATCACAACAGGGATGAGGAAGCCAGGCCAAAACATGCCTGTGTAGGCTGCCAGGTGTGTGCCAAAAATATGCAGGTGGGGCAACAGATGTTCCAGGTTTTTTCTTTTCTCCCCTGATCCATGGTGATTTCCTCTGCTATAGGCAAGGCTCAGCTGACCTTGTCCCCATGGAGTTCATCTATCCCACTACTCTGTGGAAGAGTAAGTGGAATGCATTGATAACCTGGTGAGTATCTACTGAGGAATACGAATCCCTCTCCTATATCTCTCCTTGGCATTTTAATTGATTCAGGGTTTTCCCAGTGGAGACCTTCATAAGAGCATTTGATACAATCAGCAACACACGAGCCTGCCTCTCATTACTTATAAGCTTGAGGCAGGTAGATTATTAAGTAAAATTTTTACAGTGTGAGCACTTGTAACAAGGGAAATTATCATCCTGGATATGAGACAACAACTCGGCTCTTACTACATCTGCTGGCAGACAACTAACCCAATGACTTCGCCTCTAGTCTTGTTGCAAGTCCTCTTTCTCCTCCAGGACAAACCTGCACTTGCTCCCTTTGCACATTAAAAGGATGAGTTGCATGGGCATGCAGTGCTCAGGAAAATTGCTTCAGACTTTCTTTGGGCTGTTGCAGTCCTGATGGAGGTCAGAGAGTCTGTGATTGTCACTTGGGAATGCTTCTGCTGGCACAAAGGTGGAGAGCATCCTTTGGGCTTGGGGCTGGTGCTGGGGATGCTACAGAACACAGCAATTATTGTTGGTCCATAGTTGGGATGGGAGTCACCCCTCATCTCCATCCAGCTGCATCCTTGGACTTATTACCACACGGGAAGTCTGTAATGCCAGCATGTAACAGGGAAAAATGATTGAAAATAATTTGTTCCATTAGGGAAAGTCTTCAGTTAAAATGTGAGTTACTTTTTTTCCTGCAGCAGACTTATAAAGTTTAACAGCGACTGAAAGAGTGAGCTGCCACTTGTTTTTGTTTTTTTTTTCACATGTCCTCAAGCTTTAACTTGTTTCAGACACAACTGCTTGTTGATAAATAAACTTTATTTTTGCAGGGAGTCATTGTCAAGATAATGAGAGATCCTGCTGTGAAACCAGATCTAGTAAAGAGCAGTACTGTTGTTTTCTAATTTGGTTTGAAATCTTAAAGCACTCCCTCATCTTATCAGAGATACCTAAATGCCACCTATTTGGCACTGCGTGTAATTCTTTGCTGTAATGGCATGCTTGACAATATCCGTGTACTTACCTGGAACAGTAAAAGCCTCCTGTACTTAAATGAAATACACACAGCAGGTTTGAAGATGAACACAGGAGACGCTTGAATGCCTTTTAGACAACTGTAATTCAGACCATAAACTTAATATAGATTGCAATAGCGTATATAAAGGAGCAGTTCAAATACCAGCCTTTGTAGCTTGCAATTCGGTTCAATTGATTCCGAAGATAAAGCACTATTGTACCCGAAATGCAAACTGTTGCATAAACATTAAGAAATTCATCACAGAATCAATGAAGGAGATGCAGAAAAAGATATGTTAACTATCCAGTGAGATGCGGTTCACATGAGCTGAAGTTCATGTGACACTACTTTGTGGAAGGAACCAGGAGAAATGAAAACGCGTAAAAGGTGAATCCTCCTCTGTATCACTGAACCCCTGCCCCCCCTTCACTCTGGAATCAGGTGCAATTTGCATCGTGGAGCACCTGCTCCTCTGAGTAATATGAAATTTCCAGATTCCTACAAATTCCTGCAAAGCGTGACTTTTTGCTGCCCGGTTAATGGAAGTTTTGTCAGTCACGCTTACTAGACACAATAAATGGATAATAAATAGTGCAGTCTGTGGACAGCAACAGGCTCCGACAATCCATTAACCAACGAGACGTTGTGCATTCCAGCTTATTAGTCTTATATCCATAATATATTTTAACAATGTCTTCCTGGCAGGCATTTTCTTAGAACAAACACATAGATCAGACTTTCATTTTTCATCCCTTTTCAAAATTCAGAGTGAAAAAGAGCTGGTAGCAAGCCATTAGTGATAATTTGATCCTGTATTTGTACTGGAAATTTTAAATAGATTTTGTTCCTGTTCTTCTGCTTACGCTTCTCTCATTGTTTGTCTCTGCAGAAGCAGCATTGTGCAGGCTATGGGCAAGCAGCGAGGAGACAGCCTGGGCAAACACAATTTTGGCAGTTTTTTGTACATGGTCCCTACTGTTTTTTTTTAAATAAAGCCTTCCCTCTCTCCACCCTGCTCCTTTCCCACTTTACACAGCTGTTTGACAAGCGATGACTAGCATGGGCCCCTTCCAGGTGAGAACACATTGCTGGTATTTAGGTTGGGTGGTTTTTTTTTGTTTGTTTGTTTTTACTGGTGGGATGGAGCTGGGCTGTCCTGACCCTGGTTAGTACTGCAGTGAGGGTCCCCACGCCCCCACCGTGGGGACCGTTGGGGGATGCAGGGTTTGAGGGTCTCTGTTGAGGCTTCAGCTTGGTGGCTGAGGGGTTCCCAACAGCTCCAACTGGAAACTGGTGGGGAAATACCTTGGCAGAGCCCACACATGGCTGCCTGTAGCCCCTCTGGTAGCGGTACCCCATACTGATTGGCGCCCCTAGGCGCCCTCAGAGCCCGGCTTACCAGGGGCTTGGGTGGTTTTCTTGCACTCGGCATCGCCCCGCACTCACCACACCGTTTTAGTCAGGTCCCACTCACTGCCTATTAGTCACCGAACTCACCCCTTCCGCGCCACGTGCAAAGGCGAGCCCACCCGCCCTTCCACTCCCATGTCGGATCCACACGTGGGGCTGCGCAAAGCGCCGGCTAGCCTTGCGCGGGTGCTTCACCGCACAGGCGGCAAAGGCGGGCGGGCACGCAGTGCTGCTGCTGCACCCGAGCACTGGGATGGGGACCTGGCTGCAGCTCGGATCAGGTGTGGCGCGCCCAGGGCGGGGCGGAACGCGGGACCGCGAGAGCCAATGAGCGGCGGGGCGGTTCTGCGCGCGGAGCCAGTTCACTAGGAGGCGGGACGGGCGCCAGTCAGTCGGGGGGGGGCCCTCTGGGCAGCAGCCAATGGGGACGCGACAGGGCGGGGCGCGCCGTGCCGAGCCGAGGCGGTCCCCGCGCTCCGGCAGCGCCGGGCGAGGCGTGGGGCTGAGTTCCGTTCCGCCCTGCCGGCCAACAGCTTGATGCTGGCGGCGATGCCTGCCTGTGGGTTGTAGAGCGGTGCCCTGGGAGGATGTCGCGGAGCGGCGGAGCGCTGCTGCTGCTGGTGGTGGTCGTGTTGTTCGGTGCCCCGGGGGCCGCGCAGCCGGCGGGGGAAGCCGCTTGCCGCCCGGTCCGTGCCGCCTTCCAGGTGCTGCAGCCCGGAGCCAAGTGGGTACCCGAGAGTCCTGTGCCAGGTGAGGCCGCCTGGCCCCATGACCTGTCGCCGTCTTCCCTCCCCT
>VXBJ01007014.1:240764-293568 GCA_013400055.1 Nycticryphes semicollaris | reverse complement strand
AAAAAAAAAAAAAAAAAAGGCAATTCTGATAAATGTGAGGGAAGTGTCTGGCTGTTCCATGGCCAGTATTAATGTTCCGGGAGTAATTCCAGCTGAAGGTGTGCATCAGGCCTTGAGCAGACTTGGTCTCCTCTAATCCTGCAGCTCTGGGGACAGGGCTTTTGCAGCTCTGGGGACAGGGCTTTTGCAGCTCTGGAGCGTGCTTTGGCATGCTCGGAGGTTGGGGAGCAGCGTGGTCTAACTACTGTGAAGCTGTTCTGAGGGGTGGAAGGATGTAATTCATGCCAGCAGCTCCACTGGAGCTCGACAAGAGGCTGGGGAGGAGCAAAGTCAGGGTAACAGGAGAAGACTACTCGTAGATTTTTCTGAAGTTGAGACTTGATGCCAGCTTGTGAGCCAGCCTGTGGTTCTGCACTGGGGTAACTTCCTTCACCACTTGCACTCACTAATAACTTAATTCTCTTTTTCTTATGCTGCCTGTCTTGGTTTTCTTCTTCCTTTTGTCTTTTCCCTGCCTAATTTGTCATGTAAACTTGGTAACTTGCATTTCCATTCTTTTTCCTGATTTGTTTTTCTCCCTTTGCCACTTGGACTTCTCTGTGCTGGCGGTGACATTCTGGGTAATTAGGCTGGTGAATGTGGGCAGAGGGGAAGGGATGAGCTGTTGCCTTGCCAGGGAGAGGGGATGGATATCTCTGCCCCTGGTCACATGGAAGCTGAGGAATATTTTTCTCGGCAGAAATATCTGCTGGTGGGTCTGTCTGCCTCCTCCCACAGCGGAGTGCAGTTTCCAGCTTTTTGTTCATGCTCTTTGATAGAAGCAAAAATGGATTCACCCTAAGGAAATAGAGGAGATGAACCTTTTGTTTTTGGAGTGGAGGTGTAAAGCTTGACAACTGGCTGCCTGAGCCAGTGTCAAGCTTTCTTCTCTTCTCTTTTCTTCTTTTTGGCAGCTAGTGTGTGCCAACATAAGTTTTGAAAACTAAAAATCCCAACTCTTCCCACTGGACTTGATGCACTTTTGCTCATGAGTTGGCTCCCTTTGTACTCCCACTCTTTTATTTTGTTTTTCCTGAGTGGGACTAATGATACACCTCCCCGTGCAGCCTTTCTGTTTAGCTTGGCATGGTGGTTCAAGATCTTAGTTTACTAGATAATTGAGTTTTCTGTTCTTAATTATTTCAGGCTTGCAAGTTGCTCTCTAGATAGTTAAGAGAGCAGGAGCAGAACCCTAAAATTTAGTAACCTCCCCAGGCAGTGGTTTTATAGTGAGATCATTAATGTTTTTTGTTTGTTTTTCTTTTTCCTTCCCGGGGTTTAATTTTAACAACATCCTGAACAGTGTTCTTCCTAGTCTTTGGAATGGCTGTAAACTGTGTGCCTGTGACTGTAAGAAACATGTATAGTAAGTGGGTGCCCACCAATTAACTCCATGTTTTCGATGATGATATTGTTGATGCATTCTTTAAGAGGAAACTCTTACTCTGTAAAACCTCTTGATTGTCTCTGTAGTATCTTCTTTTAAAAGCTGTAGTACTATGGAGTGTTATATTTGTGTGGCAACCCTCTGGACAACCCTGCAAGGCTTGGGGAGGAATCCAGAGTCAGATGGCCTCGTGAAACACAAGATGGAGCAGAAAATAAAGGACAATTAAACAGTAGTAAATATCCCATGCAGTACCCATACTGTTCCAACTTTAGTCACTTATTGAACAACGATGGTTTGTAACTTTTATGTCTTTAAGTTTGAAAAAGATCAGCACTCCTGCTGTTTTGAACAGTCACATTTCATCCNACATAATTTAAAAGGTTTTTAATACAAAACAGCATGTCACATAATTTAAAAGGTTTTTAATACAAAACAAAAAAAAAAGTATTGAAATAGCTGGGGCAAAGCCTAATACATTTAGAGGTTGAATCACTGCTTTTAGCTGTTTAAAGTATGATGCTGACTGCGAAACAGAGGAAGAAAATTAACACAAAGCAGCAGCTTTCTTATATGCAATATTAACAAACCAGTGAAAAAAGAGGGTGGGATGAAGCCCTCTGACGTTTCCAGACCGCAGAAGATGAAAGATGCTGCTGTGCTGGGGTACCAGAGGCCACCTGCCACACACAAAAGCAGTTGTGTAACATTAAGGTTCCTATTTTGGCAATGCCAGGGGTAACTCTGGGGGAGAACGTTGATCTGATTTAGGCTGCTGTTGGATCTGGGTGGGCAGGCTTGCATGCCCCAGTGGAAAGCACAGCCTCCCTGCCTGTGTCTGATGGGGCTATCCTGGAATGCTTAAAACTGAAATACAGCCCTTCATGGAGGAATTCACAACTGTCTGCAGGTGATCTCAAAGAGAGGGTATTTTTTTTGACACTTAATCCACTGCAATAATTTTCAGTTCTGATGTATTAACCAGCTATCTATGGGAATGATTTTACATCAAAGTTGAATTTAATGCTTTAAATTCACTGCTCCTTGGTCTTCAGGAAAAATTTCCTGTGTCAGAAGAAGGAGGCAGAGGCAGGGTGCTGCTGAGATGACTGCAGCTGTAGAGATTAGTGCTGTCAGCTAGGAGCATATGCAAAAATTACTGGAGCATTTACACTGCTGTTCCCCAAGATGGCATAAATGCCACAGTGCTCTGAGGGTGCTGGGTCTCCATGTGCCAATGGAAAGGGCCTCATCCAGCTCTTTCTCACCCATGGGAGCTGGGTGTTGAAGGTTAGGCTCCTGTGCTTAGCATTGCATGGGTGTCACTAATTGCCAAGACTGGTATGTAAGCATCCAAATGCTGTTGGAGTAATTGGCGGGACGCTTTCTTTCCAAAAATGAATTTGTAATGATTTACAGCAAAAGAAAGAGGTTGTTTGCAAAGGCTGAGACTGGCACTATGAGGTGTAATGACTTGAAACTTTAGGAAAAAGTTGCGTGTGTGTAGGTTGGGAGATAAAAACAGCCTTAACAGCAAGGGCCATTAGGCAGTGGAATGGGCTTTGCTATCTCACAGGTGGGAGCTATCACTGGAGGTGTTTGTGTTAGATAAAATGCTCAGGGGGGATGGACTGAGGGGCAGGGGATAGGATTTGGTGACTCACAGGACCTTTACCATTACATTTATGGAGCTAAATACATGTGGTAGTTCAATTCATGCTTGCGTCTGATCCATAAGGTTATGGTTTGTTTCCATGCATGTGTGTCTCTCCATCCAATCATGCTTCTGGAGTGTGCTTGGTTGGCATAGCTCCTGGCTTGTGGGGAGCAGGATCTGGGGCCCTTGGGTGGTGCCACAGCGTGCATGTGGAAGAGGGTCCTCTAAGCAACAGTGTGAATTAACCCCTCACAGGTCAGAAAGCACCGTCCCTGCTTCTTTGACTGTTGGAGTCAACAGGGTGTGTTGGTGGCTCCTGAGGGACTGCAGTCCTGGGCATCAAAAATCTCTTGTCCTTACTATTGGGACTTAAGGATGGGAGTCATTGGGTCTGCTCACCATCTGGGACAGCCATATCCAGAAAATAGCTGGCAGATGAGCCCCTCTTCCCTGGTCCTCTGGATCAGTGCTGTGCCCCAGGAAGGACCTTGTGCCTGGGAGCTGGTAAGAGTCTGTCCTGCCTGTGTTGACCTGTTGCATTTACCATGCTGTTTCTGGTCACCGTTGTTAGTTGGCTATCTCTCTAAAACATTTTAAGCTGGTTAATTCCCATGTTTTTTCCTTCTCTCTGGTTGCTCTACTAGAGTGTGTGTCCCTCTTTTTACTTATTTCACAAAAATAAAAATCCACTTAAGGGGAGAAATTGGCTTAATTGCTAGAGAGACGGATGGGAGGTGAGTAGATGACCCTGCTGCTTTCTATCCCTGGCTTTGACTTGCACAGATCTCTTAATTGCCAACTCTCAGTTTTTCTATATTGGTGTTTTCATTAATCATGGAAGGTTGTTTTTGTTTTTTTTTTAATTTGAAAAGTGTCACAATATAATAAATGTAGGAGGAAATAAGCTTTGTATTAACAAGAAATTTATGGCTGTTATTGCAGTGTTACAGGGAGCATGCCAAGTCTTTTGTAAGTTGACTTGAATTTGACTTAAAAAAAAAAATTCCTCTCTAACTTGCTGTTCTATAAGCGCTTCTCTTGTTAACACAGTGTCTCATTGTTATGTGCTTTTGTGGTCCCTGTTATGTTTTTTTCAATGCATGAAATACCTGTCACTGCGCTCCTTTGGAGTGGGTCAGCTCACGGGGTGTGGGGTTTGATCGTTAGACATCAGTGGTGCTGGCTTTTCCTTGGAGGGCTTGATGCAGTGTTTATGTTGCCACCCTGTTCTGTAGCAGGGGAAACTGAGGCAGCAGGTAGGAATGGAGCTGGGATGGTGTCCGTGGACTGTACCTCCTTCTCTCCCTCTGCCATGTGTTGTTTCGCAGGGATGGCAGACTTCTGTTGCTTAAAGCTCCTTTTGCCATGTGAAACTCACGTTGTGGATGAAGTGTTTCATGTTGTTGCTCTCGGGTTGTGCCAGGAGAAGGGATGGGGCTGGGGGGAGGAGGGTTTTCCTTGACAGCTAGTTTTCCCTTGGCAGTGTGCATGACTCTTCTTCAGGAGGTACACAATTGAACTGACATTAATATTAATCCTATTCTGCTGGAGTACGCTCACAAAAGTGACTTTTGACACTTTCTAGTAATTAGTGAGAGAGTGTATGTGGGTAAAAGACCCTTAAGAAGGAGAGGAGACGGAAACCTGGAAGGATGTGTAATCCTTCCAGAGCAAAGATCTAAATTACCAAACTTGCTTTAATTGAGGGGGGGTGTGGGAAATTGGGAAAGCAGAGCAGGAGCTGAAGGGGGCATGAGACCTTCAGGCCATTCTGGGCTGTGGATAACTGGCTTGGGGATTGCTCCCTAACCCTGGTTGTGGCAGTGATGGAGCTAAACAGGGACCTGCTCCCACTCAGGCATGCTGCAGTATCGGTGGTAGACACTGAAATGGAAGGTTCTTGCTGATGGCTGGCTCTGGATAGCTATTTTTAATGGAGTTGTTCCTTACTGTTTGAGTTTCTACCAGCAGCAGATGAAATGTGTTTTCCATGATGAGGGCTATTTGCTTTAATAGGGACTTGTTGTTCCGCTTGTGTTTGCAGGGCCACAGTTTGGTACTGAAAGTTGACCGAGAGAAATATTTTTTGTTGTTGTTTTTTTCCCAGCTCTTCTGTTCTATCATCTCCTGTTGTCTGAACCCAGAAGGTGAACATTTTTTTTTTTCTAGATTTTATTTATCACTTTTCAGCTAATAATGCTTTTGCTAAAATTGTCTACTACCTCTGCAAGTAAGAGCTTTGGGAATGTCAAAACCCAAAGTTTAGCATCAGTTTAGCATCTTTAGCATTTAGACCAGTGCTTTGAGCTGCAGCTTGAGGTGTCAGAGGAAAAAATGCTCCTCTTGCCTCTGTCCCCTGCCTTTTGGACCAGTTGGTGAATGGGTGGAGGTGCTGCCTGTGCAATGGCCCAGCTGTTGCTGAAAAGGCACTTGCCTTTTGCAGTGCTCAGGACCTGTCCCTCTGCAGTGGGACTTGCACAAGTGGAGTGATGGACCTTGGGCTTTGTCTGTTGTGATGAAGGAAGGATGGGATGGTGAAATCAGTGGGAGGACTCAGGAGATGGATACGATTTAGAAGTCTGCACTAAAGAAAAACAAAAGTTGTGCCCTCCTGTTGTTACTGTTATTGCTGTGCATGCAAAAGGATGGAGATCGTGCGCAATAAACATAGTTGTTATTTGTTTTAAGCCTTTATGCAAATTAAAAGCATATCCTGTATGCTGAACTATGTGCGTTGCTCTGTTCATTGTAAATCCACAGCTCCAAATCCTGGCTCTTTTTTTGCATCTCCTCTGGGTGCCTTCAGCTCTTTCCCCGTATGCTGCTGGGCTCTCAGGAGGCAGCAGGGTGATATTCTTCATCACTCTGCTTGGCCTTGGCACCAGCACCTCTGTGGATGGAGGGTGCAGGAGTTGAAGCTGGCAGCATGTTGGCAGGCATTGTGTAGCTATCCCTGGGGGACCATTGCTCTGCAATCCTGGCTCTGCCTTATTGGTCTCCTCCTTTGACAGAGCCTTGCTCAGGGCAAATCCCAGAAGTGCCATCAGTTTACCCAAACAGGTGAAGTCATACCAAAGCATGGAGTTGGTTTCCTCTTCACTCCCAGAAATTCTACCTCCTGATGCAAATTTTCTGTCCTCCTTGTGTCTCCCTTCAGGGTTGGATCTGCAAGTATGTATCCCAAAGGGCTCCACGTGCTGCTCCAGGAAGATGGAGGAGAAGTACCAGGCAACAGCCCGCCTGAACATGGAGCAGGTCTTGCAGTCTGCCAGTATGGAGCTGAAGTTCCTTGTCATCCAGAATGCTGCTGTCTTCCAAGGTGAGTCCTGTGAGTGGTCCAGGCACATGGCAGGAGAAGGTGCTTCTGCTCCTCTTCTTCAGCAGTCAGAAGTGCAGGGGGCTGGAAGCTTTCCATTTAACTTTTATTCCTCCATATGTTTATATATCTTATGCTTATTTATGATAAATAATACACGTGGTTTGGTTTATGGCTGCTCTGCAGGGCTTGTCCTAAGTCTTTTTTTTTTTTTTTTTTTTGGAGAGCCTTTGCACAAGCAAAACTTATTCCATCCTTGTTTGTTGAGTGCTCTCATATTGAGGTTCCATTGTTCTGTATTAATGGCATTTTTGCCTATATTGATGGCAATCATGAGCAATGAAGCTTTTTTTTTTCTTGATGCTGATGTTTTTGTAGAATAATTGATTTAGTTTTGTTCATGCCTCACTAACAGCAAGACCCAAAGCCTGCTGAAGCCTGTGAGATCATAGTAAAGCTCTTGTGTTCCACAACTGACTGATGAAATCTAATGGGTTGTTTTTCTCAATGTAAGATCAAAGAAATCACTGAGGAGGTAACAGCATATTTTTTTTCCCAGTACTACTTAATGCAGTGACCATTAAACAGAATGGAGTGAAACTAATGAGAGATTGGTTTCCTAGGCATTGGAAATATGCTCTAGCTCCAGAAACGGTGAATAATCTGGCCTGAGTACAAGTGTCTACCTCCTTCTCTACCATTTGACGAAAACATTGTAACACCAGAATTTTATTGTAGGACTAAACTCTGATTTTGTTTGGTTTTGGGTTTTTTTTTTTGACCATGATTTCCATCCTGGCTATGAGAGCCTCTTCCCTGTGCCAGCGGTTTTGGAGCTGATGTTACTCTGAAAAGCCTTGGTATGCTGAATTGCCGTTCTTGGTGGTGGGGAAGGGAAGCACTGAACTGAAGAATTCCCAACCACCTCTGCTTATAAAAAAGTCATAACTGATCTACTGATCTTAAAGGTCTTTTGCGATTCCAGTGTAGAAGAGGAATTCCTAGTGTGAACCATTGGGAAGCTCATTAATTACTACATATAAAGCATTTCACACTTGGAAGGAGAACTCATTAGACTTTGAAGATCGTGTGGTTTTGTTGTCTTTAAATTTAGTCTCAAAGACTGCAGAAGAATGCTTTTTTTTTTTTTTTTTTTTAATAGGTAGATCTTCTGATTGCTGCTTGTTTGAGACTGCTTTGATGGCTGCAGTGCCAGGGGCTGTTCCAGCCATAGAAATTGTACTTGAACCTAACATACAGTGATCTGATTTCTTCTTTCTTGGTACTGCTTGTGGTAGGGGAGAGGCTTCTGTCTCAAGACATCACAAAGGGAGCTGGTGCTGGTGTCTCAAATCAAACTCCTCTGGAATGGTGTTGTGCTAGGTTGCAGAAAACTTGCTGCAGCCCTGTCAGGGTGCCCATTGCAGGGGTGTTCCTGGGGCTGCTTCCAGCTGTGGAGGGGATGCTGAAGCAGTCAGAGACTGTGGTCCCCCTGAGCATCTCCTACAGGTCCTGCTCCTGTGGTAGCCCCAGGCAAAGCTCTGGGGATAGGTGAAGCTTCAGGAATTTGGACCATTGGGAGTAGGATGGATCAAAGCAGTGCCAGGCATGCCGAGAAAGCTCTCGGCAAGTGTCTTGCCTTGGGTGGGACCCCAGTGTTTGCTGGGCATCCTGCACAGAGGGCAGGTAATTGCACTGCTCTCTGGAGCAGTGTAATATGTTGGTATGGAAACATATCCTAACTACTCATATTAAAACTACAAACGTGAAATCCCTCAGATTTAATTTTAATATTTTTAGCCTGGTATCTAAAGGGACTGGTATCCTGACAAATAAAATCTCACCCAGATGTTATTATTTTGCACCAAATTTAATTTCTTCCCACTGAAGCTAGAGCAGCATCTCTGCTGATAAAGATCAAGGGAAATTGTCTGGCATTTACAGAAAATCTCATCCAGGCCTATCTGTTACAATGTTCACTTAGCAAAGTTTATTAGATTATTAGTTTTAAACCCTTGGGCTTTTTCTTTATTGCCGTTAAGAAGGAAAAATCCCAACTAAAAAAAAAAATCCTCTCTTCACTAAACTTGAATGGTACAATTAGCTCCTGGTCTTATCTCACAGGCATTTTTTTTTTTTTTTTTAAATTATGGAGATGATTTAAGCAGTGATTTAATCCTTTGGAAACTTGCTGCGTTTGACAGTGTTAAAATGGATTGTAGCTGCCTTGACTGCAGTTAAATCTTGCTCTAGAATTTATTTGGGGGCAAATTTTTTTTTGTTTCCTGTGGTGTATCTGTGCTGGTGTTTGCCTTTGTGTGCACCTCCCAGTTCAGATTCTCAGCTGATGGCAGTTTGGAAGTGGCATGCTGGGAAGCTGGGCTCAACCACATCACTTCAAAACCTGCTGATATGTCTCTCTGCGAGTAATGTTTAGTATTGCTCTAGGGCTGTTACCAAGCTAACTGGTGAGTTAGTACCACTAACCTGCTGGGGCAGACAGCGAGAGCCCTGTCTACAGTTTGCTTTCTCCGCTCTCTTTCTCCTGATCTTAGATTTTTGGTGGGGGGTTTCTGGCCCTGCTGCCACCTATTAAAATACCAGAGAAAGTCCTCAAGAAACCCTACTGATTTCCTAAATATTACAGCTGAATCTCTCAGCTTTGTGAAAGTTAAACTTGGAACAGGAAAAATACCAGGGTTATACTTGTTTTGTTTTGTTTTTTTGATCCTGCCCTCCAAAGAGCTTTTTTCCCCGTGGTTGGATTGTGTGCGTGTTCATCAGCCTGGTGCCTCCTGTTTCTGAAGCTTGGGAATTAGCTTTTGAGTAATCACTTGATTTCTTGTCCTGGATATTGGCCACATTGTGCTGAGTATAATGGAAAATTATAGCTTTAGCAGCTGCTCAGATACAGTTTTTGTGGTACACTCCTGGTTCTTTGACTGAAGGAAAAGGTACTAATAGTGGAAATAATTAAGCAGAGAAGGACCCTCTAAGGAAAGAGAAGCATCCACACCCATTGCTTTGTGAGGACTTGCTGGTAATCTTTCCCCCTTCCAGCACGTGAAGCATAGGGGTAGGAGATCTGACTCCAAGGGGCTGCTTCTGCAGCAGCGATGCAGTGTGCTGTTGGAGAAAGTTTCATTCATTATTTTTAGTGATTACTTAAATAAGCTCTCAGCAGGATCTCTGCAGGCTCTGGTGGTGTTGTTGGTCAGCTCCCAGGCTGGCTCTTTGTTGTGGTGTGGCCATGAAGTATGTTGGTGACCTCTCTGATCTCCTGGTGGTGATGGTGAGGCTGCTGGATCCAGCAAGGTAGCAGTGGTGTAAATCTGGAGATGCACTGTATGCCTCTCTCTGACCCATTGAGCTGCCTGGGCACAGGGCTTGCTTCCACCTGCTTCCTAATTAACTCCCATGGAGCTGCAGAGCTGCTGGGATTTCATTGGAAATGTGGGGGACATGCTTCTGCCTTCCCAGCAACTACCTGGACTGGAAAACTGGATGAATCCCCTTGGTGAAAGCCTGTAGGCTTAAATGAAAAACTGATCTGTTACCTCTCGAAGGCAGTGGGGTGTAACCTTCTGTGAATGGGAGCTGAGAGACAAAAGAGCTCTGTTGCGTACCTGAGGGGAGCTTGCTGGGGCTATGGAGATCTGAGGGCCTTTTGGGATGTGTGTTTCAGAGTAATTTGTAGGAAGACCTTGATAAGTCATTGCGGATAAACCTGCCTGTATGTGTGTGGTATCCTGTTGTTTGTGAGAGACTCCTGTTTCTTTTCCTCTCTGGAGCTGAGCCCCTAGTGGTTCTGGTGGAGTGGACAGTGTGAGGAGAAGGTTGATTCACCTCCCCTCATGTGCTGCAGTAGGGTAAAGGCAGAGCTGTAACTCTCAGTCCTGCTGGGCAGCTCTGAAGGCTGTACATCCTCCATTAGGCATAAATGCAGCCATTTTGGTCATTTATAGTTAGTTATGCTATCCATTCATATCTGTCAGGAGTGAAGGCAGTTTTGACATTGCAAGCTTCTATCAGGTTATCTTTAATCAGTTTAGAGGCACCTAAGCCACAAGTATATAAAATAGCCAATCCTAATGTTGGAGTCCTCTAAAGTATGACTGAATTATTTATTTTGTTATGATGAAAATGTCTGGGTTTTATTGGGTTTTCTTTGAAGAACTTGATTCTGCTTGAAGTCTGGAAGATAAAAGATCAGTGATTGTCTCTCCAAGTTTCTTATTCCAAATCCTTCAAGGCTTTTCATTTTTCATGAGCTGCTGTTACTACTTTAGAGTCAAGGTGAGGGAGTTGAGATTTCTTTTATTCTATTGAAAAGGTTTACGTATATTAAAAAAAAATAAAATAGTTTATCTTTACTAGTTATGCCTTGCATGGGTAAAGCCAAGATGCTTGAATTAGGTGAGAAGAGCTGTGTGGTGGGAGCTATCGCACGTTAATAACCAAGAAGGGTCTACTGATACCAGCGCTTGCCCAGCAGAGCTCACATCTTATCTGGAATAGTTTAATACCCCAGTGTCTTTAAACCAATTAAGTCTGATAAAGCAGGAGGGTCTTCCACGTGTTGGTGGTAGAAAGGGCCTTGGTGGATGGGCTTAATACCATGCTTTCTGAGGGAAGCTGGCTTTGGCCATGCTGCAGCTTGCTGTCACTTACAGGGAAAGTGCAAGCAGGAGACAACTCTAGCTTGAAAAGTTAATAATTATTTCTGAATGTTTAAAGCAGCAGAGGTGAGAGGTGCTGAGAGTCTTGAGGCTGACCCAGCCTTGCAGAGGGGATGTGCTCCTGGGACCAGCTGGATGCAGTTGTGGTGGCTTGGGATGTCTCACCAATGAGCAGGCTTGGACCATCCACCAGGTTTCTTCCACAGCTTTTCTATGCAGGAGAACAGTGTTTATCGTTAACTGAATAAGTATAAAGAAGTGTAAAGCTGGACAGGCTTGAGAGATGAGCCTATAAGAACCTCATGAAGTTCACCCAGGCCAAGTGAAAGGTCCTGCACTTGGGTCAGGGCAGTTCCAGGCACAAATACATGTTGGGTGGAGAACGGATTGAGAGCAGCCCTAAGGAGAAGGACTTGAGAGTGATGGTGGATGAGAAGTGCAACATGAGCTGGCAGTGTACACTGGCAGCCCAGAAAGCCAACTGTCCTGGGCTGCGTCAAAAGAACTGTGGCCAGCAGGTTGCAGGAGGTGATTCTACCCCTCTGATCTGCTCTACTCTCCTGAGACCCCACCTGGAGTACTGTGTCCAGCTCTGGAGTCCTCAGCATAGAAAGGACATGGAACTGTTGGAATGGGTCCAGCGGAGAGCCATGAAGAGGGATGGAGCACCTCTCCTATGAAGACAGGCTGAGGGAGTTGGGGTTGTTCAGCCTGGAGAACAGAAGGCTCCGGGGAGACCTTATAGCAGCCTTCCAATATCTGAAGGGAGCCTGCAGGAGAGCTGGAGAGGAACTCTTTGTCAGGAAGTGTAGTGACAGGACAAGGGGTAATGGCTTTAAATTGGGAGAGGGGAGATTTAGATTAGGTATTGGGAAGAAATTCTTTACTCTGAGGGTGGTGAGGCACTGGAACAGGTTGCCCAGGGACGTTGTGGCTGCCCCATCCCTGGAGGTGTTTAAGGCCAGGCTGGATGGGGCTTTGAGCAACCTGGTCTGGTGGGAGGTGTCCCTGCCCATGGCAGAGGGTGAGACTGGATTGTCTTTAAGGTCTTTTCCAACTCAAGCCATTCTATGATTCTAAATGAAATATTCTTGCCAGTAGTGATGTGATATGAGTGGGGTGGTCAGCTTAATAGCTGCAGGTCTGTTGTGAAAAGTACATGGGAAAATGTGAACTCCTGCTTGTGGGCCTGTAAAATATTAAGCTGACATTTTAGACTGGACTCAAAGAATGAATTAGGTTTTGGAAGAGAATATTAGAACTCTAATTGGACTTTACAAGGAAATAAGCACCACAAATCTCTGTATCACTTTATTATTCCTGTTCCTTAATTATTCCTCTGCTAACTGAAGTCTTGCTGCATCTCTCTCTGAGGCACCTATCTCCACAGCAGCAGTTTGCAGCTCTTGAAAGCTTCTCATTTGTTGTTTCAATATTTATTTTTTTTTAATTAATGTGTATTTAAAATAGGAATTGTCCCACTGGGTCAATTCAGGCTGGCATTCTGCCTTTGGCAGTGGTTCCTGCCAGATGCTTTGGATGCACAAAGTTTGTAGTGAAAGACTATGGCGATGCGTTTCCCAGGTTGATAACGATGTTCTAAATTGATGATTACAGGTAGGTGGAAAGATCTGTCTGCATAATGAGAGATCTTCGGTTGTCAGAATTGGTCTAGGGAGGTAATGTTTCCTTTCAAATAACCACAACTTATGGCTCATAAATCACAGTTAATCTGTTTTTTACACTGGCATACGAGGCTGGAAGTCTGGAGTGTGCTATAATGCTTAGCTTTAGGAGCAGAGCTGCAATAGTAGCAGCAGTTTCAAATGGTTTGAAATTGGGGGATCAGCAAAATGCAGGAGTTTGTGGAAGCTCTGAGCATTAAAAATGACTGCTGAGGATTGATGAGTTTCTTTAACAAATTATAAAATCCATCATGCAGGAGTTAGGGCATGAAACTGCCCTCCTGAGCGGCATAAACCATGGGTTCGGAAGCATTGCATGACAGTGCGTGCTACTGGGAAGGGAGATTTTGAAAGATTTTTGTTTGCTTTTGTTTCTTCTCGCTGCCTGGCCTTTCAATTCCAGCATGGCACTGGCATGCGTCTCACCAGTTTCTGGGCCTACTGGTTAGGTGCTGCTTCCTGGAGGAGCCTTTCAGTGTTCAGCTTCCTCTTCCTTATGAGAACAGGCTGAGAGACCTGGGGCTGTTCAGCCTGGAGAAGAGGCCACTGAGAGGGAATCTCATCGATGCTGAGTAATATCTAAAGGGTGGGTGTCAGGAGGATGGGGCCAGACTCTTTTCAGTGATGCCCAGAGACAGGACAAGGGACAATGGACACAAACTGGAACTCAGGAAATTCCATCTGAACATGAGGAAAACCTTTCCTGTGAGGGTGGCAGAGCCCTGGAACAGGCTGCCCAGAGAGGGTGTGGTGTCTGTGTCTCTGGAGATATTCAGACCTCACCTGGACGTGTTCTGGCACAACCTGCTGTGTGTGACCCTGCTCTGGCAGGGAGTTGGACAAGATGATTTCCAGAGGTCCCTTCCAACTCCTGCCGTTCTGTAATTCCTCTGCTTCAGTCTGTATCAGAGTGGTCACATTTCCCCTGATCTTCCAAACTCCTGGCACATCTCAGACAACTTTGCACAGCCCTTGCTCACAGCTGATGGAGAGCTTGGGTGCGTCCATGCAGGAGCTCACTTGCTGTGTTGCTGCTATTTCCCTGCATCCCCATTTTGAGCTCTGCAATATGCCCCCGTGTGGACAGCCTCTCATGCTCCCACCTGCATTTCCATATGGAGGTGGTCCCTGAGTTGAGTATCCATAGACTGGCTTCATTGTGCCCAGCAGTAACTCCCTGGCACATCTATGGAGTGAAGAAGTTAGTGCTGTGGGAGATGTCCGCAGTCCCTGGTTTTGGGGTCTTTGGGTGCAGCCATTGGGGAATTTTGTGTAGCTGAGATCCCTTTCCTGTGTCCTGCCTCTCTTTGTTTTTCCCCTGCAATTAAATACTGATGATGTCCTTCCCCTTATCAGTGAAATGAGGCTTGGAGGTTAATAAGGGGCTTTTTGAACTGCCTACATGCTGCTTCAGCAGTTTTTAAACATTGTGCTTGGTGTCTGAGCATAATAGACCCTTACTCAGAGAGCATAGAGGAATTCCTAGATACCTGCGGGCCTTTCTTCAGCTGCTGGGGTACTGTACCCTGCCAGCTGCTTTTCTGCTGTGAAAGGGGGTGGTGCTCCCTTGCTTCCAAAGGTGTAAGGAGGCACTGCCCATGGGCACCAGGAGTTGGTGCCTGGGCGGAGCTGTGGCAGATGCTGCACCTACATCCTCTGGTGTCTGTGGTGCTCTGTCTCTGTAGAAGAGGTGGGTCTTTTGGCTGGGGAAGTGTCTGGGATGGGTGTTTGGAGGAGCATTATGGCTGAGATGCCTGTGGTGTCTCCTGCAGCTCCTCCACATCTGTATCCCCATATTGTGCAGCGTGGTGGTGCTGCCTCTGTCTTCTCCACTCTCAATGTGTGCTGGCAACACATGGTCCTCTGCCTGCCTTCCCCATCAGAGTGTGAATTGTGAGATAACGAGGAAGCAAGGACTCCTCTGCTCCTTCGAGTCTTCTGCTTCTACAAGTTGGCTGTTTTCTGTAATTACCTTTTGAGCTGCAAGTTATCATCTTTTGATAGTTCAAGTACTAACATTCTTAAAATGCCTCCTAATGCTATAAAGCAATCAAATTACATCTTTCCGAGCTGGCAGTAGGATGATATAAATGTCATGTTACCCTTGAATGTGGTGTTTATAAAACTGCTTGGTGCCGTTGTGCTATTTTTTTTGGTTTGTTTTTTCCTTAGTAATTTGAGTATGAAAATGGACACAGTGACATCTTCCATCTCTTGTCCTGCAAGGGTAAATAGGGGCATTCTCCTTGTGCAAAGTGCTTAAAATATAACCAAGAATTGGTTTGTGTTTGTTGGGGAAAGGGGAAAGGCAGCACCCAGCAATAAAGGCAGGGACTGTCTCTGTAAAGCAAACATTTTGCTAGATTGTCATCTACTTACTTTTAAAGCGGCAATAAGATATAGCGATAAAATGGCCAATGGTGCATTTCATCTAAGGAAAATGAACTCTTGCTGAGCCAATTAAACTGTCAATACACTGTGGTTTCACGTTCCCTCAAGCAGACTGGGTCACCTCAGGTGTGTTACTCACTCTGACTTCACCACTGATGTGAAATCCATTTTAGCAATTTATAATCTTTCATTTTACTGTGAAAGTATATTAATCTGTGAAAAACACCATCCAAATGGTGAGGGCAGATGGGACCTTTTCTACATGAGTGCATACAGCTGGCAGTGCCCCTTGGATTGTCTGGCACGTAAGAAGCCTGTGTAACTTCTGGACCTTCTAGAGGCACCAACAATCCGGTTCTGGAGCTTTGGGCTTTATCCCTTAAAATGTTCTAAAACTGTAGGAGAACATTTTTCTGGGTAACCTTGTTGCTTGCTCGGTGGATGTTGTTTTTGTGAGGTAGGTTTTGTTTTGGCAGCTTCTTGGGTCTTCTGTGGCTTTATGGGTGGATACTTGGTGCACCTCTGAGTGGTGATGTCCCTGTGGTGATCCTTTCTGTACTCTATCAAGCTGAATGTGTCAAGAGGTCTGCTTGTCTTTGAAGGGTCTTGGTAGCTTTATGGATTTAGATAGCAAGGATGAGCACCTACATAGTGCTTCTTCACAAATGCAGTGAACTGAACTGTTTAAAACATTTAATCTTTCTCTTAAAATTAAATCTCATTTTCAGATGCTCTGTGGGTGTTGAAAGATGGTTGGGTTGTTGCATGGTGGACACTTTTCAGCACAGCAGGAGAGAGGTTGTGTCCTGTCTCCCTCTGCAAATGTGCTGAGTTTTGGAGTTGCCGGAAGGCTGTCTGGCCCTGTTTTTACCATGTAGCTGGTTTGATGGGCCCGTTATGCAGTTTACCCACCCAAGTCAGCTGTGACCTGAGCAGTGAAGGAAGCCTCCTTGCATCAGTGGGTACTTGCTTGACATTGGCAGTGATAGAAAAGGGAGAAAGCCCTGAAGGCATGTGTATGTGGGGGAAGACTTGCCTAATGGAGAAGAAATGTCTCATTTTTAGATTTCTAAAGGCTCACTGCAGGTTTTTTCCTGTAAACATGACTACACAAGTTGCTGGAAACCCAGGAGGTTTTGGCATGGCTGAGTTTGTGGGGGCTCTGCTGTGGTCTCCAGGTGGCCTGGTGCTTCCCAAAGATTGACCAAAGCTCTTGCTGTGGCTTCCAGGACACCCCTTACAGGCTGGTGACCAGCAGCTGGGGCTCATTGAACCTGGCTGCTGGTCAAGGCCTTGCAGTAAAGCTGAAGTGATAGTCTCTGCTGTCTCCCTTGCATATAGCTGGATTGGGCTACATGAAGTTTAAAAGTTAGGATTCACCATATGTCAGGCTTGGCTAACATAATGTGACACCCTGGCTGTAGCCTCCAGCTGTCCCTCCATGGTAGTGCCAAGTGGGGCACTTTTTGCTGTGAAACATCAGTATGGGCTGCAAGGCCCTGAGTATGGGAGTCATAAAATCATAGAATCATCTAGGTTGGGAGGAGGAGACCTTTAAGATCATCAAGTCCAACCGTGAACCTAACACTGTCAAGTTACCACTAAACCTTGTCCCTCAGTGCCACGCCACATCTATGTGTCTTCTAAATACTTGCAGGGATGGCGACTCAACCACTTCCCTGGGCAGCGTGTTCCAATGCTTGACAACCCTTTCTGCCAAGAAACTTTTCCTAATATCTGTCCTAAACCTCCCTGGTGCAACTTGAGGCCATTTCCTCTTGTCCTATTGCCTGTTTCTTGGGAGAGAAGAGGCTGACCCCTCTCCCCGGCTACACCGTCCTTTCCAGGAGTTGTAGACAGTGAGAAGGTCTCCCCTCAGCCTCCTCTTCTCCAGGTTAATCATGTGGGTGTATGAGAAGCTTAGTTGTTTAAATTAAAGCTCTTGCATGTTGGCTGCAGAGGAATGTGACCCAAGAGCATCTTGGAGACAGATCTCAGCAGGAGACTGGAAAGACCCTCAACTCTTATGAATGTTTGGGCCCAGGGCTGGCAACGCTCTCCCAAGCTGAAAATGGAAATGCAATAGTTACCGTCTGGTTTTGTTGTCGTCTTTGTGTTGGGCTTTTATTTTTAAAGCCAGTAAGAAGATTAAACTCTTCTGACTTTGTGATAAACATAGGCCTAACAGGTTTTTCTTCTCACAAAGGGAAAATATTTTTGCTCTTAATCTTGATCCAAAAGTCTTGATGTCATGGCAGCTGATCACTGCTCCTATGCAGCTCGTGTGCTGCTACTGCTGGTGGTGTGTGGCTGAAGGGCTGGAATCAAAATCGATTCCCATCAGCCCATGATGAATTAAGGAGTCGATTGCCCCGTGCTCGAGAATGCTTTCACCCCTGCTTTACACTGTAGGTTAGTTCAAAACTGCTACAAAATAGAAACTGGTGACCAGCATGATGAAATGACTTCTTTATTTCCATGCTTCCCTCTGCTGTAGTGCCTGAACGTGACGTTGACAAGATGGTGACACCTTGGCACGCTCAAATCCTCCACGGAACAGGCACAGGAAAATACATCAGGGTGTATTTATGGCATGAGCTAAATAACTTTTGATGCTGTATCTGTAGGTGCTGCAGTGTGTGCACGGGCTGGCTTTCTTTGTGTGGCTTTGATGTGCTGCCGGATTGGGCCTGTTTGTCCCATGTTCACATGTCAGAGTTGGACAACAGGATCTGCAGCCAGTGCTGCACTTCCAACCCTCCTGGGTGAAAGTAAAAGCATTTCCATGACTAATGGATCTATGAGTTAATGCATCTTCTATGACAGATGAAATTTAGGAAGCGCCTCATATTTAATCTGCTAATACTTTTAAAAAATCTTAATTTAAAAAAATTAGTCATCTGATTATGTGCTTGTGGCAGGGGGCTGTGGGGAAGGAAGTAATCACATAAACCTGTTGGTTAGGAAAGATTAAAACAACCAGCC
Organism: Nycticryphes semicollaris; assembly: GCA_013400055.1. Lineage (NCBI taxonomy): Eukaryota > Metazoa > Chordata > Aves > Charadriiformes > Rostratulidae > Nycticryphes > Nycticryphes semicollaris. Next base: position 275,429 of record VXBJ01007014.1, on the reverse strand, counting down.
TTCTGAGACAAGGCAAAACAAACAGCAGTGTCGATCAATTGTAAATTAATTCTGTGGCTGATTAGCTCTTCCCGAATTTGTCATCTTTGAGTCAGAAAATCTATGATTGAGTGCCATAAAGAAGCAATTTTAAAAGCAGTAGAGAGCAGTAGGGCTGCCTCTAGGATTACAGCTCATAGCTTTGGAATTCATGCTCTTTGGAGGAAATTGGTGAATAACAGATCGCAGCAATGCAGTGTATTTGTATTGGTAAAATTCCTCTTATGATTGCAGTGAAAAATAATGTCCCCCTTTTTTTTTTTTTTTTTTTTTCAGGAAAGGAAATTAAGGCCTAGTAATCCCTGTAAGGAGATTGGCTTACACCAAAAGCGGGGGAAAGAATGTGAAGGCTAATCAGATCAATGTGCGGTCTTGAATCTCTCTTGTTTAAAAAAAATAAAATCAAATAATCAAATTGCTACTGAATTTCTGAGGCATTATATTGAAATTACACACATGCTTTTACTGCCTTTTAATTACAAAATCACTTCAGTCTGCTTGTGTTGCCCATGTAAGTGGGCTATCAACTGTTCTTAAATACTGGCTCATAAATTCCAAATACTTATTGAAATGGAAGGAGATAGTGTCCTCTGTCCCTCAGCTGGGTATGGCAGCCCAGATCAGTGAGAACTAGCATTTGTACTAGAGAAATCCTTACTGGCTAATTTAGGTGCTCGGTTTCCCTCTGGATGAGGCTTTTAAGATTGTTATTTATGCCATCATTTGTCAGGGGAGTGCTTGGCCTCTGATGTCCAGCTCCACAGCTGTGATCGACCTTCTTATGAAACCTTTGGGGATTATTATGTACTTAGTGACAGCTAGAATGGATATCTTTGAGAGGGTCTGGGAAGGATTTTCACATGTAGTGTAATGCATTGATTCCCTTGGCTGCGCAGAAGCAGGGCTGGGATGCGTGGCTGGTGAACAGTCCTGCAGCTAAGCTTTCTCTTGTGTAGAAAAGACATTAAAAGGAAATAATTAAATATAAAGTCTTGTCTAAAGAGGAAAATGACCAGGGGAATTCTGAATCTCTTGCGCAGCGTTTCTTATGATGGAAAATGTTTGCTGTAAGGAGGAGTTGGCTCCTGCTGTTTGTGCATTAGTAAGAAATGTTGAAAATGCATTCTGTTTTTTTAATGGTGGTTTGCTTTTTGCGGTTTGGTTTTTTTTGGCTGAGGGAATGACGAGAGCCCGGCACTGGGTGGTGATCGTCTACTCAGCCTCTGTTGGAGGGTAAAGGTGGTTCTCCTCCTTTTTGCAGAAGAACTGTGCGTGCTGGTTGGAGGAGAATTGACGTTTGGTTGTGGGCAGTGGGACACTGCAGCCAGCTCTGCCAAAGTACTGCCATGGGTTCACGTGAGCGATACATGCGAGACTGACCTGCAGCTGTCCTGGGATAGGACAACCAGCAAGCTCGTTTTAGGTGACATTAGGGGAAGGGATGATTAGTTTTGCCTGTGGTCCTGCAGGAGGGTGGCATGGCTGCTTGGTGACCTGTGCAGAAACCAACAGGGACAGTGGGAGGAGGACAACTGGCCTTTGGGATGTGCTGGGGGGCTGAACACTGGGAGACTTTGCAGATGTTTAGTGCATATATGAAGAGCCCAGCACTGCTCCTGATCTGCTGTAGGTTCATGTCTGCCCAGCTGTGGTGGGTTCCTATGGCAGGTCCCCACTGGGGATGGGACCCAAGGTGGAGCTGAGGTTACCCCCTTGTCTGTGGGCTGGCATGGAGAGGAAAGTATCTGTTGCAGTCACCTAGGGGGATCATGGGCTTATTGCAAGTTGTGTGGGGCAGTTGTAAGAAATAAAGTGCCTGCATTTAAATAGGTACTCTTGGAAAGGGGGGAAAGGTATGCCTTGAAAAGTACCCACGACGATGTTGCTTTCATTGTCTTTGTGAATGAGTTTTTCAGTTTCTGAAGAAAGATTAAAGGTGTGCTTCCATACAGAATAGCTTTTCTGATCTGTGTTTGCTGAGAGATGGCAGTCGTGTGTTGGAATTTGGAGCAGCTCTAAAGCTGGAGGTGATAAGCTGCTTTTCTCCCTCTCTTGCTTTGTTCATAGGCTGTTTGTTTAGATAATGTCCTGGAAATTATATTAGTAACCTTGTACATCACATTTTGTTACCAGCAAAGAATAAGCGGCGCATTTGACATTTGGGGAAATGGTTCATTTTTAAGGGATGTGGTTCAGAATCTACTTCTTGAACTAATGGGCAGTATAATGCTTTTTTTTTTTTTTTTTTACTAGGTTGCTTAGATTTGTACCTTGAAGATGCACTGTAAAGTGCACTGCATTACTAGCATTAAATGAAAGTAAATGCTTCACATCAAATAAGAAGGCAGTCTTTGAACTGGTGAGAGGTTGAAAAACATTTATTTTCTCTGGCCTGTGATGCTTTACTGTGACATAAACGTGAAAAATAATTAGACTCACTGGTAAGTAAATATTTGATCCTGAAATTCATCTTGAAGATACAGACCCGGGAGAAAGTAGCCTTTTCAGATGCATGTTGATTCTCCTGGATTTGTCTCACACCAACAGCTAGATTGCAAAATTGGGCTCAGAAAACTACATCAAAGGAACATTATCGAGGCTGAAAATTTTATGAAGGTTATGAACGAACCAGGCGGTCTCTGCAACCTCAACTAGGTTTTTTGTCCTGTGTATTAGAATACAACCTTTAATTACGGTATCAGGTGTATTTTTCCACAAGCTTCTTCCCTTGGGTAAGGGCACTAAATGAATGTCCCTTAATGAGCCACATTCTTTCTCCGTGTTTGATGTCTGGTTCTTAATACTTTCAAATGACACTTAAGGACAAGATTCCTCAAATTTTCAATTGTATGTGAATCCTTTATTTACGTGCTGTTTCTTGATGTTTAACACTGAGTAGTAGCATGTTTATTCTGTGGATAAAACAGCTAAAATTCAGAAGTAGCTTAATTCAGACCTTTTTTGGCTGCATTCATGGCACTGTTGCAACGTGTATTCAAGATGTAAGTCTTGAGCCTCTTTAGTTACGTCTGGCTTTCTACACTTCGACTCATGGAGCTGGCAAAGCAAGGAGCTGGAGAAGCAGCGTCTGACTCCCAAGTACTTCAGTTTTGCCTTTAATAAAAAGGAGCAATAATATACCAAAGCCTGAGCTCTCTTTTAAAAAGAAGAAGATTTCAAGGTTGAAAACAAAAAAAATTTCAACTCTTATTCTCCCCTCCCTTCCCTCAACGCGCAAATGAGTTGGATCTGGATACATTCTTTCAGATAGAACAAAAAAACCCCAAAACCCAAACTCAACCATACCCCCACCCTGTCATGAAAAAGTTTGTTTATACAGACTTTCACAAAATCCTGTCAAAACTTGAGTTCTGTTTCAAAGTCTGGGAAATGCTTCAGTTAATTAAAGAAAAGGTTAGAAGGATTTTTTTTTTTTACTGTGGGGAAAAAAAAAGATAAATCTTTGTCTGCTTTGTACTCAGAAGCAGTTGAACCATTTTGGCTGAAATTAAAATTTGCCTGAGGCAGACAAAAGGCATGCAAAGTTGCAGTCCAGATGGTTAGAGCTTGGCAAAATTATAGGTAAGCAGGAATAGAGTCTAAAGATCAGAAGCATTAGGCAACTGTAATATGTAGGGCTACCAGGTCTGCCTATAATCAGTTATAATATTTAATCTCAATGTCTGCTGCAGAAAGCTGTTGTCCTGTTCTGAAGTGTGTTTATTCATTTGGAGATTTGGAAGGGCCTCTAAAGCTGTAGCTAAAGTGAATTTGCTTGCAGGATGTGAGAGGGCTTTTTATCCTCTGTATATGTGGTGTTAGGAACGTGTCACCTCTGAACAGTCAGATCTGTGTGAGGAGTCCCTGCTGTGGTCATGCAGAACCTTCTCAAGTGTCTGTGTTGCTGTTTTACTCTTCTTGTAATCACTCCTTGTAATAGATGAACATAAAAATTCTTCTTCATAAACAAATCTGTCATAGGTTTGCCAATGCATTCGTAATGAAGATTTTTTTTTTTTTGGTTCTGATTCTGTAAACAGCCATGCCTTTTCTTATTCATGTTTGCAATGCTGCAGGAGTCGGTGTGAGCAAATTAAAGCACGTATGGATATTCCTGCATAGAAGGCATTTCAATACCATTTTTTTAAACTCCTTGGGGACTAATCCAGCAAGAGGATTTAGTTTATGGGCTGAGAAATGATCACCTGTACAAGGACTTGACTCTGAATGCTATGAATGTGCCAGAAAATGCTCAGTTCCTTAATGTGTTCAGAGGAACACATTAGGCAGAACATTAGGAAAGAATTTTTCAGAGAAAAGGTGGTCAGACATTGGAATAGGCTGCCCAGGGAGGTGGTTGAGTCCCCATCCCTGAAAGTATTTAAGAGTCGTTTAGATGTGGTGTTGGGAGATATGGTGTAGGGGAGGAATTTGTAGAGTAGCGTTGATGGTTGGACTCGATGACCTCAAGGGTCATTTCCAACCTGAACGATTCTGTGAGGAGAGGAGGAGAAATGGAAAAAGAGAATTAAAAAAGAAATAATGCAGTTTTATCTGTGACAAGGGCTGAGCCTGTTTTAGGTGGCAGGAGCTGCGGAGAAGATGCTGCAGTGGCCCAAGTCTAGTCTGATGTCGGCCGTTCAAAGATGTAGCGAATCCTGTGAGTGTCATTGCTGCTCATAGTTCAAGGGGCAATAAAAAGGGGGAGGGCACCAGCAGACTGGAGCAAAGCTTAATTTCTAAGTTGTACCAAACCCACAATTTTGAGTTACTCCATGTTGGAGCTAATCTGGTCTGTCAGTACCAGGTTTTGGTATTAAAAACAGCTGTTAACTACCGATAATGATGAAGTCAGCTGGTCACCCTAACTGTTTGGTCTTTAGGGCTGAGAAACCCTTGTGGAAGTGGGGTTGGTGTTTTCCATGGCCAACGGCTGTTGTGTCTGAGCCTATCAACGCTCTCCCTGGGAAGCAGAGATATATCTCCTCTGGTATTTTTGGAAAGGTCTGAATGTACACATAACTGACTGATATACTTGAAGGCACCAGGAGGAGAGTTTTTGTGTGTATCAGACTTGAGGTTGCAGTAAAACAGCGACAGCTAGACTCAGGGGTAAAAGGGGACAGAAAACAGGACTCTGTGTTATTTCTGAAGATAATCTATCTGCCTTGTCTTGGGTGATGCCCTGCAGGGAAGCTTAAGGGATTTCTCTGAGACAAATAGAGTCAATGTAGGAATTTTCTTCCAAACTCTCTATAAACTATAATTTTAGGTTGGGGAATTAATTTAAGACTGACTGAATCAAGCCTTGATTTACCTGCTCTCCTCCAGGCTTTGCATGGCCCTTCTCCAAAACAGCACCAGCCTTTCAGCCCACTCTCAAGGCAGAAATGCTTGGTTCCATGCTCCCTATATATTAAATTTGTTTGGTTTTTCTAACCTGCTAGTAGCTAAGACTTCATTTAGCTCCCTGGCCCCCCCTCCCTTCCTTGGCCATGGTTGCTGGCTCCTCTGCACCACATAGTGCCCTGTCTCCTTCTCCCGGAGTGAGATGGTTGAGGAGGTCATGTGGAATTAATAGGGAAGCAGATCTCTGATTTTGTTTCTGCTTATGTACTCTGACATTTCTGATGTTTTCTGAAGTGTAAAATATTTCAGAGAAAACAACAACTTGGCTTTTACTGAAAAATTAATTATGTTGGCACTTTCCCCTTTGTGGTGGGCTTTTGTCAGAAGACAAAGCCACAGACATTTGGGGGCAAGGCTGAGGTGGTGAAAGGTCAGCAGTGTAACATTAAAGAGAGAAAATCTACATTAAGGTAAAAAGATCAAATTAAACATTGATTATCGGGTAGCAATGTGAATTCTTCACAAGGCATTACTCTATGCACTTAGTGTATAGAGCTAATTTATACACCCAGGTTTATCTGATTCATAAATTAGGCTGTCTTCTAATTACAGCTAATGGACTATGACTTTCTCTGCTTTCAGTGGCATTTTCTGTTCCTCTGCAATGCACAGATATCCCTGGTACTGCAAAATATGTGCTGCTCTGATAAATAGTTACAGGTGAAGGAAAAGCAGCTGGTTCTGTACATGTGTGCACTTCTTAAGAATTTTTTGGAGATCTGGTTTAGTAAAAAGTACAAGGGGAGGCAAAATACCGAAGGGCTGTCCTGTTGATCCTTCCTGACCTTTTCAGTGTTGGTTTTCTTTTTGGATCATCAGGGAGCCTCGGTTTAGGAATAAAGAAATGATGATGTAGGTTCTTGCTGAAATCAAGGATTAGGGGCAGCTTGCCCACCGACCTACTAGAATGGCAATGATTTGTGGTTGGCTTACAGATACACAGACAACTGTTTGTACCCAGCTCTGGTAAGGGACAATGGTGCTGTTGTGTCTGATCCCTTCTCTCTGGGGTTTGCAATCCAAGCATAAAGCAGGTGACAACAGTTGAGTATGGACAAAAAGGGGACACAAAGAAATAGGTGCGATGATGAATGTGTGAAGAGCTATGCTCTCAGTATCACAGCAAAAAAAAAAAAAAAAAGGTGGGAAGGAAGAACCTGAATGCACAGAAAATAGCTTTTCCTATGTTTCTGGTAGCCCTTCAGGTATAGTAGAACATGGGAGCCAGTATACTCAAATTTCTATTTTATTCCTTCAGACTGCCTTCAAGAAAAAATGGAGCTAGGCCATGGGCTGATAACAAGAATGGGAAAAAAGGAGTAATTACTCTACTCGGAGTTTGCTTGGGCATTAGTGTTCTATTAAATTTTCCCCTGTTTCTAATCATATGAGGAACGCTGGGTACACTTAAGAGGATGCATGTCATTAAAATGATACCTGACAACAGTTCTTTGACTGCTTATGATGTTTTTGACTGTTAATATAGATAAAATGTAAATGATCAGCATATAAAGACTCCTTTTTGTCTTTCTAGTGTTTTCAGCTGCCTATTAAACAAATTATATGGGAAAGTGAATAGCCTGTTCTTGGTACGGTGGTGTCACCCAGATACTTTGAAATGCTTAATGGCGTAAAATGAAGTGTCCTTGGTTTGTTTATTTTCCTGCTGGTAATGACATTTTAGGCTAACTTCAAAATGCAGTTGCCTTGTCCTTACTACATAATTGTATTTTTTTATGCATTATGGTACTGTCTTGCAGAGTATTATGTCAGGTTTTTAATGAACTATTAAACTCCTGTATAGGAGTGGCTGTTCTATTGGGCTCAATTCTCCTTTACTATAATACAACAGCACATAGAAGTGTCCATGTCTGTCTTTATTTCCTTGTGCGTGGTGTTCTCCAGTGTAAAAACATGCAGAGGATGCCATGCAGGAATGGTGTCCTGCATGACACCATCCTGCACGTGACCTTGCATGTGCATTTGTCAGGTCTCTATGGCCCAGGTGTAAGAAGTAAAGAGGGATAGTTGGGCACCACATCTGTTTTCAGCCATAGGACTTCTTTTTTTCAGTGTTATGAGTCAATCTGTTGGTTTTGCTTTCTCTGCCTCCCGCAATGTTACTGCGGTCTCTCTTCACTTGCTCAGAGGAGGAGGTGGCAGCTGTTCATTGGCTATGGTAGGAGGTAATAATAGGGACTGTAATAATTGCCAACCAACACAATGCATATTAATGGCACATAGGGGTGCAACTGAACACTCCCAACAGCTTTGCTGATGACAATAGTTCTGCTGAAAGGTCCTCTGCGTGAAGGAGTTGTGGACTAGCTTAGTTGAGATACAGTTACTACAGCTGCAAAAAAATCATAGAATAACATAGTAGTTTGGGTTGGAAGGGACCTTAGAGATCACCCAGTCCTGCCCCCTACCCTGAGCAGGGACACCTCCCACCAGACCAAGTTGCTCAAAGCCCTGTTCAAACTGGCCTTGAACATCTCCAGGGATGGGGTAAGTACAACTTCTCTAGGCAAGCTAGGCCAATGTCTCGCCACCCTTAGAGTGAAAAATTTCTTCTTGAGGTCTCATCTAAATCTTCCGTGTTTCAATTTGAAGCCACTATCCCTCAGCTATTGCTACATGCCCTTGTAAAAAGTCCCTTCCCCCCTTTCTTGTAGGCTACTTTAGGTACAGGAAGGANTTGAACATCTCCAGGGATGGGGTAAGTACAACTTCTCTAGGCAAGCTAGGCCAATGTCTCGCCACCCTTAGAGTGAAAAATTTCTTCTTGAGGTCTCATCTAAATCTTCCGTGTTTCAATTTGAAGCCACTATCCCTCAGCTATTGCTACATGCCCTTGTAAAAAGTCCCTTCCCCCCTTTCTTGTAGGCTACTTTAGGTACAGGAAGGAACTATAAGGTCTCTCCAGAGCTTTGTCTTCGCCAGTCTGAACACTCCCAACTCTCTCAGCCTGTCCTCACAGCAGAGGGGCTCCAGCCCTTGCAGCATCTTTGTGGTCTCCTCTGGACCCACTCCAACAGGTCCACATCATTGTGCTAAGGACTCCAGAGCTAGAGGCAGCATTGCAGGGGGGGGTCTCACCAGAGTGGAATAGAGAAATGGAAGGGTATATTTATCTGTGCACCACTGGTCTTGCTCTTGAACAGGCTGCTTTTGTGTGCAGCTTCCACCACATTGAGGGGCTGTGTTTTCTTCCCGCTTGAGTATTTTCATAGCAAAGGGTTTTTCCCTTCAGTCGCAGAACTGGAGTGATCACTGTCTGGCAGATGTAGGCATGGAGTGCTGTGTGTGTTGCTGGTTTTGTAGGACTTTCCCAGCTGAGGATGTGGTCTGTGGGTCTAGGCAGCACATGCAGCACTGTGAGCAAGGAGGAGAGGCATCCTGGCTTCTGAGCTCTGTGGGATTTGCCCTTTGGCAGTGGTTTGCAAGTGTCTTTCTGCATTGACTGCTCTTCTGCCAGCTGCACAGTCCTTCTGCATAACTTCAACAGCAAAGCATCACCTTTCCCTCCCGCTGTCATCGTATGCAGCTACAGGGCAGCGCTGCATCCTCCTTCCTGCTTTTTAATGAACTTCACAAACTGGAACATAATGCTATTACTGTTGCAGAGGCCAGCTGATTATTTAAAACCAAAGGTTTACAATGAGGGTTGCATAATATGATTGCAATAGATGAATAATTAAAAATTTAAAAAGCAGTTTAATGCATCTTGGATGTGGTGCCTGGGGAGTAAGCAAATGTCTTGTTTTAATCACTTAATAGCAATTTAACAAGCAAGGTGGTGTAGCAGATTGAGGGGTGTTAGGCAGTGGAGAATTCAGTCAGATTCAGCTCAGTAAACAGGTGCTGGTAAGCATTAGCGGGGGGCTGGAAACCTGGGGAGGTGGGTGCACCTCAACTGATCCACGTTGCTTGTAGGTGGGGCTTCAAAACTGGCTATGTGTGATGGAGAGGGGTTGGGCAAAGCCATGGAAACTCTGGATTTTCCAGCTGCCTTGTGCAGCCCAGGAATAGAGAGCATCCAGCTACGTGAGGGCTGGTCCAAGACCCAAGAGGGTCTCACTGGAGAGTAGCATGTGGCCAATCGCGTTTCTGGGGGAAGAAGAACAAGCATTGGAGGTGGAGGGCTGAGTTGGGGGCTTGCCAAAAATCTCTGCCTGGCAGCAGTTCAGAAAGCATGAAATGCTGCAGTGGGGACTGGGGGCTCCAAAATGGCCTGCTGTGAGCCTCAGCACCAGGGAAGAGCTGCTGTGGATCTGGTGCTCAGTCATGGACCAGGACAGCATTGGTCTCCCTTGTCCCCTTGGGCCAGCTGGAGGGGAAAACCCTGTGTAGATACTTGCTGTGGATGTGGTACAGGAATGAGCTGTAGCTGTTTGTTGTCCAGAGCAGCGTGGTGGAACTTTGTCATCCATCTGCTGCTGTTTCACTGCATCAGGATATTTTATGTGTATTTGGGACTGCCCTGGGGTGCTACCCAGGCTTGCAACAAGGCGGTTGTGTGCCAGGCCACCAGGATGAGTGGTGAACAGCATGGTGTAGTGAATAGCAAGGAGGTAGGTTTGAGGTTTCCCTGTACAGAAAAGCACCAGATTCTTTAAATTTGAAAATGCTGACTTGAAAGGCAGTTCCCTAAAGCATGGATGTTATCTGTGTGGAGAGAGAAATGCCATCTGCTGTTGCATTGTGAGCGGAGGCTTGGGTAGTTGTAAGGTCAGATGCTGGAGCTTCTGCCTTCATTTTGGTTCCTTCTTTCAGGAAAACTGCAGAGGTGTCCCTGGGTGCATGGGACAGCTGTGTGGTGTTCTCTTTCTTTTCTAATAAGGATTGAATCCAAATGGAGTGAGGTACTTGCCATCCACCATCTGCAGGCATTAACGTTTCACACTTCTAGGCTGGAGCCTTCCTTTGAGAGTTTTAACCATGTGCTGGCCTAGATAAACATTGACTGCAAGGATTATCTATCTTCTGGTATTAAGGGTGTGTGGAGCCTGTGGGACCCTGCTTTGTTTTGACACAAGTCAGTGCACGGTTGGAGATGCTCAGAGGAATAGCTGGTGATCAGCCGCAGGGACACGCTGGGCACCACTTTGCAGCAGTGGAAAGTTCGGGGTAGTCTCTGGCTATTTGCTTAGCAGTTCCCAGCTCTTGAGTGCTCATTTGAAGGCTGAATGGGCATCTTTCCTTGATAGGGCAATGAGGAACATGCACTCCTGATTGCCGTGTTGGAAAAAGCAATTTTATGTAGCGTTCTGCACTTCAAGTCTTTTTTTCTTTTTTCTTTTTTCTTTTTCTTTTTAATTTTTTTAAGTGTTTCTTTGCTTTTCTGTAAAATGAGGTAAGCAATTTTTCTGTATTGACAACAGGCTTGTAAATCAGCCACTCACTTGCCGAGCTAGGAGAAGGTGGAAATGCCATATAAGCACTTTCATGTTTTGTGATCATTTTTAATTCAAGAATATTTAGGACCTCTTCGCATTGGTGCAAAGTAAAATAAAACCTGGTCTCTGACAGGTACCAAGACAGGTACAGAAAGAATCGCTGCTCTGGGAGTATGAGAAGAGGCTTTGTAGAGCAACTGCTGCAGCCCCCAGGGAAGGGGGAGCACTGGCTTTTGGCTGTTAATTTCATTGTTTAAGGTCAGATTATGTTAATCTAAATCGTGTAACTAATTCCATCAACAAGCAAGATTATTTACATAGCAAATGGAGTTTAATTTGGGTGCTGCTTCTTCCGCATCTCTCTCTGGTTTTGTATTTAGGGTACACCTGAAAAAACAAACTGATGTCCATGTTAGGAGGGAGTTTATTATGCTTACCTTGCTGAAGAGATGTTGATCTGGGTATTTCCCTTATGGCAACTTACTTTTTATTGGTGTTTTTATGGCCCTTGCTGTAGTTGCCATTCATCTTATTCGACTTCAGAGCTGGTCCTCCAGACTGCAGTGAAAGGAGACAGCTGCTTCTTCGCATGTAGAATTGCGTTCCTTCAGCCTCCCTCCCCTGCTTGCTGAAGTTCTACCCAGAGTTAATTTTGATGCCTTTGTAAATATTTTCAGTGTATAACACAGTAACAGTGGCACTGTGTAAGAACACATGGAAAAAAAAAAAGTCAATTTGAGATCTGGACAGAAAAATGCCTGTTAGCTAAAAACATCTGTTTCAGCAAAACCCCAAATGTCACAGCCTCTGTTTTTCATAAACCTAAGCTTGTCATCTTCTAGCCAATGTGACCAAGGAGGTCAACAGAGCTGCCCTTGCCTGTGTAACTGCTTGATGAACAGAGCTGGGGTTTTCTGTAGGGCATCCGACTGAGGGTTTCCGTGTGAAGGGCTCAGCCTTGTGCACACTTCTTGCTTTCCTTTCTTCTTGCTTTATTGCCTAATACCTTCTGGAAGTGAGTGTGATACCTCCGCAGTCAGGGAATTGTGTGGAAACATCATCCCTTGTTTCCTTTGAGGATCAAAGCAGGTGCCAGGGTTTAAGTGGGAACTTGTGGCTGTGTAGAGAAACAACAGTGTGTTAGGGGTCTGCACATGGCAGTGATCTGGCTGCCAAAGAGGGGCCCAGGACAGGACTGTGTTTGGTAGGAGGGTGCTGCAGCAGGGGTCTGCTGGCATGCATGGGGATCAGCAAAGCTGCCACTTCCCTGATGTAAGAAAACTGGTAGGTTTGTTCTAAAGTCTGAGGCGTAATGAGCACATTGTGCTTTAAGATCATTTTTTCTCCCCTCTGTGAGTATCTCCATCCAGAGTTCAGCAGTGATCCTGAAAGGGAGTCCCCTTTTTTTCATGTTTCTCTGAAATTCACCCTTATTGTGTGGCTTGCACCCTTGTACTGCCACTCTGATTGTAGACAGCACAAGCATCCCTCTCTCTACTGCAGCCAGTGTCTTTCCTGGCAACACTGAGTCCCTTGTACAACCCAATGAAGTATTAAGTGAAGAATCTTGTGAGGTTTAAAGCTTGTCAAAAGCTCTGTCCTGTGGTAGGTCTAGGATCTGTGACCCAGCTCTTCCACAGTCCTCGGATAGACTTTCATTAAGAGATGATGGAGATAGCTGATAGCTTGATAGGATCTGATCTATCAGTAATGATTACAATGCAGTAGACTTTTTTTTTTTGCATTAATAGAAATTTCCTTCACCTTCCACCTTCTTGTGTTCTAGATAGGACAGCTTGTTTTCTTGGTGCCTGCTCCCCTCTTCCTTCTCCTTACCCCAAAAAGAAAAACCCTCACAAACTTTTGGGCAAGAAGTTTGGATCGGTTTCTCAGGTCAAGGCATTCCCAACCCCTTTGGGGCTGCATTTCAACGCTGCCAAAGGATAGCATCTCCCCTGGACCAGAGACACGCAGCAGGAGAACTGGCCCTAGGGAACATCCTTCCCCATGACAAACTGGTCACCTGCCCAAAACGCACAGCGACGGAGCTGCATGTGATTGGAGAATCACTGCTCTGTTTTCTTGCCTGTTTGGATTTCCAGGTAGATAAGATATTAAATGGAACTAAACCAGCCTTTGACTGAGACTTTTCTCTATCTTGAGGCTATTGTCTCTGGTATTGTCTTTCTGCTGGAGCCCCACTAAGTGTTTAATAGGTGCACTGGCTTCTGAGATTACAAGCACTTTGCCAGAAACCTCATTTTATGTACTGATATCCCCCGAGGGAAAGCAATGCTTAAGTGTTAAGAGACTGGATTCTGTTTCACCTCTCTGAGTATTATTACAAATCATATTATCGTAATGAAACAGGGATCCGTGTAATAGAGAATCTGCTGTGTTGGCAAAAAATTAAAGATGCGTAGGAATTGTGATCATATTACAATAATTGCCTCAGTGCTAACATTAATGCTTTTTCACTTCAGTTGCTCCTTGTTGATTGAACAACCCCTTTCTGTAGGCTGTAAATCTCAATGGCTCTGCTAATTAAGAACTAAATAGTCTAATAATGTTTCCAAACGTAGCATTGCTTCACTGTTTTAGGAGACAGCACTCTTTTTTTCTGAACCCCAGTCCAGTCTAGGAAGGGTGACTGCATTGTATCTACACAGTCACTTACAACAGTGTCTTTGTTACTTAACTACTTCTATGGGAGATGGGTCCAAAATTTGAAACACCGGTATATTTCCCAGTAAGAGAGAACTTTGTCGTTTAAAGCAGGAGACCAGGAACACCAATGAAATGCGTGCGGAGATGGTGCCCTTCTTGTCATGCATCCAGTGCAAATAATGAAATGCTGCAATATATGTGTGGCAGGTGCTTGAAACCTGTATTTTACAGTATAAAGAACTGTTTTGCCTCCCCAGTAGACTCGTGCTCATAGCTCTTTTGGTGCAGATGCTGCTGCAGCCAGAGGTGCTTAGTTTGGATGCTGGAAAACCAGGTGGTGAGAGCTCTGGTCATGCAGAAAACAGCTTTTCTCAGTCCCTCTGCTTTTCCTCAATGTAGAGAAAACAAAAGCTGTCTTCAGTGCACGCTTGCCATCTACCTGAGTGCTCGCTGGAGAGCCTGTAGGTTTTCTTCTTAAAATGTTGATTATTCATATTTTTGAAGAAAAACACTTAAAAGTGGGTGGGTTGGTTTGTTGGTGGTTTTTTTTTTTTGCCTTCTCGTTTTTATTTCGTAGCTGCAGTTAAAAATCTTGTGAATGGTTTTTCTTGCAGCTATACCCAAGGTAAAGCCCCAAAGCATTAGAGGCTGCTTTTCAGCTGTATCTTGAAGGGATCAAGAAGTGTTTAGTCATTGGGAATTGCTGGGTTTGTCAGACTGCTAAAGGACAACTTCTTGGGGAACTGGAGAAATAAGACACTCGTGCACATAGTTGCTAGTACTATTTATTTTCAAATCCAATTGACATCAGCGCCTACCAGCACTAGATGTAGTAATATCTATGGGGTTTTTTAAAGTGTTGGTGTTTGAGCTTAATTGTTTACCAAACCAGCCCCTTTCCTAAAAATGCACCAGTAGTTCAACCTCTCAGGAAATCAGCAAGTTGCAGTGCTGCTGTTAGAGCCTGGTATTTGTGTGGCAGCAGGCATGTTGATCCTACATTCGGTGAGACATTTCAGGTGATGACTTGCTGTCTGTCTTTTACTACTGTAAATTACTGTTGCTGAATCGAGAGTGTGGTGACCCTAAAGCTCCCATCAAAAGCACCCTGAGCCCTATAAAAAGCATCTCTTCTGTAGGCAACGCTCCTGAAGCTTCATTTTGCAGCTTTTCTTGCGCATCCACTGGTCCCTGAGCTTGGGACTGTGCACTGTGCAAGTCCTCATCAACAGCATTGGTGCTGTACCTGCCATGGAACAGAAACCCTAACTGGGTTTCCAAAAATCCATCGTATGCAGGGACTCTAGTAAACAGAATTACTTTCATACTTTTTTTTTTTTTCCACGTGGGATAAAGAGTCAGTTGGGAGCCTGCTAAGGAGACAATTTTGGGACCTGCTAAGATGAGTTAATAAGTGGCAAATGCAGAAGGGTTGGATAAAAATCATAATATCTGACAGCATGGTACGCTTTCCTTATGGCAGACAACACTGCAGCTAGTTAATGCTGCTCCTTTCTCTGTGGAGATGGGCCCCAGCTGTGCTTTCTTGAACTCTGGCTAATCTGTGAGGTTCCCAGCTCATTAATGGACTGTGAAACCCAGCTCCTTAAATTCTTCAAAAATCTGAGTGTGACCTTTTGTGTCCTTTTTCTTTGTGCCTCGAGGATGCTGCAGCTTCCCATGCTGTAGCAGAGCAAAAGAGAGACGATGTTTTTCCAGGAAGCTTATCTGCGGGTTTGTAAGGTGCAAAGCATAAGCAGGGATGAGATTCACAGCTGGACTGGCATCTTCGGTGTCCTCAGTGCAATTTTCCATGCTCTGAAGCATGCTTGCATTGTAAAGACAAAACCCTGGCAAGGGACTTAGCATCCCCATTCCCTCCCGCAGGGGTGAGAAGCAGGAGAGAGTCCAAATGCTGTAAAAAAAAAAAAAAATCTCCTTTTGGAGTGTTTTCTTTGCAACCTAGTTGCTATTCTGGCAATAGATGACAAAGGAACAGGGCTTAACTTTTAGGAGATAACGTTAAGCTTCCACAACCGGGTATTGTGTTGCGAGCAGCTAAGCACGGCGAGCTGTTGTGCCTGTGCAACAAGGTTTTTGCTCTGACAAGTTTTACTGTAAATTCAGGGCAGGCTGACAGGAGCAGAGAGATCCAGGGGGAGCGGGACTTGGTGAAATCTGTGCAGAGGGGTGTAAGGAGGCTGCCTGCAAGCAGAAGTGCTGCAGGGGGCTCACAAGATGCTCACAAAATGACCATTTCTGTGCCTGATGACTTCATTATTATTACTGTTACTTTCATAGCTAAATAAGCTTCTGCTGCAGTGTTCTTGAAGGAATCTATATGCCTTTCCCTGCTTGCAGGTGAAGAACATGTGTGTATATATATATATGTGTGTGTATTTATGTGGTAGAGACACTAAGTGTATCCCCTTGCACACCTCCTCCCTGGACTGCCAGTGGAAAAAAAAAAGTTAAAACTTTGCAGATGTGCCTAATGTTTCCATTCCCCATTCGGAGCTCTGGAAGCTGAATAGCAGTACCTGGAGAAAACTTAGTGGAAAGACTGGGGAAGAAGCTTGGCTGGTGAAGTGAGGGCTTCTGGGTTTTTTTTGATGTGGTTTTGGGGTTTTTTGAGGGTTTTATTTTTGTGGGGGGAGGTGGTGGTGGTGGTTGATAAAATGCATAGGGAAAAAAATTTCATGTATGTGCTTGAAAATCCTTATTTTGTTTGCATTCCACTTACTGATTTCTGTCAATTTATGTGCTTTCTGATAAATGCCTTCTTTTGGTGTAAAACAACCTAAATATTTAAAACATTTTGATTAGCTAAACTATAGATTTGCTTTGACGTGTCATTTCTGTAGTTCTAAAATGCCCTGACAATTCATATCCATGGCAGCTGAACAACCAAATTTATGTATGAAGCTATTGTTCATTCCAAAAGTGTCACTGCTAAATAAGGCAAAGTTTAAGCATTTGATTTCACCCCCCATTTGCATGATGGGAGGTCCATTTCTCAATAATGAAAACAGTTTTCTTGCAAAACTCAATTAAATGAAATATCAAACATAAATCAGAACTGAGCTCTCATTGAGTTTCCGTATGTGCCTATTGCTGCAGTGATAACACTGGAAAAAGCATTCATTCTTCAGACTGTTCCTTTTTGTCTCAATATACTACTTATATACTACTTTTTTACTGGGGGAAAAAACCCACACATAACAGCAATGAAAATCAGTTGGAGACGTTTAGTGGGCTGCAAAGCCCCTCTGGATGATACTGGCTAATGGATGCAATATAGTAGGGTGGAGGGATCTGGAGGAGCTTTCTCGTTCTCCTGCTACCTAACACCAACTTTAAATTTGCCTCCAGGTGCTGGAGACTTCCACTACAACGTCATGTTTGTGCTATTCTAGGATCTCCAAAATCGCACATTTTGTTTTGTTCAAGGAAGTATTAATGCCTTTGTTTGAGAAACTGATCCTTTTGAGTGAAAGCGGAAAATGTTGGGGCTGTAACTCTCTCCCCCAAGTCCCAATTTCTGAAAAATCTTTGCTGCCAGAACCAATGTCTTTTTTTTTTTTAAAGCCATTATTTTTTTTAAGTTTAAAAAGCTACTAGTGTAGCTTTTAGTGTGAAAATATCTTATTCTAACATAGGAAAAAAGTATATAAATGGCTAACAATGAGAGGTAGGTTAAGATAATCCAGATATATCTTGCAAAATCTATTTCAATTATGTTCTCTGTGCTTTTAGTGGAGACTATAAATTCTAAAGAATTAAGAGAGCCATAAAGATAAGTGTTATAGGGAAGTACGTCTCACATTTCACCTTCAGAAATTAAAATATTTGCTGTGAAATCAGACATTATAAAGGTCACTGCATTGCTTGTGGTCATTAATAGCAGGAGGTGACTGCTGGAAGAACTTAGGGAAACCAGTTCCCATAACATGGAAATTAAATGTGCAATTTACTGAAAATTCCCTTCCTATGAAATGGCTTGCTGATGCCAGACTGTGCACTCAAGGGGACTTTGCTTTATATTTCAAATTTGCATATGGACAGACCATCTAAACTTGTGTCTGACTCACATGAAATATTGATTAAATTAGCATAACATGAGGTCATTGTTTTGTTTGTCCAGTGTCGTTGGGCAGTAAAGAAGACAAATGAGTTGTAACTGAGATGTCAGTGTTTGTGAGAGCACACGGTAGCTCAGATAACAGGTACCACTGTACTGTACCCTGTACTCATGCATTGTCTATCTCCAGGGGTGTATGTCTCTGGTAAATGCTAGTCTGCTGCTGTTTAGATAAAATTTGCATGACAAGTAACAATTACTTTAGACGTCAGCTGGCATTGTTCTCAAAACCATTCCCAGGCTTTCACGTAACAACATTTTCCACCAAGAAAGACAGTAAAACCAATGAGGCAGAGCATGCCTGGCTGCCTCCTCCTGACTATGGGGGCAGGAGTGATGGTTGGAATGTAATAAATTGCATAATATTTCTGAATATGAGAGTTAATACTGTAGCTGACTTTGTTGGGCTTTGGGATGCTCCCTTTGCTCATATTACTTCCTTGCTAATGGGTTTCTGTGGATTCCCATGGGTGGGTGATATTGTGCTGTCCCACAGCTGTGGGTGCTCCTATGCTATAGGTTTGACACTTCTTTTTGTATAAGGCTGGTGGTACCCTAGTTCACACTCCATATCTTCATTTGTTCCCAGTCCCTCCCAGTGGATCAGATGGTTCCTGGAGGCAAGGAGCAGAGGGGGCACTTGTTGTGTGGTCTGTGTGCAAGTCAGCCTGCACTGGTTCCTCCGATCACCCAGAATTAACCATTTGTGTTTGGAGAAGTTATATAGAATTTAGCTCTAGAATGGTTTATTTTCCTTTTCTATCCTACAAGGAGAAAAAATAAAAAAAGAATCCTAGAAAGCAACCTTCAGTGTATAAAGCCAGTGCAAACATTGCATTGTCATGTGTTGACTGTATTGAGGTGGTTTTCTACGTCTTCATATTTCTGCCTTGTTTTGGATGAGGAGTGATATACAGGACCGTAGCTAGGATGCTCTAGTGACTTCCTTGCAGTGAATGACATGGTCCCTGGGGGCTGCCTGGCAACAGTTGGGCTGATGGATGAGCATCTTGGCCCCATGAGCCACATGCTACCGTGGACTGGTCAGCAAATACAACTGTTAATCATCATGCTGACAGTTCCTGGGAGGTGGAATCTCAGCCTGTTTCTTGCTGTGCTTTTCCAGGGAGGGGAGGAAGGAAGAGATGCAGGAGTAATCAACTTTTTCACTTAAACTGTCCTTTGCTTTTGCATCATGTGTCTTGTGTTCTCTTAAATACTAGAATTATTTTTTGTGGATCTCTGCTCATGGATGACTGGCTCACATGCTGGTCTGCAAATACATGCTGATTGATTCTTTTTTTTGCCTGGTGGGGTAGTCTGGTCTCAGCAGTGATCCTTTGGAGTTGCTAGCCTCTGGATTCCCCATCCCTTACACCATGAGACCCATCATGTAGCTTTTTGTTCAAGGAGTGAGACTTGAGGAGCGTTTCCAACATCTCCTTTTTTTTTTCTCTCTTTTTTTCTTTTTTTTTCTACTATGAACCCTACAGTTTGTTTCCTAAACCAGCTCCTATTCTTGTAGCTTTCTTCTGCATTTCCGGTAATTCTCTTGCGTCTTCCTTAACATCTGGCACACCAGAGTGCTTTCAGAGTTAATATTTCGCCCTTTGCCAATGCGGAGCAAAACAAATTTCTCCTGTCTTATACATGGCACTCGGCATCACCATGCGTGCCGGCATGTTGTTGCCCTGTGAGTAGCCTTGGGTGCTTTGTCTGCTATGATCCTGCCCATCTTGGTGTGAAAGGAGGGTGTAGCCAGGTGGGCATTAGTATCTTCTCCCAAGGCAGAGGTGATAGGATGAAAGAAAATAGCCTGAAGTTGTGCCAGGGGAGGTTTGGGATGGATATTGGGAAAAAATTTCTTCATCAAAAGGGTTGTCAAGCATTGGAACAGGCTGCTTAGGGAAGTGGTGGAATCACCATTCCTGGAGGTGTTTAAAAGCTGGGCAAAGTGGTGCTGAAGAACATGGTTTGGTGGTGGTTTTGGCAGTGTTAGTTTGATGGTTGGAAGGGACCTTTAAGAGTCCAACTATAACAATTCTATGACTCTACTGTGGCTACTGTTTCCTGGTGGAGGACATACCAAGGCTCTCAGCTGAGCTAACTGAATCATCTCTCCAATTTATCAAGGTGATTTGGAATTCTAGTCCTGTCTTTCAGAAATTTGAGAGGGTTTTTTTAACCTTTCCCTTCCTCAGTGAGGCAGAATTCAGGCTCATGGAGAATTCCCTCTTCCAGCAGAGGAGCGAGTGTTAAATGGGACTGTCCCAGGACAGCCTGGGGTGCTGTGCTGTACCCTGACTCCTGGTTGCGGGTGGTGGAGTGATGGCCTTCTGTAAGTGGTGATGTCTCTTACAGCCGCCCTCTTTGGCTGTTTTGCTGTTTGCTGTTTTTCTGAATTTTTAAAGTGCAGAAAACTGCATGGTGTTGGAAAGCACTGGGATGCTGAGAAGGGTTGTGCTGATGCAGAAGGACAAGGAAGAGTGCTGTGTCTGGTGCTGTGCTTGGTCTTGGAAGTGGCTGAAACCTCTCTTTGGTATTTGCGCATATGGATAAAAACTGTGGTTCAAACTTGAACAGGGTTTTGTGATTCAGTGGTGGGAGAGGCTGTGAAAAAATCATATGGTTAATGTACAATGTGAAGTGTGGGAGACAGCGCAAGAAATTCAGTGTGCTGAATTGCTGGAGGAGTACAGAATTACTGAGTCCTCTGATTCTCACCGGGCATTAAACAGAGGCATAAGAGGAAAAAAAAAAAAACCTGTCCCTGAGGAGGCTCCTGTCTGGGTGCGACCTCTCTAGTCTGTTCACTGAATAATTTAAGCTGGAAAGGACGTCTGGTCTGGCTGCCTTCTTGGGGCAGGGTTGCAGTTTCCAAGTTATACGTGCTGCCCCAGCACACCTCCGTAAGCTCTGCGCTGGCTTCTCCCCTTCTGCTGAGCTTTACTTCATGCTGTGTGTGCCTCCTGTGTTTGGCTTCCTTTCCCCTGTCCTGGTCCCTCTCATTATTCCTGTTGCTGTTTTTCTGCCTTGTGTGTGCTGCTTTTTCAAAGGGGTCTTCTCCCT
The DNA here is from genome assembly GCA_013400055.1 of Nycticryphes semicollaris. Taxonomy (NCBI): domain Eukaryota; kingdom Metazoa; phylum Chordata; class Aves; order Charadriiformes; family Rostratulidae; genus Nycticryphes; species Nycticryphes semicollaris. Next base: position 254,705 of record VXBJ01007014.1, on the reverse strand, counting down.
GAATTCTGATCCGTGCACAGAGTTGCAGGGTTTATATGAAGAGGCTGTTTGACTTAACTTGCTTTGATTTGCTGTTGATTTAACAGGTGCCATGCATGGGCATGAATTTTTCTCTTCAATTTAGTGGATTAACTTGGGTCAGTAGGTTTATAGGGGTCACCAGTTAAACCAATAGAACCAGTTGGAAACAATTGCCAGATGCCATGTGCAAAATGCGTGACTTAACAAAAATGATTTAGGCCATATGGGGCTCCCGGGGTATAGTAATATCCAGCTGCACACAACTGAAATATTAAGCTTTGTCTTGACACCATTAAATGTGATCAGTCTCTGCCTCTGACACCATCCTCCAGTGAACAATGCCTTAAACATGCATGACTCTAATATGAAGGTGTTTGATATTTGGGGTGACATATGAACATTTCAAGTGTTGTCTGCTTTGTGGAGTGCATTTTCCCATCTGAGGACTGCCCAGAGCTTCCTCAAATGCAGCCACCTCCTGCTTGTTCTCATCATTGGGATGTTAGTGTTTTCAATTTGTCGTTCTTCATTAATGATGTACACAAATGTCAGTAGAGCCATCTTCTCCTGTTTATTTCTTACAGTCATTGACACAGAGGCATGTGTGATAAAGACTCATCAAAGTCGTCATTACTCTACGCTTATCTGCACTGAACTGTCTAGTTTGTCTGTAAACCTCTTTTTGATCTAAGCCTGTTTCTGGCTTTGTGACTCATTATTTACTTTCCTGTAGCACTCCCTTCAGAGGAGCACACTTCTCTCCTCTTCTGTTTAATTCACGATCAAAATATATTAGTGTTCGTATTTGTCTCACTTCTCAGCACAGTATGCATAACAGCAACTTTAAAAACCACCCAACTTCTCAATACTGCTGCCTGTCTTGATCTCAAACGCAGACACCTTGCAGCTCGTTTCTGATCACAGCCCTGGGTCAGCTGTTGTGGAACTGTGGGTCTGTTTTGACTCATCACTGGACAGGCTTTGATGACAGCCAGGAGAGAAACCTGGATTTGTGGTTGTCTCCTGGCACAGCATGGAACCCATGCAATGAATTTTATTTTGTTCATAGTTGTGTTTTGCTGGGGAAAGTTGACAAAGAAGCCAACAGCAACTGATTTGTTTCATTCCAGGTTGGCTTTGAGCAACTTGGTTTAGTGGTAAGTGTCCATGCCCAGGGCAGAGGCTGGGTCTGGATGGTCTTTAAGGTCCCTTCCAACCCAACCCATTCTGTGATTTGTTTGTATTGCAAGGAATACGTTAGAAATATATATGTACCTTGTTGGGGAAAGGAATTGAAACCGTGGAAGTAAAGCATGTCCAATCCATCTCCTTGTTCAGGCAGGTGTCCCACCCATATCTGTCCTTGGGCGGGACCCTGGGTGGCCCATAGCAAGGACTAGCAAGCTGGCACACAGCCCTTTCTATGAGCCTAGAGCAGCGCTCCCACCAGCCTCCGGTGGGCTCAATGAGGTGACTTCCAAAAATGCCCACCTGGAAATATCACTTAAATCGAATTATGTGAAACAACTGCTTGGTGCTGGATGGAGGGAGTAGTGGCTGCCCAAAGGCGTGGCTCCAAGCTTCCAAAAATTCGTTGTGCTCACTGTTGTTCAGCATGTCTCCTTGCCCTGCTGTTGTGGCTGGAACCAGCACTTTAGGGATTTCTGTGTGTTTTTTGTCTGGGGGAAGGAGGTGCTGCAGACAGTCTGGTGAAGGCAGAAGAAGATAACATTGATTTTCACCGTGTAGAGACCTGGGCGTTATGTTTTCAGTAGCAGTTTGACACACCAGAGTGAGTTGGCTACACAAGATTGTGAGTTTTTGTTACAGTTTTCTGCAATGAAAATAAAGGCTTTTAAGTTGAGGGGTGTAGGCAAGCGTATGAAAGAAAATATATTAATATTTTTGGTGGTCTGCGGCTGTGGTTGCTTTTATCATGGTTTGTGGGTAGATGGAAGCATGGTTGTTCTCTGTTTTGAAGGATTACAAATATAAAATAAATATTCTGTAACTACTCTAGGCTGCAAACAAAACACAGCAACTAGTTGCATACTGTTGAATGTTAGGCTAATTATAGAGTATTAAATAATATTGAGATAAAGTCCTTTGTGAACACACAACAGCTGTCAAGGTCAGGGTTTAACAAAGCTCATCCTTCCCATGGATTAAAATGCAGATTGCATACCAAGTCCCAATTGGCCTCCAACAGCACTGAAGCTTTTTCCAACTTGCAGTGGCACAGAAGTTCGAGCGTTGCTCCTGAAATTGGTGAACCGTTCATGAAGTCAGGTGCTGTTGCAAATTTAGCTACTAAAAAGATTATTTGATTCTATTTGGACACTTGAGTGCTTGTTGGTTAAGAGTAGTGGTAGCTTTCTTACAGCAGTTAGTATGCTGTTAAAGCAAAGTCCTTGCTCCCCATTTTATATAATTAATGAAGGAAGAGGTGGGGTGGGTTATTTTTTCCAAACAAAAGCTTAGCCTGTGTAACTGCAGGGAGAGGCTTGAAAACCCAACCCAGACTTGCACGGACAGCCTAAGATGTTAGGAGGCAAACAAAACAAATACCTTGTTTTTATTAAACAGTCTTGATTTCTAGCCTAATGCGGTTTGGGTTGGGGTTTCTTTTTTGTTTATTTTTTACTGCTTTGAGTGGGCATGCGGTGAGCACAGCCTTTGGTCATAATAAACTCTGCTGCAGGATGATCTGCTCAGCTGTCCCAAATCCAGCTCTCCGCTCCATTTGTGATGTTCTTATCACTGCTGGGATTTTTTTGTGCCTTCACTGCCCTGGGGAGCATCCTGGTGAGGGGCATGCTGGTGTGGGGCTCAGCTCCGAGGAGCATCCCGGATCCACCCCTGCCTCTTCATCATAGCTTGCTGAGCCTGTTGCCAAATTCCCTCATGCCATGCGACGTGATGGCATTGGAAGAGCGGAGGCATGGCCAACTGCGTACCACCATGTGACCTTTCAAGTGCTGTCACCGTCCCTGGGAAGCATGGCAGCATTGCTGGATCTAGCCTCTGGCTTGGCAGTCTTCATTGGAGCTGGCAGTGGCCGGGAGGCACACGCTTTGTAACTCGGTTCATCAACACTGAAGGGGATTATGCTGCTTCTGCTGTCACTTTGACAGATGCTTGCACTTCATGTGCTGAAAGGACTCGCTGTGGTTACATTTTAACTGAGGTCTCACGTAAAAAAAAAAAAAAATTAAAATAATAAATTTATCCCAATACCACAGCCTGTCAGGGATGCTGGGGTTGGTGGAGGAGAGGGAAGGAATCAACAGTCCTGGGGAGCGTTTGCTCTTCGGGTATTTTAACAGGGACTGCAGACACTTGCTTTGTTCCTTGTGCTAGCAAAGCCATGCTTCCCAAGAAGGCTCCTTAATTACAGCAGTTTTGCTTAAGTCTGTTTGAAATTTTTTTGACTAGTGGCTATGAAATGGAATTCGGTCCCTCTGGAGCATTGAGGCTGGCCAGGGTAGAGATTGTAAGAGAATAAAGTTACTTGTAAGTGCAATAATTCTTGGGAAACTTGCTTCGAACTTTGCCTGGATTTATACCCAAGATACTGCTTAGGCTGACGTTCCTGTGGCTGGTGCAAGGGAGCAGAATGCAGCCTCTAATTTGGGCTGTAGCTATTCACAGCGCAAGGCAGTTGTGGCATGCTGGCCTACTAGCCAGATGTCAGCTAAATCAACATCCTCCTCTTCCTCCCTTTATTTTTCTGCATCACAAAATTGTCTGTATTGTGTGTGTTTGAATAATAACTGTTGAGAACAGAGAACCTGTCCCACTAGTCGCAAACTTAAAATAGAATATTTGTCTAAGAGTTGTGGCTTATTCTTTGTTTCGCATCTTCTGTCCTGTGCTGCTCAGTGCTTAATGGGGCTGTGCTGGTCCAAAATTGCAGGTCTCCATTAACAAAGGCTTAATTTCAGTAACATGAGAGGAAGAAAGCTTTTGAAACCGAAGCATGTGTAGTCTGCCGTGGAACTGTTAGTAAAACATTGATGCAGGAGACCAAAATTAGAGAGGGAAACTATAAAATGGCCTTTCCCCCCCTTTTCTAAGTGAAATTAAAATATTCTCTTCCTGCAGATGGCTGGCTGTGCTGGAATGCCCCATATGTGGCATCGTGTGCGTGCAATTACACATTTCATCTTGATAAGTTCGATGCGTTTATGTAGCTGGCTGTTTGTCAGTCATCAACTTCAGCCCCCCTCCAAAGAGCTGGGGTTCATTGTCCTTAATAACATTTCAGATCTGTTTCCTTCTCAGCTGAATGACAGATATTAGCATATTCCATCAGAGGGTGGCTTTGGGTGTTTGTACACAGCAAAGAGCGGTTGATGGGGTACTGGCAATCACAGCTAGTCTGTTCGTCATTAAATTCAGTAAGAACAAATGTGTCTGAATCTAATAATGGAGGACGAAGAGGCAATGCTGGCAGCCAAACTGTAGCTCTAAATCATTTGTTTCCTAATAGGAAAACAAATCTGCAGTGGGGAAGTACCTAAGAGAAGATCCATCAGTGGGAGCTTGCAGGTACTGCTGTAACTGAGGTTTACTGGACTGGACGGAGTGGTACTCTTTATTTCGTGCTTTTTTTTGTTGTTTTCTTGTTTTTTTTTAAGTGAAGAAAACACTTGTTTTCTTTATGAATTAACTCTTCCCTGTGGATGTCTGGGACAGCTATCCTGTCTTGCATTGCTTGCCTCTTGGTATCGGCAGTGGACCCTGGGGGTGTGTTCAAAAACGCCTTGTAAAGGACGGGGTGGATTTTGGGGCCGGATTATGGTTCCTGATGCTTCTAATATGACAGATTCGGGTGACTAACCGTCCAACAAACCCATCTGTTTGGGATTTAGGGGAAATATAGGAAAAGCAGGAAAATGCCTGCTCTGTCGGTAGTTACAGCATTAGAGCACGCAGTGGAAACAGTTCCAGTCCATTAGCTGCAAAAATGATCTCCATAAGTAAATACCACTTTTCTGCACACAGGATCTGTTTCGCACTTAATGTATGTGCCTGAATTAAGAGTTATGCTATTAAACCGTGAGCAGGATGATGTGTGCACATAGGAATAAAGGCTGTTAATGCCTTGTTCTGCACAGGGAAGAAAGTCTGCTTTCCCTAGAAGGGACTCAGCAGAGCATGTGCTTGTTGCTTCGCTGGGCTTTTTGGGTTCAGTTGTCAGTCACGATGACAAGCCAGAAATTAATAACCCTTATGTAAAAGTTCCTAGTACCCCTCCAGTTCCAAGCAGAGGAAACAATTATCAGTTGCAATTATAGGTCATAGTGCAGTCCGTAGCGTGGTGCAGCATCACAGATGAAGGTGGCTGTGGGAATATTTCTGATTTCCTTGAAGAGGTAGAGGGTGAGGAAAAGCACGGAACTCCTGCTGCTGGTCTTTGTCTTGTCTCTCCTCTGCCCTGTACCCAGCCATATGGATTGCTCTCTTCCTCCTCTTTTGCCCTCATCTCTCTGTTGAAGACATCTTGATCCACTTTGGTTGTTGCTCTTCCTTGTCCTTTGCTCACCTGAAGGTGTTGTAGATCTGGGATCACTGTGGGAACTGCAGGGGATAGATGTGCTCTAGAGCACATGTCTCTTCGTGACCTTCAGATAGAAAGAACTATAGGAGCTTTAATTCAGGATTGTTAATTTGGTTTGTTCAGTGACTCCTTGGGTGTCTTCCAAGCAATAAAGCTCCGAATTATTATTTTATTTTTTTTTTAATTTTAAAAAATGTGTTGCCCCATGTGAGAACAATAACTGGCCAGTGACTGCTGATGTGCTGCTTTTATCCCACTCTGCTCAGCCTTTGTGTGCTCTCGAGCTGCCTCTGAGCTGCTCTGCTGTTGAGCCCATTTTCTGCTGTCCTCCTACCAGTTGCAGAACCACAGCTTGGCGGTGGGCTTGGAGGCCTTTGGGGACAGGCTCTGTGCCTTCAGTTGGGATTGCTGTCTCAGTGGTGCTAAGTGGGAAAGTATTAGCTTGTCTGCTCGGGGGCTGGTTTTGCAGCCAGAAGGGTATTTGGTCTCTGCGTACAGCACTGCTGGGCTGCCATTTGATCCATGGGCCCTTTGTGGAGAGATGAGGAAAGAGGTTCCTGCCAAGGCAAGTTTCCAGCATTTCTCTTAGCAGCTTATTAGCCCTGGGCAGTCTTTGGTGTGAAGGTGATGAAAATCCCCCTGGTATCCCTGCAAGGCTTGCAAAACATTTATTTTTTAAATGTGACAGATCTGCAGTTGCCATCCTGCAGTGTTGGGTTCACCATCCCATTCAGAAAGTCCTGTCAAGGATGCGGTCGAAGCAAACTGGGAGAATGAGGCCTCAGACCTGTGGCAACCCAGGAATCAGACTTTTTTTCCTACTCCTTTTTTTTTCTTTTTTTTTTTTTTTTTTGACAGAGCATAAAAGACACACTGCCTTTCTAGTCCCCACGGTAGGGTCTGCGTTGCTTCTGAACTGAGTTCTCGTGGGAGCAGTGCAGAAACAGCAAGGGGCAGGGAAGGGCTTGAAGGTGAAGTGACCTTGGGCATGGGTCCTGCCAGCAAGGGGGGAAGCAGGGTGTGGAGGGGAAGAGGATGCAACTGGGAAGATCTTCCTGCATGAGAGATGATTTCTGGTGTCTCCTGCTCTAAAGCTGGCAGCCGGGGATGCCCTATGGTCTATGTTGTAGCTATGCAGGTCAGCGACCGGGCTCTGAGTTTACTGGGCTGATGTCCTTGCGCTGGGGAAGAGACTGAGGGTGTATCCGAGACCTGGCTCTGCCCTGTGTGATTGTCCTTACTTGCACTTTGTCTGCTCGGGGGCCTTGTTTTACAACCTTCCATGCCTGGGGATTTTTATTTTTAAATTATAATCACACAGTTAGGATTCTTGCAAAATGCTCTTAGTTGTTTTAGTGCCATTTCATTAGTTAATAAATTGTTTTAGCTGTAATTTTTATCTGTAATACTTTGGCATGGAGGTGCCTGGGGAGGAAAGGAAGAATCCAGAAATCATATGAAAGCTTTTAATAAGCCATCAGCCCTTCCTGCAGTGCAACCCCATGGGAATTAACTGCTGTGTAGAGGAATGCAGGCGCTCTCAGCTTTCTGGGGGTGGCATTTTTTTGCTCTCAGCTGGTGGAGAGGAAGCTTGACTGTTGTCTTGCACATTATAAATGTGGTTTAACTCTTTTTCTCTGTGTTCTAGAAGCTGGACAAATGTTGGACAAATCCTTTAAAAATAATGGGCTCAAGCATGTCACTAAACCCTTGCATGGCCCTGGGCTGGGGTAAGCTCCTTCCATGTCCAAGCAGATGGTGGCTGGTGCTCCTGAGCTTACTGGTGCTTCCACCTTCCCTCCTTCTGCCTCGGGCAGAGTGTGCAACCGTGCAGGGGTTTGTCAGGAAGATGTTGGGGAGCAGGGCAGCCCCAGCCAGCACACTCTACACCCCAGCAAAGAGGCATAGGCTTCATATGGTGCAGCCATGGTACTTGTCATGTATCTTTGCTGCTGTGTTTAAGATACATTTTGCCATTTTCTCGGGGAAGCTCTTATTCAAGGCTGACCGTTTACTTTTTTTTCCCCTTCTTTTTCTGAGGGGGGAGAAATTACCACCCTCGTTTCTGTTGCTGCCCTGCAGATTAGAAATAGCTAGGAAGTTCTTAATGTTTGACAGGCTTTCAAAAACAGTATTTCTAAATGTCAAGTTAATGTGCTCTGGGAACAATGAGATTCAAGGGCCTGGTGCAAACATCAAATTGCATCTGCTGCCACAAGGACTTGTGGGATTCTCCGAGGCAAACGCAATAGGGAGACTTGCAGTTTATGTCAGTTTTTTCTCAGTCTTTCTTCTAAAGTAAAGTTTTATTTTTCTCATGCCTGTCCTCGCCACAAATGCAGACCAAACCTGTCTGAGATGGCAGATTAAAAATGAAACCCTCATGAATGAGAAATGTAGCTTGCATTTTTTATGATGGAGGGAAAAAGTAAACCCATTTTAAAATGTGCATATTTTTAAAAAAGTAAATGACCAAGTAGGTGGGATGTAGGTATCGATAAATACTTATTCCACAGAAGTAATCTCTCGACGAATTGGAAATTATCTAGTCTTGTTAGGCAATTAAAAACCAGTGTTTGTTTTTCAGAGTGGAAGTAACATTTTCCTGTCACTCTTGGAATGTGTCCACCATCAAATAAAGTTTCACTGTTGCGTGGCATTTTTTTTCAGAATAATCGCACTGATTTATAGAATGTATTGTAATGATCTTGAAATGAAGGAGACAAAAAAACCCCACAACCCTGCATTAGCCCAAACAATACTTATGTTAGAGGGATTTGTTCTCTGAGAAGGTGGGAAATGCGGTTTGTAATTTCCAGGTGGACTGGTGGTGAGCACTGAGGATAGATAGCAGCTGCCCAGGGTGGAGAACTCAGGGAGGTGGCTGGTTCTGGTATTTCTGGGGTTTTTGGGGAGGGCTGTCAGTGCTGGACACTGTGGCATGTGGAGCAGGAGGAGGAGCAGAATGGGATTGGTGGTTTTTAGCTCTGAAAAGCCTGGGTTGCCCTGTCCTGCGTGTGGGATGTCACATAGAGGGACTGGGGGTCCTTCATGCCTGAGGGGTCCCTGCTGCACTGGCTGTTGGCACACTGAGTGGTCTCCTGTCTGTGTCACCCAGGTGCTCCAGGGCTGGTCACCTCTGGGTGCTGTGGCCGAGAACTGGTCCTGTCTTCCTGCAGCGGGCAGTGCTGTGGGTAAGCTCACAGCACTTGAACGACTGTGCCAGTTAGAGAGCAACATTTAATTTTCTGGGAATAATCAGCCAGTCATTTGATTTCCTTCCCACTTAGATTTTTAAAAATGTCATCTTGTTAACTTTGTGCATGTGTGCACACCTTGGGTAAACGGCACTTTTACACCAGCTGCTCTAGATGCATTTTAAAGAGGTGAGGAATGCATATGCATCAAGGTCATATAAATTAATAATTATCTAAGTGCTTTTGCCCTTTTCTGCCTCCACAAAAGAAGTAAGGAGGGAGAAAACTTTAAACTGTTTATTTATTTATTTTAAAATCTCCCAGACTAGATTTCAGGGATGATCTCTGTTACTGTTGTTTTGACTGCAGCCTTGGGCCGATTTGTACTTTGTCACCCGTTTCACTGTCATTTTGCCCGCACTTGAGCTGGGACGTAAATTTTCATTTCCAAATGTGTTTGGGTTGGTAATTCAGATAGTACAAATAGATTAATCACGAGCTATGCAGAACTTGTAATTATCAAAACTTGGAGTACAGAAGAGGTATAAATCATGACAGCCCTGCTTTCCAGCTGCCAAGTAAGAATGGGAATTTAAGCTGTCTGAGCATGGAGTGTTGAGGCTGGGAAGTTTCTGTTCCTGTGTCTTGCAGAAGAGTTAATGAAGAAAGGGCTTGCTCATAACTTCTCATTAAGCAACGACCAAATTTATGAAATGTTGGCGCTACTGGAATAATTAGGAGTTTTCTGTTATTGATGGGTTGGACCTGGAGCAGTGCATTATCTTAAAGAGCTTGAAGTCCATGCTGGTGCTTTGTGCATCATCTCGCAGTGTGCCTAGTGGCGTGGTGTCTGCTGGGCTGGGCAGAGGAGCACATCACCCGGGGGATTTCTCTTGCTGACAGGCTAAATGTACAGTCCCGCGGACAATATGGGGTCAGGCCGGTTCGTACAGACTTGGGGGGCAGGATCTAAACAAGTGCACATCTGAACTCCCTCCTCCTTGGTCTCCTGGGGATAGGTGCATCATTTGCTGAGGGGTGGGGGCGGTGGCACTGCACACCATCATTGCTGCCACGAGCCATCAGAGGAGAATGGCTGAACCCGAAGAGAAAAAGCTATGAGGAGTACTCAAATGCTATTTGCTGCTTTTTTTTTTTTTTTTCCTCATCCTTTTATTTGTCTTGGTGATACTTTGGTGGAACCCAGCACACCAAGGACCCTGTGCCAGCACCCTGGCACATTTGGCACCCCTGAACCTGTGGCCGTGGAGCAAATATCAGTGACCATGACTGTTGCTGACTTCACAGAACCATCGAATGGTTTGGGTTGGAAGGGACCCTAAAGATCACTGAGTTCCAACTCCCCCCTGCCCTGGGCAGGAACACTTCCCACTAGACCAGGCTGCTCAAAGCCCCATCCAGCCTGGATGTTGCTAGTACCAAAGCAGAGTTCCTCACCTTGTGGCAGTGGAGCTGGCCTTGTACACTCCTTGGGGAGCCTTAGCCTGTGGCACCAAGGGCTGCCACAGCAGCACTGTGGCCGATGGAGATGCCAGCCCCTGACTCTCCATCACAATTCCCAGAGCCGGTGGGGATGTAAGGCAACCTTGTAAGCCTGTTGTAATTTTAAAGTGTTTTGATAATGTTCCTCTCAGCTTTAATGTTACGTATCCCTGCGTATGTACCTCAGTAATTGAAAAGGATATCGGACAAATTTGATCTGTCTGGCTTTGATTTATGCTGTCCTTATCTTGGCCTTCATGTCATTAAGAAAAAAATTGGTATTGATCTGAGACTATACCACTACATTGTGCTGCGATTTTTCTTCCTTGCTAGTAGAATATAAATCGATAAAAGGCAGCTGCTTGTGACATGGGCCAGATATGGTGCTGTCGTGTATATATTGTAAATCCAATGATAGCTGATCAAATCTGTGCATCTGCTATTCCAAAATTGACATGATTGAATTGTCAATAAAAAAGATTTTACAGTAAGGAAAGGACTGCTGGCAGTGAAAATGCCTGGAAGCCTCACTAAGTTTGATACAAAATGAAGCAATAAGCTAGTCTATTATTGTATAAATCCAAGAACCAAAATATTTGGATACTTTTGTTCTTATGTGGAATGGAGCTGAATGAGGGGAAACCTTCTGTTCTGTTGCAACTTGTTTGAAAAACAATTACTTTGAGACTGCAGAATATGGATAGCTTCTTTGGAAATGAAGATAGCTTATATATTGGGAAGGACTAGTAGAAATAGTATAGGAAGTAGCAAATAGTATAGGACTTCTTTGAACTAAAGGTGTGCATTGTATTAGGATGGTTATTAGTGTTTCAGTTTGCTTGGAAACAAACAGTGCAGGAAGGAGTGTGATAGGCTGCTAAGAAAAGGCTGGCTCTGCTCTTGTTTAGAGCCTCTGTGAATGTGAAATCAGAGTATGTGGCACGTTTTTTCCTGAACTGTGAAAAAGACCAGTTTATGACAAACCTGTTCATGAGCCTGTTCTTGGAAACTGGTCTGAAAGGTGCAAGGTGATGGTGAGCTTTTTAAGTGCTGATGGAATTTGAGTATTGTAAATTGTCCAGTTGAATCACTTTCTACTACCCAAAGATCTCCGAGGACCCTTTCTCTGGCCATCTGGGGGTGAGTTGCCAGCGGGCAGAGAGCCTGGTGTGTAATCCACTCTCCTGGCAAAGTACACCAAAGAGGAGCTGGAGGGGAAGACCTCCATGACAAGTACACTGGGAAGCACATGGAAGTATGCAGTGAAAGCCAGAAAGTCTAGCATGCCAAACTGCTGAAAGATCCTGCATGTTCAGAGTGCATGAAACTCTTGGACTTATTCAAAACACTATGTGGTGTGGTGAGGTTAAGTGAGGCTTTGAGATGATTCTACAAGGTCTTGGCTGGATCCTGAAGACATTTATGCACATGGTCACCTGTGGAATATGTCTGCATCCAGCAATGTGCTATTTTAAATTTGTTTATTCTATTTGAATACGCTTTCTAGAATGAAATTGCTAGTAGTAGGAGAATGTAGTGTTTTCTTTCCTATACAGAATAGCTCAGACCAAATGCTTCATGGTGCTACAGGCATCCTGTGCTAAAGGTGGAGAGGTAACTCCTTAGCTGGTGCAGGCAGGTGTTGGTAGTACATGTGTGGGAAATGCATCCTCTCTGCAGCGTTCACAAGGGATGCATGGGGTGCAGTAGGGTGAGGGCAGCTCCGCAGCTCTGTGGTGGCACTTGCCCCAGCGTCCTCCTTAGAGAATTTCCCCAGACTAGGCTGGAGGAAACCCTACCCTCTGCCCTGTGTTTCTGCTCCCCTTTTCCCCTGCTCTGTTGTTTCTCTTGGACATTGCTGATGGCTGGTGTCTCTTTAAAGATACACTAACTCAATTGCTTGTGATTGACCATGCTCTTAATCTGTTTATTGTGTTGCACCAATTTAGCTAAATCCTAAATCCATTAGGTGCCCTCAAACTGCTTTACAAGTGTCCAGAGGAGGTGTTTGCAATAAATCCAGCCTAATTCTCCCTGCAGACAGGGTCTTAAAATTTCAGGCCTGGGCTAGAAGAGTGGAGCATTGCAGGAGTGGATTTGTGTGGGAATGCAAGGGGTGAGAAGCGGTTTCCCATCTGCTGGTTTGCTTTTTTCCTACCATCCAGTTGGTGTTAGTGTTTAGTAGCTTTCTCTGCAGAGAGAAAACCTTTGAGAGCAGATGCATGGGCTGAGAAACCAGCTGTGGCGACTCCCAGTTCCCTTTCACAAAAAAAAAACAGCGAGGAGTGGAAGTGATGCTCTGTTTGTGGTTTAAAAAAAGCACCAGAAATTATGTGAACTTGCAAACCCCTCCAGTCTTTGATGTCCAGCCTCCGTATGAAAAAAACCTCTTGAGTCATTCAGTGAAACAAGTCTTTCCCTGGCTGGTGGTGGCCATCAGAGTTCTCTGGCAGAGCACAGTGCTGCAGGAGCCTTCACCACAGGGCGTCCTCTCCCTGGGCTGCCTGGGAGATGCAGGTGCTGGTGGGGGTGCTCCCTCCATCCAGGCTGGGACTGCTTTCTATGTGGCTTGTGGTGGTTGCTGCAAATCACCTCCACACCCAGCCAGGGCTTTGTGTGACTTTTTTTAAGCCAGACCCTTCTTGCCTTGTGTTGGCGTTGGAGGAGTTTATGCCATCAAATCCATGTCAAAGTGCCTTTAGAAATGGCCACCTTCTACAGTAGTATCACTGACTCCTCTCTGAAATTAATTATTTTGATGTTTGATGTACAAACCTGAATTGCTGTAAGATATACCCCATGTGAGGCCTGTGCTCTCTCTTCTTAGGACTGCAGCTATGCCACCCTGCTCAGCATGTTTGCGTGGGCTTGTCAAAGTGCTGTACCAGCTTGGTGGTGTCCCTCTGCACACGTGGGGGATTTTCAGCTTTAACTTTGGATTTGACAGCAGAAAATGTGAAGTGGCAAAGCTCAGAGAAGAGCCCTTAGTGTTTCCTGTAAAATTTCACCCCTTTATTTTCCTGCTGTGTGCAGACTAATGTACTGGTATGGCTAAACATGAACCTGCCACTTGCTGGCTCTCCTGTTTGTTGTTTTTTCTTTATTTTTATTTTTTTCTCCTGTCCAGTTTGCATTGCTTTCATGTTGCTTAGGCCAGCAGAGACGCTTTGTTTAAGGCAGGAAACATGGCTAATAATTCATTCGGGAGGAAAAGGAAATTAGCTTTTTCTCCTTAATTCTCCTTTCCTAGCTCTGGAGGCGAACACTGAAATGCGGCTTTTTCAGGCAGGGGCACCTGCATCCTGGTGTCAGGGAGGGTGAGCATCACAGGGGGCACTGGGGCTGCTCAGACTGCCAGGGAAACCCCTTAGAATTCCCAGTGCCACATGTGGGAGGAATCATTTGTGGTTTGGGGCCTTTTGAAATTGCATCTTGCGCTTATATGCCGCTTGTTAGATCCTGGGGGTAAATTGCATGTCAGCCTGGGAAACGGGTGAGAGTAAGACTCCCACCGTTTAAAACTGGTTGGTTTTGCTAGATTATAAAGGTAAAGGTTGGAACTCCCCCAAAATCAGGGTAGGGTTACCCCAGTATTCTGTTTAAAAAAAAAAAAAAAAAAAAAAAAAAAAAAAAAAAAAACAAAAAACAAAAAAAAAA
>VXBJ01007014.1:124005-240758 GCA_013400055.1 Nycticryphes semicollaris | reverse complement strand
CCACAAAACAACTGAGGTTTTTGTGGCACTTCACCCTTAGCTTAAGCTAGTAAGTCTTTGGAAAATGTTTGTTTTAGTGGAGTTGTAAAGATTAGGGTTGAAACAAGAGCACAAGAGCATCTTCATAGGAAAGATGAATTTGCAAAATGTTTTGCTCTCTCGTTTGAGTGGAAGCATGCGGTTTCCACTTCTCATAACCTTAAGACATTACAAAATTGTGATTAAAGCACAAAGAACAATGTGATCAGCATTAAAATTGGTAAGTTTGAAAAATGATACGTTGTGAGGTTGTCCTTAATTTGCTTTTCTTGTCTTCCAGCACTGTGGGTCACATTTTCGAGCTTTTTCCCACAGCAGTGAGGACTGGATTGTTTTGGTTTTTAATTGTAAACCGAAGTCTCTATGTAATCTGCTCTGTCCAAAGCTGAGGCTTCAGGAAAACAACTTATTGTGCAAGGCATGAGAGCAATTCCAGGGGCTGGGAATAGATTCAGCCTTTCAAAGGTAAAACTTGGCTACAAATACACTTAATGCAGTGGGGAATACTCCAATTTGAATCCTGCCTGTATTTACATACCTGAGATGACACAGTCTGAAAACACTCACCATGCAAAGAGCAAGCTTTCTTGTTAAAGACCTATTTATTTGGTAGCTCTATCTGAACTTTCGAGGGAGAAAAATAGTCTATTGGCTGTATATACAAATTAAGCAATAATTTAGATAGTACTTGATGATGGGAAATCAGAAACACAGCATTGCTCTGGGCGGTGGAATGTAGATGTTGCTTCTAGGTTTTTATATTGTTACCCATTTGTTTTCCATTGCGGTCTATTTACCTGCATGCTTAATTCATTCATGTGCAATTAAAAAAAAACAAAAAAAAAACAGCAATGCAGACTTTATGGAGACTGCACATAAAACATAGAGGCTTAGTAGGATATCAGGGATTCATCAGGGTGCCTGAAATACAGAGGATCTTTGATTTGGTTTGTGTCTAAGTGGTCTTTGTTTAACTGATAGCTGCTAACTTTGTTTAACTGATAACACATGTTGTGCTGTTACTGGTCTTGACCTTTTCCCAGTTAAACTGGCTTAAAATGAAAGTGTTTATGGGGAGATTCTGCAGCCCTGGCGCCCATGGGCTCTTTGTCTGGGCCAAGGGGCGGTTTGGTGGCTGGGGGCAGTTAGCAAAGAGCTGCGTATTTGCAAACTTCAATGGCTTTTGGTCCAGACAGCTTTTAACGTGCTCCCCACACAGTCATCCTGGGCAGGAACTGCTTTTTCCATCATGAGCTCTGGTTTTGTCACTGTGCTTTTATTGCAATTTAAAGTTCTTGGGCATGTGAAATGCCATCAAATTGGTACCAGAAAGAGGAGGGGCGAGGTTTGCAGTGCAGCCTCGGATTTAGTGACAGCAGAGCTATTTGCTAGTTTGTGCAAGGCAAAAGATGAAAGGTGTGCTTTGTGCTTGACTTTGTATGCTTTAGAGGAAGGCTGGGTCCATGCTGGCGTGGACCTGCTGCTTCTGGAAGTCAGGAGGAGCTTTTCCAGAGTCTGTCACTGTGAATGGACCGTATTTGGGAAGGAGTGTCTGCCTTTGCAACAAAGCAAGTCTGTCCTGTCTGCTTGCTGGCATAGAGCATCTTTGCTTTTCTGCTGGCCCCAGTTCTTTCCCTGCTTGTAAAAGTCCCTCCATCAGCTGATGGGCAGAGGGCATCATTAAAGGCGGTTCAAGGCATCTGCAGATGAAGGGGCACAGGCTGGCTGGCAGCTAGGGCAGCACTGCCCTAGTGCTTCTCCTTTTATGTCCTGGCTCTGGGGGATACTGTTGTGGGGATCCTGCAAAAGGTCAGAGAATCCTCATCCTGTGGCTCCCCTCCCTGATCAAGAGTCCCTCCACAGCTTTTCAGGAGCTTCTTTAGGGACTGGAAGGAGCACTGAGGTCTACTTGGAGCCTTCTTTTCTCCATGCTGACCCCACTCCCTCCCCAACTCTCTCAGCCTGTTCTCACAGCAGAAGAGCTCCAACTCTTGCAGCATCTTCGTGGCCTTCTGCTGGACCCATTCCGACAGGTCCATGGGTCTTGTATGAAAAGCTGAAAACTTTGAAGGGAAGTGAGGACTTGTGTAGAAGAATGACATATACTTCAAACAGGAAAATGTGCTTTGGTATAAAAATGGGATACTGTCTGCAAAGAGGGTGCTCACCCCTCATCATCCACGCTGAGAGCCAAATTTGTTCCTCGTGCTAGACACAGGCATACAGAGTTCTCCCCTCCTCTCTTCCCAAGGCTCTCCTCCACACCATGGTGCTGCATGCTGCTTAAACTCATCTACAACTTGGGTGAAGGAAGTCTGAACCCAGATCTGAGCTTTCTACTACCCAGTAGGTCAGATCAAAATAGCAAAGTCATGTGAACTTCCAGAGCATGGTGAGACTGGAGGTGTAACTCTGGGCTGCCAGAGTTTCATTCCTTTTGTTTTTCCCTCCACCCCTTCCCTGTTGCTTGTGTGGGAGGCCATGCGGTGGCTGAGCTGTGGTAGATGTTGACAGTCCGTGAGCTTTCTTTTGCTGGTGCCTTCAGAGGACAAACAGCAAATGATCAATTTAAATAGCAGAAAATGGGCTGGGTCTTCTTGCCCTCTCTAGAGGCCATAAAAATTCCAATTACTCTGTTATCAAGTAGGATCCATCTCTGATGTGCCTGAGCCAGTCCGTTAAGTGCAGACCTCACAGGAAATGAATTTTATGATTCTTGACAAGAAGTCAACAAAGAATAGCTTTGCAAGGGAAAATATTCTTCCTGGCAGGAACAGTGGTGGGCTTGAGGTAGGGAAGGCCTTTGGATCATAAATCTCTGTATTTGAACCTGAGCTCTTTCCTCCTGATTTTTTTTTTTTCCCCATGGATATAAAAAAAATAATCAGGCATTGATTCCCAAGGCAACTGCATAATTGTAGATATGGCATTGTAACCTCTCAAATATGTCAGTACTCCCACTGCAAGAGGAGACTGTGGAGGAGAAGCAATGTAAAGGTTTAGAAAAAGGGTATGTCTTTTCTTACTCAGCTGAGTATAACTCAGAAGCACATTAAATACCTGGATCAGGGCCTTTTTAGACAGGCCATGGTACAGTATGTCTTTGAAATAACCCTTATGGGCTCTGCCCTCCCTATCCAGCAATAAACTAATTCTCAGGACTAAAGGTAAAATTCTGCAAGGCATAAATTCCCAACTTAAATAGATTTAGAGTAAGTTAATAGATTTTCTAGCATATCTCGTACAATCTATTTGTGGTGGCATCACTTTAATGTGCACAGTAATTGAAAAAATTGTCAGGTGATAGGATTTATAATTCACACTGACCCATGTTTTTCATGCCGAGGAAAGGTTCCATAATAAACATAACATTTGGTGTAAGGAAATAGTTTGTGTGGAAGTGGTCAGAAGGGAGGTGTCTCTGGGTGGTAACTTTTCTTTGGAAAAAAGGGATTCTGGAGTTATGAGAAGCTTGTAACTTAGGAAATACCACCGAGGGTCACGTACTTACATGCTGAGTCTTGCCAGAATAGATGGGTAGGAACAGTGAAATGAAGACGATTCTTCAACTTTGTTAAAAAATACATTCTGTGTTGGCTTCCACATTCAGCCTTTGACATGCACGGACTTTATTTTGAGAGGATTGTGCCGAAAGCATTGTTCGGTTACAGTGTTTATTTTTTCCCAAGCATGTTTGTCCTTGCTCCTTTTGTTATCATTATTTATAAATCAAAAGTTATATTGATCTGGAGATTATGTGTTAAACCATGTCTGAGCAGTGGTTGCTCCATTACTGAGAAAACCAGCTGCCATAAAACTTTTGGTAAATTTATCAATTGAAAATCTCCATGTTTCTTTCTAGGAAAAGAACAAGCTGAATTTTAATTTACTGGGAATGCATCTGAACACGTGGCCTCCTGTTCAGCAAAAGGATTTAAGGCTGTGAGGAACTTTTGAGAGGTGAATAGTGCTGTTATGTTGCAGAGGATTATTCATGTTCTTGAAGGAAAGGCTGTCTGGAGTGGGCAGTGGAGCCTTGGATCGATTTCTGGCAGCAGTAGTTGTGAGCCTTGCTCCGGAAAGCCAAATTATCATCTTGCTCTCTTGTTCCAACAGCTGCCTCACTCTTACAGGGGGGAGTAGATGATAAAACTTATTACTTTTAAAATGACTGTTAATCAAAACAGGGCTTTGAGCCAGGGCTAGGGGGATGCAGGAATCATGTGGGAAGCTGGGGATGGCCCAGGCATGGGCTCAACCGGTGCCACCAGGATGCGATGTCTAACCTTCTGCTTCTTCCTTGGGCTGGGACCAAAACCAACCAAAAAGAAAACCCACTGAAAGACCTACATCAAACCTTAAAGAAAAAACCCAACCAACTGAAACCCTCTACCAAATAAACAAAAAACCCAATACCCAAAACCACCCAGCCAAACAGCCAGTATTTTTGAGATCTACTCAAGATACCACAGAGGGAGGAAGGAAAGAGAAGCAAGTCCAGTTTTTTGCAAAATGCTAAGTCTGGGGCCATGGGTAGGTCCTCTGTCTCACAGGAGGAGATGGTGCCTGGAGTTTGTGTATCTGGGATGTGCTGGGATGTGGTGGTGCCAATGAAGGTATGGTGCTCTGTGTGTCCCCATAGCATCTTGGATGGGCTGGGGGTTTCAGTACCATGTCAAGCAAGATGCTGCTATGATATTTGTGTGCCCAGTGAGTTGGATGCTGCTGGGGATCATCAGAGGGGCTGGTACTGCTTGTGTTGCTGAGATGAGACATAGTCTTATTTCCATGTTGGAAACCCCTATCCTTCTCTGAAGTGTCTTGAGATATCATCTTTAAAATCTCTATATTTCAGAGCCTGAGCACTGTCTTGTAAAGAGTTGCTCCTTATGGGAAGAGAGTCACACTGGTTCTGGTTGCTGTATGGTACTGAGCAAATGCCTTTCCTGCCAGCACAGGTAGGAAGCCAAAATCAAAAATAAAGGGGCTTGAGTGACTTAAGAACAGGTGCCCTTAAATAAGTGGAATTCCTTCTTGTTACTATAGGGATCAAGAACTGATCTTCTGCCATTTGTTTTTCACCAGACAGTTGAGATAACTTTAAAGAGAATTTGTCGAGGGGAGATTATAAAGGAAGGAATTTCCTTCTTAAATAAATAGGCTGGTCTCCATTCTTTGAGACTTAACAGGCTGATAAAAGCCCTCTGAAATGAAAAGGAGTCTGGAAAACCTTAGATCTGCCTTGCTCTAAAGTTACTGATACCACTGCACTTCTAAAGAGTCTTTTGGAATTTTTGAATGCAGGCTCAACTTGACCTAGTGGTTTCCTTTATCTTCGTTTATTCTGATGAATANTTTTTTTTTTTCAGAAATTACTTATAACTTTTGGCTTAAAGTAAGTGGAGGAACTACACAAACTGTTGCCTTGGCTGTTAGAAATGATTGGCGTGTACATTTAGGAGGGACTGTATGGAATCACTTGCCCTCTGCTTGAAATGTGGCAAGTCATTTGTCTTTTAAGAGACATGTTGCTTTTTTGATATCTTTATAACCTCATTAGGTGAATGTTGGAGCCTCCAATTAGTGAAATATGGCTGGGAGGGATTGGCAAAGTGCTGGTTTCCTTGTTTATTCTCTTTTTGGAAATGCACTTTGTGTTTAAAAATAAAAACAAAGCAAACAATCTCCAGATGTGACTTGGCAGTGGCACAGTGCCTGGGTCTGTAATACCTCTGGCTGCTCACTTACACAGGGCAGAGATGCCCCTTTCCTGGGGTTTATGAAGCTGTTCCTGCTGTGCTGGGCTGTGTTCTCTGGCTGAGCCTCCGGCTCAAAATAAGAGTTGTAGATGGAGACTGTTGTCTCCGCAGCAAATTGAGGAGAGGTAAGAGAGACTAGAAGCAAAGAGCATAAATATTTGGGGTAAAAAAAAATTTAAAAAATAATGGTGAAGGTGAAAGTTCCCCAGTGATGTGACATTAGTTCTGGGCACGTTATTGATATAATTATAACAAAAGCCTAGTGGTGCTGTTTTCAGTGATTTATTGTCTATTCTCTGTGGGACTGGATGAATTAACTTTTCCCCTTTAGAGGGAAAGAAGAAAACATGAAGTATTTGGAGTGTACGTATCTCTGGAACTCCTTGCTGACTGACCCTGAGCTCTGCCAGCCCAATGTTTTCTCCATTGCCTTCCCATGAGCTGGCCCCTGCCCTGGGGAGCAGTAGTTTGTCTTCCTGCTCTTTCCTCTAGGAGCTCCCAGCAGCCTTGGAGAGCACTGTGTGAGGATAACCCCTGCCCTGGTTCCTTTGCGGTAAATCATTTCCGCAAGAGTAGCGCTCACACTGCACAAATGGTGGGTGCAGTTTGGTGCTCTCCAAGCCTAAAGCTTCCCTTCACCCTTGGGCACTCTTTGCCTCTTCCCAGTGGTTCCACTGCACAGTGCATCCCAAAACCAGTGCCCAGTGATGGAGAGGAGCCTGGATGCCTGAACCTCAACCCTTATGTGGGCTTTGACACCAGGATGGGGAGCATTGAGTGCGTGGGGAGAGGTTTATCTTTCTTTGGTCTGACAAGTTACCAGCTACTTATTTTGCTGCAGAAGCCTCTTACATCCCTCTGTTTCTGCTTTTCCTACTTGTGCTCCCAGCGCTTGGGTTGAACCTGCCTCTCCGGGCCCTTATTCCTCCCACTCTGCTTGGTTTTGACAAAGAATCCTGTTCATCCGCCACTCCTGCCAGCCCTGACTGTTTGCATTTTTAACTTTGTCTTTATTAAATTTTCAAGAATCTCTTGAGCATTCACACATCTGTCATGGCACAAAGCAGAATATTTCTTGATGTTCAGGAAAACAAATTATACAATAGATGTGCAACCCATACTTAATGAAAAGCACCCTGTGTCAGCTCCCTGTGTTGAAGTGCATATTCCTGAGGGTCTCCAGGGAGCTCTTAAGGCATTCTGGCACCCCTCAAAAGCAAATTGCTTCCCTCTGGTCCCTTCCAGCATCTCTAACCCAGACTTCTGCTGTTGTGAGATGTGGGTGCCTTGCCTGGGGCACGAAGCACCGCACTGAGCTCCCTGCAGGCAGGGTCAGGTCCAGGCACAGACAACCACAAGGGGCCGGAGCGGTGGCACTAGCATTTCTGGTCTTCTGGCTTCTGAGCTTGTAGCAGCTTGTGTTGGTGGGCTCTGCTGTCTGCATTAACAAAGTTTTTGTGCACAGGATGTAAATAATAAATGGGTGAACGACAGTGTGACTAATTGCCTAACAGTCAGACTGTTACCTAGAATGTAACAGGAGGGTGTTTTCAGGGCGTTTTGAGTGGGTAGAATGAGAGATGCTAGCATCCAGTATTTTTATTAGCAACTTCAGGCACTAGATAAGCTGAACAATTAAAAATAAATGGCTTTGAAGCTTTGCGTTTGATAGGCACGGATAATTAGGAGAAGACACTTTTCTGAGAGCATGAAGATTTGGCTTTGGAAACTTTTAACTTGGCTCCCATGGGAATGGGAGTGGTGGGCATGAAGCTGCAAGGAGACCCTTGCATTTAAAGGCTGGACAGAGGCAGAGACCTTTCCTCTCTTGATCTGATGGTGATGGGGTGAAGGAAGAAACCTTGATGGGTTAAAATTCAGAAGACTGAATAACTGAATTGTTCTAATTTTTCTTACTAATGATTTGAAGGTAATCTCACAAACTTGGGAGCGTGATTCCATAATTTTTATGGTGACAATATTGTAAAAGTAATCAAAAAGGCTGTATTGTGGTTGGAAACAAGCATTTCCTAAGCTCTAAACCCAAATATGGTCAGAGAAATGTAAGAGCAGCAGTGGCACTATCTGATGGGTTTTGTAATGCCACAGACAAAAGTAATTAGGCTGCTTAGAAAAGCTTTTGTCTCCAGATAATGTTGTTAAAAACTTACAGTGCAGTGTAAATCATAACAGAACAAATCTGGAGTCTGCTCTTATTGCTGCCAGGGGAAAATCTCTTGGATTTTGTTTCCTTTCTGCTCAATATATTGCAAACCTTTTACAAGTTTGTAAATAAATATTACCTACTGTTTGAAAAATGACTCACAATACACCTCGCCAGTAGTGCCTGTGGCAGCCAGGTTGTTATGACAAACAGCTCTTTCTCTCTTGGTGAAATCTTTTGTGTGTCTTTCAGAAACACAGGCTGTTGCATTGAGTCTGAAGATGTCTGATTCATTGGAGAAATTAAAGTATTTCCTTTAGAGCTCACTCATATGTGAATGCCTACAGCTCCTTTCACCACTCCCTAGCAGTACTGTGGCAATTATCATGTCAGAAAATAATTTGTTGAGCTCACAAAATGCAAAACTTCTAGCATTTCCTTGGTGAATATTTCAATTCCCATCTGTGAATGTTGGTGGGGTTTTTTGTGGGGGGCTGAGCATTTTTGGTTTCCAGGTATATGAGACTTTTTTTAAAGATTTCAAACCCCTGGATCTGAAGGGCATGCAGTAATTGTGTTAGGACCAGGTTAATTAACTGATAAATTTTCTACCATCCTGCATGGAGACCAATGTTTTTTGCCTCAGGATGCAAATGATTCCCATGGGTGGAGGGAACCCAGTGGCTGGTTTCTCCTAATGTATTTGTGTCCTGAGGAGTGAAGGGAGAGGGATATTTTGTATGAGGGTGGTGAGACACTGGCCCAGGTTGCACAGAGAAGCTGTGGCTGCCCCATCTATGGAGGTGTTCAAGGCCAGGTTGGATGGGGCTTTGAGCAGCCTGGTCTGATGGGGGGTGTCTTTGCCCATGGCAGGGGTGTTGGAACTGGATGATCTTTAAGGTCCCTTCCAATCTGAACCATTCTATGATTTGCATGAAAAGGTCATTTCACAGGCAGTAATTGAGGTTCTACTGTTGGTAGGGAAGTGCCAGGATGAGCTGGGGCAGCTCAACAGGTAAAGTTTGTCTGGGCTGGGGAGCTCTCCAGCCCCTGTGATTATTGGTGTCTTGCACAGAGTTCAATGCCAGGTCCTGTGAGTAGGGACCGTCTGGGAAAGGGCTTGGAGAATAAACCCAGGGACGCAGAGAGAGACATTGGAGCCTGAAAGAGGGACTTGAGTGAATCATAGAATGCTTCAGGTTGGAAGGAACCGTAAAGACCATAGAGTTCCAACCCCCCCTGCCCTGGACAGGTATACCTCCCACTAGACCAGGTTTCTCAAAGCCCCATCCAGCCTGGTCTTGAACATCTCCAGAGATGGGGCAGCCACAGCTTTTCTGGGCAACTTGGGCCAGGGTCTCTCCACCCTCATAGGAAAGAATTTCTTCCCGAGATCTAATCTAAATCTTCCCTCTTCCAGTTTGAAGCTGTTCCTCTGTGTTCTGTACCTTCCCTCCCTGATCAAGAGTCCCTCTCTAGCTTTCCTGGAGCCCCTTTAGGGACTGAAAGGGGCTCTAAGTTCTCCCCAGAGCCTTCTCTTCTCCATGCTGACCCCCTCTCCCCCCCTAACTCTCTCAGCCTGTCCTCACAGCAGAGAGGCTCCAGCCCTCGCAGCATTTCCATGGCCTCCACTGGACCCACTCCAACAGGTTCATGTCCTTCCAGTGCTGGGGACTCCAAAGCTGGGAGTGGACCCAGGTGAGGTCTCACAAGAGTGGAGCAGAGGGGCAGAATCACCTCCCTAACTCTGCTGGCCATGCTCCTTTTGATGCAGCCCAGGACATGGTTGGCTTTCTGGGCTCACAGTGCACATTTGTGTTGAGCTTCTCAATCAATCCCTTGGTGCATCCTGGTGCCTGAGTGCGATGGTGGATCCTGCTTTTCTCTCTGTGGGACAGCTCACACCTTCCCATCTGTGGTGGTGCTGGGAGGTGGTTCTGGGTGGCTGCAACCATGGCTGCTGTGGTGCTGGCTTTTGGTGAGCTGGCATGGGAGGGCAGACCTTGGTGTTCCTGGCAGCAGCACTTTTCCAGACATCTCCAGTTGCTTGTGAAGCTGCATCTGCTGGGCTCAAACCTGGAGGTGCTGTCTCTGTTGCTGACCCAGCTCTCGTCCTGCAGAGGGATGTCATGTGGGAATGGTTTGCTGGAGTTGCTCATGCTGTCTCCTTGTGGTTCAGGCAACTGCATTTCATAATCTCTTAAATAAACCCATCAAGTCCCAGACTCGGCTGCAGCCTAGAGCAGCCAGCAGGTTAATCTGGAGCTCCTCTGGCCCTGGCATCACCCCTTTGAAGTAGCTGCAGATCAGGAGCAAATGCACCTTTTCAGGAAAGCTGGTGTTTTTACTAGGCAGCAGACTTATATTATCTGAGCTGAGAGTGCAGTGATTTCCTTCACCTGTCAGTAATCCCCACTTAGGGCACTGTTATGCTCTTTTACAACATATTTTCTTTTCACTAATTGCCAGTTTGCCATGGCTGTGCAGCTCTCCATGGGCTGTGTTCTGGGGAGCTTTTGCACTTAGAAAGCAGCTTAGTCCTTCCCTCCTGGCCAATGGAACCAGGCAGCCATTCGTCTCCAGGTGCTTCAGTGGAAAGCTGGAAAAATAAGTAATAGCCTGTGCTTTTCAACTGGTACCTGATAGGCATCCTGGGCTGCATCAAAAGAAGCATGACTAGCGGGTTACGGGAGGTGATTCTGTCGCTCTGCTCTGCTCTTGTGAGACCCCACCTGGAGTATTGTGTTCAGGTCTGGAGTCCTCAGCATAGAAAGGACATGGACCTGTTCGAATGGGTCCAGCAGAGGGCCACGGAGATGATCAGAGGGATGAAGCACCTCTCCTAAGAAGACAGGCTGAGAGAGCTGGGGTTGTTCAGCCTGGAGAAGAGAAGGCTCCGGGGAAACCTTATAGCAGCCTTCCAGTATCTGAAGGGAGCCTGCTGGAGAGGGCCTTTTTGCCCGGAAGTGTAGTGACAGGACAAGGGGTAATGCCGTTAAATCAAAAGAGGGAAGATTTAGATACCAGAAAGAAATTCTTTACTGTGAGGGTGGTGAGGCACTGGCACACGTTGCCCAGGGAACTTATGGATGCCCCATCCATGGAAGTGTTTAAGGCCAGGCTGGATGGGGCTTTGAGCAACCTGGTCTAGTGGGAGGTGTCCCTCTCCAGGGCAGGGGTGTTGGAACTTGATGATATTTAAGGTCCCTTCCAACTCTAACCGTTCTATTCTATGATAATTGTGGTCCGGAATAGAGTTTCAGCTACTTCACGCATCCTTGGAGGGCCCTGATACATTGCCTTTGACAGATTTTGTCAACAGATGTATGGTACCGGTGCAGCAGGTATGGTGCTTTGCTGGTGATGGTGATCTGGCTCTCACCTGGCCGTAATAGTCCCTTTGTTTCACCCAGGCATGGTATGGGGCTTACTGTCCGTCCTGGCATAGAGCATATCTGGTAGAGCATATTCTGTCCGTCCTGGCGTAGAGCTGTGTGTGATTAAGTCGCTCCCAGCACTGACTGACACAACTTTGGAGTTCAATTTGTGTATGCGATCAGCACCTTTAAGTACCTGCAGACGAAATGGTGCTCAAGAGCTGCCCAGGCAGGATGGACCTTTTGGTGTGGTGACCCACAGCATCTCAGGCTGTATTTGCTCAAACCAGACTTGTGGATCGTGAATCTTTAAACTTTAGTGCATGCAAAAGTGCTTTTCCTAGTGTTTGATTGGGTTATTTTCCCCCTACTAATCATGTAAGAAGATATTTTATGAGGCAGATTTATAACCATGTGGTATGATCAAGTTCTGCTGTGTGCGCATAGCTATGGTGATGAAGAGAGTAAGATTACCGTACCTTTGCCTTCTGGAAGTTGGGTGCAGGTCTGATGCTACGCTTCAGTGCTGTTCAGGTATTTACTCCGCTTCAGCCAGACCTGCAAAATATTCTCAGAAATAAAAAAAAAAAAAAAAAAAAAAAAAAAAAAAAGATGAAAGAAGATTCATTTGTCCTCTAGCAATAGGAGCTTCAATAATGCCATGTTTTTATCAGCAGCAAATCCAGGCTGTGGGTTTTTCTGGGGGATCAGAAGGCTGTGCCACTTCTGTAATGCAGCATCCCCTCTGTTTCCCAGCAAGGGTCACTGGTGGGAGCATGGGGGGCTCACTTGCAAAGCTCCCTCCTCTTGAAGTGCCTGGAGTCTGGCCATGGGTCACTGCTGCTGCTGGCAGCTGAGGCTTTAATATTCTTGCAGACAGCCCTTTGTGGGGAATATTTCAGAATAAGCAACTCTTAGGGGAGTTGGGTGTGACAGGTTTTGGATGTGCAAGACTTTTCTTTTTCCAAGCTGCATTATTTTTTGCATCTATTAATAGGGCAGCAGGAGACTCCATATGCTTTTATAGTCCCTGTTGCTCTCTAATGGATATATGCAAAGGCTCCAAGGCCTTTAAAATAAATACTCTTAGCCAGTTATTATGATAAAAATTATGTGCGTGTCATGACCTTTAAAGCAGTGGGACTGTGTGTGCATGCTCTTCCAATATGCCACTGTTCTCCAGTCCTTTCTGAAGCATTTCTTGCTCTAGGAGGTTTGCACAGGAGCTTGGAATATTTTTCTAATCAGCAAAGAGTCTCTTGGCTCTGATGATAACTTGCAAAGCACAGAGGAGTAAGGAAAGGGAAGAGGGCTGACTTTTTCTAAGGGAGCTAACAGGGAAGAGGTTAAAGGTGAATGGTGAGGCACAGCATGAAAATCCTGGCACCATCTGCAGCACTGTAAAAAAACCACTGGCCCAAAAAGTTCTTTATGCCTTTTGAGGCAAGAGCTATTCTGGTGCCCTTGAGGATAAAGAAGGTAAAAAGTTTTGTAATCCATGTGCCCTATTTAAAGAGACTTTTTTTGTTGTTGTTTTAAAACTTCTAATAACATTGCAACCATAACTTGCTCTCGTTTCTTAGCCTGCACGTTTGCCCTGTTCTGTGTCAGATGCGCTGCTGTGAGATTTATAGGGTCCTGGATGGGTGTGAGGAGCAGGATGTCTGCTGTCATGGTGAGGGGGACAGGGGAGAGGAGGGGGTCCACGTCCCTGCACTGTGGCATCCCTCAATCAGTGGCGTTAGGAGGGATTGCTGTTCTCTGGGAATGCAGGTGATTGTGCTGGGCTTGCTGGGGCAGCCTTGGTGCATGTGTCAGGAGCTGTGGACAAAACGCTTCACGCCTGGGAGGTGTGTGAGCACCAGATGGGATGGAGACACAGTTGGCAAAGTATGTCAGTAACTTATGCTTTGATCACTGCTTACATGATATCTTTCTGTATGCTGGTGTAGGGGACACCAAACAGCAGCAGGTTCTGTTCCCCCCGGGCATGCTGGCATAGGGTGCACCTGGCAAGAAAGAGTTGGAAGTCCTGGAGATGTGATGGTCTCCAAAGCTCTTGACAAACATGAGAGGTTATGTAGGGCGAGCAGCAAGACCTGGCATTGCTTGTGGTAGTGTTGATACCGAACCCCCATGGAGAAGTGTCAGGCCATGCTCAGCTGCATCCCAGACTTAACAAATGGGAAAAATAACACTTCTGGTTTTAAAAATTAAACATTCCCTTTAATAATTGAACACGAATAATTTTCATGCAAATTGAGCTAGGATGTGTGTTTCCAGAGTGACACAGTTGAGAATAGTTACATCATGGGGTGTCAGTGACCTGTGAACTGAGAGGCTGTTCGTTATCTTTAGCATTTTATGAATAGTACCCTGGGGGGTGGGACACAGGCTGGTAGAGAGAATTGGCTGAAGAAAAAGACATTGTTTTGCACTGGTGGCCTCCCCTTCTATTGCTTTAACTTGCAAACTGGTGTGTGTGTAAGTAGGTTGTCTTTACATACCTGGTCATGGGTATTTTGGAAGCCTCCTGCTGAATAGGGCTGTAATGAAAAGAATAACTTCACAGTGATTGCTGCTGGAGGCTCTGCTGCTTTCCATGTGGAGGAGGTGTGGGCAGAAAGTCCTCAAGTCCTTGAAGGTGGAGAGGGGAAAATGCACCCTGGCTTTTCCTAGCAAATTGATAGTCTCCATGAAAACTTGAGCTTTATGGGGCATTTTAGCATGACCTGATGCATGTGAGAGTGTTCCTGGCTGGGCACCCACAGATGGACACAGCATTACTGACTCAGCATCACTTTGGACCATGGAGCAGCTTGTGTCCACGGCAGATGAAATGTTGGATCTGCAGCTGAAGGCAGCCTGGTGCATCCAGGTAAGCTGCAGCACTGCAGGGGCTTTTCAAATGTCTTTGAGGACACATAGTGCAGGGCGGGTGCTGGGGATCGAGTCCAAATATCCTCTGTTATTAAGCTCGTATAAATATTTGCCTTTTCATAATGGAATGTCAGCATTTACTATTTCCTGATTTTAACACAGTACAGTTTGTCAATGTTTATCTCCATCTTAAGTCTGAGATAGAATACCTGTTAATTTCAAATCAATATGAAAGGGGGAGAGAAAGAAATTGCAGTCTAGCCCTTTTCTTGAATCGATATTTTCTTTAAAAGCTGAAATGTTAACTAGATCATAGCTTTTTGCTATTTTGAAATGCAGCTTGTGTTTAAAGAATGTAGGCATTTCCCTGGAAAATCGCTGATGCCAGTAAGTGTTGCAGCAGGCACGGCTGCCAGCAGGCGTTTGACCCAAAGCGGACAGGATGGAACCAGCCTTTGCAGGAGTAATGTGCTATAACCTTATCCTCCCGGTTTCTGAGCTCATCATCTATTAGTAACTTCTCATTTTCTTGTTCTGTTTTGCAGAAGCCTTTGAAATTGTAGTACGACATGCAAGAAACTTCACCAACAGCATGTTTAGGACCTACTACCAGAACATGGGGCCCAGAGCTCTTAAGTTTGTTGGAGAGCTTTTTACAGATGTCTCGCTCTACATATTGGGCTCTGACATCAGTGTTAATGACATGATAAATGAATTTTTTGACAGTTTGTTCCCTTTGGTTTACTCTCGCTTGATTAATCCTGGCTTTCCTGATCCCTCCGTGGAAATGACTGAATGCCTGCGGGCAGCCAGGAGAGACCTCAAAGTCTTTGGTAATTACCCGAAGCTGATGATGACGCAGATGTCCAAGTCACTGCAGGCCACGCGAGTCTTTCTGCAGGCACTCAACCTGGGGATCGAGGTGATAAACACTACTGACCATTTAAAATTCAACAAGGACTGTGGACGAGCGCTGCTGAAGATGTGGTACTGCTCGCACTGCCAGGGGCTTCTCCTGGCCAAGCCCTGCGCTGCGTACTGTGGTGTGGTGATGCAGGGATGCTTGGCAGGCATCATAGAGATCGATAAGCACTGGCGAGAGTACATTGGGTCTCTGGAGGGGCTGACCAAAGGCATGCGTGGCATCTATGACATGGAGCATGTCCTCCTGAACCTCTTCTCCTTGGTGCGGGATGCGATCCTCTATGTGCAGAAGAACAGAGGAAAGGTCTCAACAACTGTGAGTCATTTTCTGCAGTTCCCCTGGCTTGGTGCCATGGCAGGCCCCAGTTGTGTACAGTGAAACAGACCTATCCCTTTTCTCTAGCCAACAAACCCAAATACTCCCAATTGCCAGCTCCTCTTTCCTTCTTTCCCCCCACTAATTTTTTGATTTTCAAAAAAATTTTGGTAGCGTTTGAAACTGGTGTTTGTGGGGCCAGGACTTCCGTTAAAGGCTTTGCCTTTTTCAAGTTGGTCAGAGCAGAAGGGTCTGAAGTCATCCTGGCATTAGCCTTGTAGCTTGGGGTGTGAGGTCAAAGCTGAGATGTCCCAGCCTCTTCAGTACTCCCTGGGTGCCGTTACGTGCCTTGGGTAGCTCTGAAAGACTTGTCCTGCTCTTCAAGTATCCCCTGCCGCCCTTAACATCCCTACAATGTATCTCCAAGTAGATGCCAGGTGAAGGCACGTATTATGGCATGCCCTACTTCCTGATGTACAGGTTTTTCCTCTTTTTGTAACTCATTCTGATTTTGTGCCACATTTAATCCCAGGAATGTGGTTATTTCTTATTTATTAGGAGAGACATGACTCTTTAAAAACACCTTGTGTGGGCCTCACAAGAAACTGAGGCTTTCTCTCTTCAGAAAGTTTTGCTGCTCTGTTTGAATGCCAAGGACAAATAGCCAATGGAAATGTAACACTTGTTTCGCAGAGGAGATTTTTCTTGAGATGCATTTGAGCTGCTCTGTGCAGGTAGAGTTGAATTGGGGATGTGGGCAAAGGTGCGAGAATATCGTTATAATTTGCTTAAAGCCAACAATGATTAAAACCTGCTACTGTTTCCCTGTTAGATGCTTGTTCCCATCATTCTTGAACCCTCTTTACAAAAGAACTGTGTTTGTGTAGGTCACTGTAGTACTTGCACTGTAAGTAACTCTTATACTTTTGGGGGACTGTGGAAATTTATCAGCTTATGGATTTGGAACTATGTGGCATTCAGCCAGCGACACTCTTCTGTGCTGTTTTATGTGCCATCTTTGTGCGATGATTGCCTGAGACATGCTGCTCTGGGCTGTGAAATAACGTGATGGCACCCAGGTGGTTTCACCCACCTGGGTAGTTTGGCACACATGGTGCAAGCTCCCTTCATTGCTTAGAAGGGACTTAGGGACCACATTTTCAGTAAGCTGGATTACTCTTGTGTTGTGTTCACACGGGGACACACTTTTTAGCAGGGCCTATTGCGATAGGACAAGGGATAATGGCTTTAAACTAAAAGAGAGAAGATTTAGACTAGATATACAGAAGAACTCTATTTAATAAGACCAGTGAAACACTGGCCCAGGTTGCCCAGAGAGGTGATAGATCGATCCCTGGAAACATTCAAGGCCAGGTTGGATAGGGCTCTGAGCAACTTAATCTTGTTGAAGACGTCCCTGCTCACAGCAGGGGGTTGGACTAGATGGCCTTTAAAGGTCCCTTCCAACATAAACCATTCTGTGATTCTAAGACCCAGGAGGAGGCTGTGGCTGACAGCTGGGTTTTGGTGTTTTACAGCAGGCTGCTAAGAGTTTCTCCTGTCCTTAAGACTGCAGGAAGGTTCCAGCTGACAGGGTCCAAGGTCAGCAGCTCTGCCATGGGGCCAGGGCAGACTCTTCTCCTGTCAGTCAGAACCTGCCATCCCTGTCTAAAAAAACAAAGGGGTAGAGATGTGACTGTAGGTTTAGCTTGAGGTCAGGTGAGATGGAGAATTGATGTTACAGGTGATAATGATGTATACAGGAGCAAAAACCCAGCTGAACTCTAAGCCCAGTTGGCATTTCCAAGGCAGTAAGAAACACAATTTACTTCTACATGTAGCGTGAGCCCATTTGACCTCGAAAGATCAGTTGATGCATTGGGCTGTGAACAAAAGCATTCAATATGTTTTGCACTGGCAAACCTGGCATGCTTGTAGGCGCTAAGGCAGAACCAAAACATTGCCCTTGCAGACTGTGTCCCAGATTTTGCAAACACACACAACATGTGCGTTGCTGTATGGTCCTGAAAGGATAAGTGTGTGTCCTCCTGTATCCTTCTTTTATTGGCAAAACAATAAAAAATGCACTTTTTTTCTTGAAGATGTCCATGTAGTGAAAGGAACATGACAGTCAGTTATGTTATCAAATATTGAGACCTTGATCTGTCTATAGAGAATGTGTGGGAGAATAAGTAGATGGAGTGTCACTAAAGTCAATGCAAACCATGACAGTAGAGCCCATCCTCTGCGAAACCAGAATGTAAATTGACTTGCTTTAAAATAAAAAAATCACTGAACAGTGCAAAACCATTCAGTACTTTCAAACTTGATAGTGCTGTTTGAATTTGTTAGTGCCATATATATTTAAGTACTTATTTAAACAGAACTCCTCTCGATTTCTTAATACTTGAAGGATTCTTTTATTTGCTCTTTAGGACTTTTTTGAGTTATAGGAGTGCAGGGGAAAAAAATCCAAGCCAAGCAAGCCAATTGTCTGGCAAGTGTTGCTAAAAGAAAACAGTCACTGCGTTTTTAAAGTTTATTTGTAAAATGTTGATCTTCTCAGATAAGGCTCTTATGTCAAACCTGAGCCCAGAGCATCTTTCTTAAGGAATAAAGGTATGAGCTGTTCAGGAGAGGAATAGGGCAGTAATGAAAGTGCTGACAGTCTGAACTACAGTGTTGCAGATGGCGTGACTCTGATAGCTAGTCTGCATCTGGGGTAAATATCTCTGCCCCTAAGTGACAGAATACTTTTTTTTTCATCTGTGCTGGAATGAAACTTTCTCTGTTAAACTTATCAGCACATATTGAGTTTCAAAGAATATACTCGGAAGCAAACAGTTGTATTTACTGTTATCCTGTAAATATGATTGGGTTTAGACACTGTTGTTATATCAAAGTATAAAATTCTGTGGGAGTTGTCTTTGAAACCATGAGACTTTGCTCTCACACTGGTTTCTCATATTGACCTCTTCTATTACTGACCTTGGCCACCACGGCTTCTGCAGGCAAAGTTCAATTCACTTGGATGTTTTTAAAGATAATGACAGGTTATTTAATTGTCATTAACTTCCTCTGGTATTATGGAAAACTTATCTTCCATGCTGTAGTGATTACAGCCTGAATAACAACACTATTTCCCTTGCCTGTCCTTTGAGCATCTTCTGTTTTCCATAGCATTAGTGGCACTCCTGCAGCAGTAGTTTTTCCTCCTGGTGTTTCAGGTCCTCAGGTGTGTTACCCAGCTGTTACCTTCTGGTGTTACTGGTGTGTCACCATCTTCTTTATGGCTGCTTCTCTGTCCCCCTCACCACCCACCCCTAGACTGGGTGCAGGGGTTTGCACAGGGACCCAGCACTTGGCCTTGTTGAACCTCATACTATTGGCCTTACTGGAGGTGTACAGCTCTATCTGCAGAGTATTGCCTAGGAAGGAAAGAGCAGGGAGCTTTGCAAATCATTTTAATTCACTCAGGACTGATGACTGAGTTTCTAGGATATCCTGTTAAATTGCAAAATGAAGGTAGCCTTCATTCAAGCAATTGCCCCCATCTGTGCTGAGTGGGTTAGAGGAGGGTTTACTACCACCGTGCGTGAAGACGGTGCAGTTATTGATGTGCTTGCACTGGGAGTGGAGCCCTGCACTTCTGCCTCCCTGCAAACACCTTGAGAATACTGCTGAGGTCTGGGTTAAGGAGGTCCTATAGCTGTGCTGCAGGCTGGGTTTGACTGTACCCCAAGCGCAGGCAGAGTGCGGGGTGTGATCCCAGCTCTTGTGCTGGCCATGGGGAGCTTCCAGCAGAGCCCCAGGAAGAAACAGAATTGGGAAAACTGGACTCTTGTTTGCCTTGATTTTTGGGGGAATCCTGCTAGGGAGACCGTGAACATGCTGAAAAGATAACCAGCTCCTTTGCTTGCTTGTAGCACCATAGGGAGAAGTGTTGTTCTCCAGGGGGTCAATACTGGGTCTAGCCCTTGTCAATATATTTATCAATAACCTGGATGAGGGGACAGAGTGTACACTCAGCCAGTTTACTGATGACACAAAACTGAGAGGGGTGACTGCCACACCAGAAGGCTGTGTTGCCAATACAGTGAGACCTGGGCAGGCTAGAGAGTTGGACAGTGAGCAACCTGAATAATTCAAGAAGGGCAAGTGTAGAGTCCTGCACCTGGGGAGGAATAACCCATAGACCAGTACAGGTTGGGGGCTGACCTTCTGGAGAGCCCTGGTGGACAAGAAGGTGACCACAAGCCAGCAATGTGGCCTTGTATCCAAGAAGGCCAATGGCATCGTGGGGTGCAGCAAGAAGAGTGTAGCCAGCAGGTTGAGGGAGGTCTTCCTCCCCTTCTACTCTGCCCTGGTTCCTCCCCTTCTACTCTGCCCTGGTGAGGCCCCATCTGGAGCCCTGCATCCAGTTCTGGGCTCTCCAGTTCAAGAAGGACAGGGAGCTGCTGGAGAGGGTACAGCAAAGGGCTACAAAGATGATGAGGGGACTAGAACATCTCTCTGATGAGGAAAGGACTGAGGGACTTGTGCCTGTTTAGTCTGGAGAAGACTGAGGAGGGATCTGATCAATGCCTATGAATACTTAAAGGATGTGTGTCAAGATGATGGGACTTGTCTTTTTTCAGTGGTGCCCAGTGACAGGAAAAGAGGTAACGGGCACGCATTTGTATATAAGAAGTTCCATGTAAACATGAGGTGGCACTTCTTTCCTGTGAGGGTGGCAGAGCCCTGGAACAGGCTTCTCGGAGAGGTAGTGGAGTCTCCATCTCTGAATACATTAAAAAGCTGCCTGGATGTGCAACCTGCTCTGGGTGACCCTGCTGTGGCAGGGGGTTGGACTGGATGATCTACAGAGATCCCTTCGAGCCCCATATAATTCTGTGATTCTGTTGCTCCTTGGCAAATGGGTGTAGAAGATTGCAGTGCCAGCAGATGCAGAGGGATGGAAATCAAGAACATGTAACTAAAGGGACTTGTGGCACCCAGGGATGAGAATATCTCCTGTCATCATACGCAGTGGTTTGGTGCCTTTGTGGGAGCTGCATTTGGAGCTGGCTCATCTGCTGACTTGCTGTGGAAGCTGCTTTGCTTGGTGGGTTGCGGCAGCAGGGAGCTCTGGTGAGTTTTTCTATCTGCTAATGGATTTCTTTCTGTGCTAGATCTGGCAAGAGACTTGTGAGGCAAGCTTTGAAATTACAGCGCTGTTCGAGAAGTCATTCCCTTTGAGGCACCGAGATCAGTTTCTTTGTACTTTTAATGCGGGTTGCTTTCTGTTGGCATCGCTCATGGGATAGTCGGCTGGATGTACAGCCTCTGTATTTTCTTTATCAGCAAAGTTTAATCCTCGGGCTGGTCTCTAGTGCTTACTGGTAGCTAGCTCTATTTTTAACTTAAAGCTGGAAATACGGGTGAGGTTTTGGTTTTCAGCAAGCTCAGAGCCACGTGTAGCTATCCCAAGGTGTGTTTATTATGTGCTTTTGTTAACCATTTTGTGACAGGCAGTGTAATGTGCTTGATAAAGCCTGTTAAAGCAAGCATCAGTTCCTGCTGCAGGAGAAAAATAAACCTGGTCACGATGGACAGTATCAGCAACCTTCCCTTTCTTGTGAAAATACCTTGGGAATATTACTATTACTTGTCTGAAGAGTTTCAGATATTAAAGATTTTCTGATAGTTGGGGAGCACGTGGCAAGGAGCTGAACTGTAAGGCATTGATTTTGATCTAGAAACCCCCATGTTGTTGGTAGCTTGGCTGGTGCTGAAGGAATAAAGGCAAAAATTATTCATGCCTGAAGTTTTGCAACCCAGTATCAACAGTTTTGATTCAGTGACTTTGGCACGCTGCTGCTGGTCTGAAATGTTTGGTTTAATGTTCAAATACAACAGTAGCAAATTGAGGGTCTACATCTCATTTTTGGAAGGGGCTTAGGCATGGATGCTTTTGACTATGACTTGCTTCTGTAAGTGAATGAGGGTCTGAGATTATTCTCGGTCTATAATGAAAGTTTTATCCCTTGTCTGTCTTGGGGAAGGAGGCTGTTGGTGACATGCTGAATTAATTCACTGCTAACAAAGCTTTGCTTCTAGAGCACACAAGTAGCAGGCTTTCTTGGTCTTTGGTCAGCTCTGACCTTTTCATGCTGGGCTCCAGCATGGCCAAAGTGGCATGCTGATCTCTCTTCCTGCTTGCCCTAATGGCTTTGGGTCAATTTGTCATCAAGTTGGGTCCAGACAAAGCAAATCAAGCATGTGGGGCTGTACAGAGCTGCTGGGTGGAAGCAGTGTTTGTGGACAGTGATGCTCAAACCTGCCTGTGCAAAGCCAAAGGAGGTGGCATAGAATATAAACATGGATTTAATTTGAAATAGCATTTGATTTTGCCTCTGTATGTAAACTTTTATATTGTCCTCTCTCTTTCTACCCTTCCTCTGTCCTTTTAACTGTATGTGTTCTAGCCTCTGGCATGTTGTGCCATTTCAGTGGAGCTTGCAGTGTTGCTTTTTTATTTTTATTTTTTAATTAAAAGTAGAAGGTAGCTGCTAACGCTGCCCCCTCATCCCTGTGCACACACGACAGCGCATGGAGCATCCTTTGACAGCACGTTTGATGCCAAACCTAACTTTGCACCAAAGTTCACATTAATCTTTTCCCTGACTTCAGTCAGAGGCAGATCACTCAGCTGGTGGCAACTTCATCCCCACCACTCTGTGGCTTAAAAAGAGCTTTTTAAGGCTGCTGCATTTTATGGATGGGAATATCATACGGCACCCACTGAGCCTGACTTGATCTCACTTCAAATCGTGTGTTGGCTCCAGCGCGAGCGAGGCGTGCGCAGGTTGCACACAGTGGGATGTCTTGCATCTTTTCTGAGCTGAAGTCAGAACAAGCCAGAAGATCTCATGCAGATTATTTACTGGTTCTGTGTATCTGCACATACCGTGCCTTGGCCTCTTCCTTGTTTGAGTGGAGGAGGAGGAGCTGATTTGTTGTTGTGCAACTGGCTCCCAAGTGTTTAAAAAGATATTTGGTTCTGAGATGCTCTGATGTTAGTACAAAGATCTAGCAGAGGTGGTGGTGCAGGATGAGGTCTTAACAGTTGGAAACGATGGTAGACAGCTTTGGGATATTATGCATCTTTCTTCACTGCATCTTTTTTTTTCCTCGTCTCTCTTCTTTCCTGGCTCCCATAACGGCCATATTTGGCAGCTGGACCTGGGATATTTTGGGATGTAGGAGAGGAGGGAGCTAGTGATCATGTCATCCAAAGCAGACTGTATGCATTGCAGGAGGGGATGGACAAGGGTGTCTTTTCCTTGGGCTCTGGGCTTTGGAATTTCAAGCTGTCTCATTCTGTAGTACATTGTAATGGTCAAGGACAACGTGAGGTCTGGTAGATTGGATTTAAGCAGAAAAAAGAACCTGTGTTTCGGGCTGAACCAAAGATCACAGCGTCAGAAAGTTTCCTCTGGGTCTTGCAGCTTCTGTTGCTTCAGGAGACATAGGAGACGGGCTGGCCGGGGGGGCAGCTGCCCCTCTGAACTTAACCTGGAGGGCTGGGGCTCGACCCTTTTGCTGGGGGTGTACCTGCAGCTGAGTCTTACAGCTCAACCTCCTGCCGAGTTAAACCAGGTGTATGCTCAGGGCCCTTTACTGGGATCCAGATTTAGTTTACCTGAAGGATGCTACAATCTGGAGTGTGGCATAACTGGGAGGTTTTTAGGATTGGGCTGACCAGCCTGACTTCAGCCCAGCCCACAGAGAAGTTATGTCCATGGCATGGACTGCCTTTTTCTTACTTAACTTGGGCCAGACCACACCTCCAGACAAGCCGTTGCCCTCTACACTTACTGGGGAATCAGGGAGCTGCCTCTGGGACTCTCTCTCAAAACTGGCCACTTGTCTTTGTTTTATCAGAGAGACAAAATTCCTCCAGTATCAGCCCAGCAGACACAACTCCCTCCCTTGGTGCCTGGATTGCTGCAGCCTCCCGCAACCTCTATTAACATCGATGCTTTATTAGCAAAATGTATTCTGGCCCATTTCCTTTCCCCAAGATTCTCACTCTCTACTAAGACCTGCAGCTTTGCAACACCAGACTCATGCTCACCAATATCCATCTCTTCATGCTTTTTACGCTAAATCCTCTTTTGGCCTCATTATCTGTGACTGCTGTTTTCACCAAGGGGTCATTCGCCGGGCATCCGTTATCTTAACTGCGCTGAGTTTACTTCCAGTGACAGTAGCCCCTGTGAGTGTCGCTGCCTTAAAACTAGAACTAATCTCCCATTAGCAGTGCTGATGAATGAGCCAAGAACAAACCAGAAACTTAAAAGCAGAAATAGTGCCCAGAGCTGCCCAGGCAGAGCAGCGACATTTTGTTTTGCGCTGGAGAGGATGAGGGGCTGGGTTGCAATGAGTGGTTTTGCATCATTTGGAATTCTCTGCCTGTGTGTGGTGCTGTGAATTATATAATTTTTACATCTTATTGTAAAGTGGCTTTGAGGTGCTGGGCATGAAAGATGCCATCTACAAATACATTTAACTGGGGAAAAAAATTACAACCAACAACTGAGGTGGATTTCTCACCCATCTGCTGCAGTAATGCACTCTGGTTGCTGGCATTGCTCCTGAGAAGTCCTATCGGCCTCTTTGGCTTACTGCAAAATGAACTGGTGGCCTTTTCCATCCCTACCTGTTGTGTTCCCCCACTAATAAATCCCCGAGGGCATGGAGCCTGCTCTTGGAGGATGAAGTTTGCTACTAACTACATTATTCTTTCAAAGACTTATTTGAGAGCAGGCTGGCTGCAGAAAGCTGCAGATAGCCTATAGCTACTTCAGCAGAGTTTTNTTCTAACCTAATCAATTTTCACACCTAGAATCATCTCTTCTGCACTCTCAGCGGTGGTAGAGATGATTCTTTTAGCCATTGACCTGGAGAGAGTGAGTAAGCCTGATGGTTAGTGAGGATAACGTGGGGGTGACTGATGTGCTCTGAGTTATGTCTTTCTAAAGCTTATTAACTCTTGAATCGCACATATTGATCTACATCACTGTACAAATAAACCTCGCTCTCCAGAGCATCAGAGAGCAGGAATTTCTGTAGATACCTCAACTGCTGGTGCTGGTGTTTGAGTCATTCTTCATCTGTTTCCTCACCAAGAGACAGCCCAAAAAACTGTAAGTGGAGGGCGCTTGAAGACAGTGGGAACCACGTAAGGTGGGGCTGGGATGGCTCTGACCAGCAAAATGGCACCAGTAGCTCAGGGCAGGCAGGCCTGAAAGGTTTTGAACGGTAGATGCTGAAAAACATCCAGGAAATCTCCCGCTCTCGCTCCAT
Organism: Nycticryphes semicollaris; assembly: GCA_013400055.1. Classification (NCBI taxonomy): domain Eukaryota; kingdom Metazoa; phylum Chordata; class Aves; order Charadriiformes; family Rostratulidae; genus Nycticryphes; species Nycticryphes semicollaris. Next base: position 215,948 of record VXBJ01007014.1, on the reverse strand, counting down.
ACAATTCTCATTGCTGGTTAGAACCCAGAAAGCGCTTCAGTAGCGCCATTTTTGTTGTGAGATTTTTCTTTTCGGTGGGTTGTAGAACATCCCAGCTTACAACTTGCAAGGTGAGTAGAAAGTAAAGAAGATGCACAAGAATGCATTAAAATAGTTTTATTGGAATATATTTCTCATCATCAAATTCTAGCCCTCAGTTTGATGATGTTAATAAAGGTGTTGTGATAAAGTGGAATTAATTTCATTTCTGTCTGCAAACAGCCTCTTGTTGAATGAGTCACTTCAATATATTAATCAGATGCGTAATACAGCATTGTAACGAGGTTAAAAGTGCACCTTGATTTCCATTTTAAAGATATTCTCAATCAAGCAGAAGCTAATCTAACGCTGTAAGTCATTCTGTAATTCAATTGTACTAAGAGCAGTACATGTAAAAACAAGATCTTTTACAACAAAATCTTGAAAAAGCCCTGCAGTTATTTATATCTTTACAGAAAATAATTATTTACATTTTCAATAAGCTGATTTGTCTTTGGGAAAAATGTAATTCCTTTCCCATTAGATTTTCGGTCATGATAGTCTTTTTACCTTGTCTGCTATGTTTTGGGTAAATTATCTTGGTGCTGACCTTTAATTGGATTAGGCTAGAGCTGACTGTTGGGGGAAAAAATTGATATGTATCTGGTAGATTCAGAACTAAGAAAAATCAACAAATGAGGGAAAAAGCCCACAGTGGAGAAAAAAAAAGAACACAGGGCCTTCAGGAGCCCTTTGTTGGCCTTGAATGGATTAATTTTACCAACAGCTAAGCTCTGCTGTGTGGAGATATTTTTTACTGCTTTCCATTAGTAACAATTATTACACTTTTATTTTAGGCTTTGCATGGGGAGTCCACGGTATTGCTGTGGGGAGAACTTGGTGCACCCCTTCCAGGGGCTGGGTAGTTCCCTGTGGGGTTGCTCTAGGCTTATCTGGAAGACAAATGGTTGTAATTATTCTGCTGAAGATATTAAGCAACTTAAAAACCATTGAAATAATTTGTTGAACTTTGGTGACTCCAGCCCTGCCATTTTACTGTTCTTTGGAAAGAGAAAGGTAGATGGAGGAAGAAAAAGGTGGCTGCTGAGGTGTTATTCCTATGGGGAGGTGAAAGTAAGTGGGATTATGGTGCTTGGTAAGGGACAGATTAGAGGGGAGGAATGATGGAACGGAACTGTTTGGGGCTGGGAGGGTTTTCTATTCAGCAAGGGAAAGGAGGAGGGCATTTTGTAGTGGAAAGTACTATCAGTGGTGTAAAAACCTTTGGGATGATTTTGGTACAAGCATTTATTGAAGTATAAATCTGAAGAGCTTCATGTACCTGTGAGCAGAGTCCGCACAGGTTGCAAAACAGGCATTGCTTTTTACCTGCTTGTTTTGATATTGCTAGTTAAAGCAGAGTTAGCAGTAAGCCTTGTGAGCTCTATGTTATATAAATATTACACTTGCTATTGGATCCCTTACTAAGAGAGAGAGAACTAATTAAGGAGATGGGTTATCATCAGTACACTTTTCTTCCCGGAGATTTTATGAGCAGTAATTTGAAAAGAGCCATATTAAAGTCGTTGAGGAACAAGTTAATGCTGCGTTTCTAAGAATATTGCCCTTCTACTAAAAAATTATATTCAAGAATAAACAGTGTACAGTAGCTACTTGCTAGCTGACACGTTGTAATGGCTTTATACTTCCAGAATTGAATTGGTCTGGTTTAAAAAAAAAAAAAAGAGGAAGAAGTCACACAGTAACTTTTTAATTATTTAATGGTGTATTTCTCAAAGAATAATTGAATCCCTGCTTGGGACTGCAGGGGAGGAAGTTGGACTGGTAGGTATTGACCACATTTGCAACTCCCCCTGACATGATGGCTGTTAAATAACCTGTTATAAGCTCTGTCTCCCTCTTGCTGTCTTACGTTCCAGACTGATGGCAGGTATCTGTTTTTCCTTCTCTAAACTAAGCTGCTAGGAACTTACTTCTCTCAGAAATAAATTGTTCCTTTCTGTAGTGCCGTAGGCACAAACATGGTGCGATATTAAAACCTACAGAAATCTGCGAAGGAAACCAGTTAACTCCAGGAAGGAAAGTAACAAGTGCTCAGCTCTTGCCTGGAGCTGTGGTGGTCCTGCCAGGCTTTGCCCGGTGCTGTTTTGCCTCACCCCAGTCAGGGGCAGTGGAGGGACCTTGGGGGCTCCACACCCCCGGCTGATGGTGGGATGGAGCAGTCCCAGCCTTTTCATCTGTGGACTCCTCCACGAGAACCTGAGCTCGCAGCGTTCATGGAACAGGGTGTTCTCAAAGGGGTTAGCTTACCGGTGCTCTGTGACAGGGAGAGGTGCGGAAAGTAATTTTTGGTGGGGTTTTCTTGGTAAGTTCTTGGTAGAAACTGATAATCTCTCAAACCGATTCCTTTCTTTCCTTCTCAGCCTGTGCGAATGGAGCAGACTGAACTGCTTGCACCAGGAGGGACTTCTAGGGGCCTGCAGTAGCAGTTGTGCAAGTATGTACAAAGCACAGCTGTGTAACTGCAATGTATTGGGCATCCTTAACAGGAATGGGCTTTGCTACCTTAGCCCCAAATTTTCTCTCAAGTCAGTTGTTTTCAGTGCGTATTTTGAGATCAGCTGGTTGAGTTTGGAACACTTTCAGTCTCCCCAGGGAATCCGAGTCCTGCAGGTGCAGTGGCAGGATGGGGTGAGGACCAGCCCTGCCCCTAGCCTCTGCCGTGCCCCCACAGTAGCCATGCAGCATGGTGGGGGCTCAGGACATCATCAGCAGCTGGTCTTCAGGTGCTGTTGTGTTTTGCTTCCGAATCTGGCTTTGGTCCACCTGGCATGCTCCTACTTCTATCTGGATTTTGCTCCCACAGCTTCCCTTCTGCTGTTGTCGCCTTCCAGGCAAGACTGACTTCTCTTTCCAAGAATAAAGCCTTAGTTTGGTTGTCTAAGAAACATCGCATTGTGTAGATCTAACTTAAAACCATAATGGGTGCATTAGTATGCTGCAGGGCCCTGTTCCAGGAAATGTCTCCGCTTGGGAAAACTCCATAAGTTTGTGCTGGAAATTAAGCAAGTGTTTTTTCCTTGCCTCTCCCGGTTGGCTGGCTGTGGTGGGTCTGAGCCCTGGCTGGGGCACCAGCCGCCCACTCTGCCCTTTGCTGCCCAAGTCTGACTGTAAGAACTAAAATACCAAATTTTGTGTGTTAAATACGGTATTAACAAAACACTGGAGGGAAACATGGACTTGAAGAGTTGTGCTTTAATTATATGTCATTGATTATAAAGGCAGAAAGAACAACTGTGATCATTTAGTCTGACTTCCTCTCTACCTATACATAACAATAAACAGCCTTTTGCTTAAACACAAAGCAGCTTTCTCTGGTGGATTAAATGTTGCATGCTGGGGATGCCAGGAAGAAAAAACATCTTGTTTGCATTATTTTATGTAGTTTTGAAAGGGCTTTACTCAAGATGAGGTCACGGTTCCTTTGAGGGAAAGGGCATCCTGCACTGGGAGGAGCTGGGTCAGCGCTGAGGTCGGGATGTGATTTGGGACACAGCACAAAGGTGCCTGGGATGCTGTAGCATTGGGCATGGAGTCCTTCTGGGGTGGTGTTTCATGCCCTAATGGGAGCAGCAATAGAAGTGCAGGGGAGGTTTCCAACTGGTTGAAGCCATTTGAACCCTGACGCAGCAGGGGAGGTGCAGATGGCGATTGTTCAGCTTCAGCAGTTAGCACCAAAGACTGAACCTTTTGTGCTCCCCCCTGCTCTTCTGAGCTGCTTTCATGTCCTTATGCAGGCTCTGGGGTGGAGTGGCATGTAACCATGTGGTGTACCAGACCTGCTAGCTCTTGTCACCTCTGTCACACCAATACATGTGGCTGTGCAGGGACACATCCTGCTCCTTGTCCTGAGAGACCAGCACTTTCCCAGTTAGACCTCAGGTTGTACCAGGGTATGGTGAGGGCCTTGGGCAGCAGCTGAGGTCCATGTGGGTAGCCATGCTACTGTCTCCTCTTCCATCATGTCTTCAGATCTCTCTTGGTGGTCAGAGCTGTCCGCAGACAAAGTATGGCATCAGGGAGGGGCCATCCATTGATATTCCCTGGGACTCGTGTTGCAAAGTGTGATGCTCTAAATAAAGGATAGGATGTAAAAATGAAGTTACATTTCCTTCTAAAATTGCCTCCTTAGTCTGCCAGAGTTTGAAGACCTGGTCTTCAAACCAAGTGGTGATGGTTCTCAGCATAACCTAGTCGGGTAGCTGCAGGGGTCCCTGAGCATTTGTAGCATGTGTTTGCAGCATGTGTTGGGCATCACTGTAGGCACTGGTGTGACAGACGCTCTGTTATTTTAAACATTAGTGTTTTTGTGTATTTTACACATAGCATTGCATTATTTAAAGGTAATGCATTATTAAATGCTTTTCTCCTCAGCACAGAGAGTAGGTCACTTCCTGCAGTTCCCACTGCTCTGCACCAGTGAGTGAGGATGCTGTCTCTTATGTAACCCTGAAGTCTGAATAATGGCCATTGTAATGCTATAGAGCTGATTAATAACATTTAGTACTCCATTAATGAGGAATTTTAGTGAAATGTGCATAAATGACATCTGTGTTATCATACTCAGTTTGTTCCTTCTGCTTGAGTGCCTGGAACCAGAACAACAATAGTTACTCAGTTAATAAAGATGTGCTTCTTAAAATAAAGGCTTGTAAATTAATTTTTATGCCCATAATCATATTTTCCACTGTGAGAAGAGTGAGGGAGCGGGAAATTTTCTCTTTCCCCTCTTTCTGACAAAATGTATACAATGATTACAAGCACATAGTAAGAGTGCTTGCCCTAGCCAAATGTTTCTTCACTTGGGTTAATCAGCATTCATTGGAGAGTGTGGCATGCACTTAGTGAAAGGCAACGTAATCATGGGGGAAGTGTGGCAGATTTAAATCAGTAATAAAAGCCCTGGGGAAATTAACAAGACAAAACATTAACCACAGACTAAACATTAACATATATTAGCATTTTTATTACACCTGTAGAAACGGTAAATGTGCTTGGTTACTACTATTAAAAAGTTTATGTTCTATCCCGCATCACCACAATGTATATTTTTGGTTTAAGCCCTTTATAATTTAAGTCTCCTATATAGCAGCACTTGAGTAACAGTCTTCAGGTTCACTTTTATGGTGACTTTGAAGATAAAGGACATGTTTGTGCCCTGTTTTTAATACCAATAATATGGGCAATGTGATGCAGAGTAGGTTGTGAAACAGAATTGGGGAAGAAGCACTGATGCAGGCAGCTGCATTACTGAGCCTTACTGGTCAAACTGGGTTCCATCACCGAATGATGCACAGGGTTTAGTGGGCACCAGTTGGTTCCTCTGAAGGCAGCACGTTTTCTTGAGGTCTGTGGTCACTTCTGCTGTGCATACTGCAGCAAATCACCCTTTCCGAGGCTGTGTTCAAATCAATGATAATAGTTAATCGCTTTTCAGCTTAACATGCAGCCTCTCCCCAAGGAAACTTGGGAATAGGTATAAAATGACATATGTGAACTCCAGAAAGCAGAGAAGATTGCGGGAGGAAATCTTCAAAAATGAAGCCATCCCCTTGGGAGAAAAAAAAACCAACCCACCTATTTCTTCCTGGAGGGTGAATCTACAGGCAGAAGAGTTCACAGAGAAGACAAATGGGAACTCCGTGTAAAGTTTAAGCAAAGGTCAAATATAGCAAGCTCTCCTTCAGAGCTGAGTGAATCTCATGGGCTGAATGAGAAGTGGCAGCAGCGAGTATTCAAGTGTCTAATGCTCTCTCTTCTCTTCCAAGGGGAAGTTGATTAGCTTTTAAAAAAAGTCTTATAAAAAATTACCTTTAAAATGCTTTTGCTCTTAGAAGCGATGCTCACATTGGTGCTGAGGATCATCCACGTGCTGCTTTCCAATCTTTCCCTGCTTGCATTTGCTTGCTGATGTGCCAGGCGAGAGGTTTTTGCCCCAGGCCCAGGCAATGAAGTGGCTTCGGTTGGTGACCAATTGCTGCGAGCAATGTCATCCTGCCAGGGCTGGGCTGCAGGTGCCCATGGGGGGCTTTGCCCTCCATCAGCTGTAACAAGGCTAACAATTTAACCTTCTCCCAGTAGTCCCAGTATCCGTTGGCTTGCAAGAACACATGTGGACCAGTGAGACCCTTGTGGCTGGAAGGAGCTATGGTGGCAGATCTGGTCTCCAGCCTGTTCCTGGTGCATCATTTCCAACAAGTTCCCTGAAGTTGTTTGGCACCTCTTGCCTTCAATTAATGGCAAGGTGTTAAAGCAGGCTGATCATGCTGCTCCATTAGCTTCATCCCTGTGCTCCTCTGAAATCAATGTTCCCTCTAAATCAGAGCCATTATGCAGCTCCCCGGGGTGTTGGGAACCAGCTGCTTCCGGGTCTGGCACAGGGATGGTCAGTGGCCTGTGGGTCCCAGTGAGCTGTGGGGGTCCCTGAGGAGCTTTGCCTGGCTGGCACGCACCAACTCACCCTGACACTGGGATGAGGAAACGGGGTGGTGGGTAGTGGTTGGTGGGAGGTAAATGGTTCCCCTTGTGGCTTGTGTGGAGGAGGCTAATAAAATCGGTTAATTAGTGAGTTTGTTAATGATCTGGGGGAGGGAAGTTTAGCTTCAGCTGTTACAGTATCAGTGGCTTTGGGACTTGTGAAAGTTCAGGCATGGGGAAGGTTTTGTTTGCTTTGTGTCTGGTTGTGGCAGTTTTTTGTCGGACTGGCAGATTCTCTTAAAAACAAACAAAAGCCTCCAACCCCCTGTTGCCTAAACCCCACACTGGGGTTCTGGGATTGTGTGTGTCATGAAGTAAGAGACTGCATGGCTCTGGCACTGAGGAGACTTTAGATAAAGACTTGTGTATATATTTATGATCCTGGTGGTAGCATGTGGAGCCACAGGAGAAGAGCTAGCAGTTCCATTCTGTCAATTTGCTTTCAAATTCACCTTTATAGTTGTGTGGTGGGAGGCAACCACATATTACTGCTGTCGCTCGATACTGGTTTAGCACACACAATTAGATATGCCACCTCCCTTTTGCTCTCACTCTTGCATCCCACCTTCTCAGGGATCCGGCTGCCCCTGCTCCACTGCTCCTGCCAAAGCAAGTGATGCCTGGAGAGCTGAAGCATCTCACTTTCCCTCCTCCCCAAGACCTGAGGCTGTGTTGTCCTTTTTTTGACTCCCGTACTGTGGCATTTTTCTGGACTTTTAAAATTGGGAGCTCATTTTAAAATGGCAGTGATCAGGAAGAGACTGGGAAACTGAGCTCATGTGTTCCTGAGCTTGCAGCAGGGACTCAAAAAAGGATAAAGTTTGAAACAGGGTGTCTGAGCTGTTGTCCTAGGACCGCTTGTGGCAGACTGGCAGATGATTTGTGAAATCCTCCCCTCCCTCCAAAAACACACACCATGCCACCTCTGCAAATGAGCAGGCAATCTGTTACTTCTCCGTTCTCTCACTTTATTTAAAGTTCAAATCTCAGCTGGGTTTTTGTTTGATTAAAATGTGACAATCAGCTAACCATGACTTTGCAAGATGGGCTGCGGGGTTGGGTTGGGGTTTTTTTTCCTGAAAGGGTTAATTGTTCCTTGAATAAATAAGTAAAAAAATTGCATGCACTGCTCAGACTTTCCAGCTTCTATCTGTGAGGATTTTGTCTGCTGTACCACGTTGGGGCTAGCACAATGCTGTTCATGGTTCCATCCCTTGCAGGAGCCTGTGGTACCCAGAGGCTGAGTGGAGCTACAGGGACGTGGTCAACAGGCAGCTCCCATGTAGAAGCTGGGAGCAGAGGGCCTGCTGTACCTTCTGTGCCAGGGTGGGGGGAACAAGGCAGCCCTGGTCCACCTGGCTGCTTTGCTGTTTGAAGTGCCATTGTTTGCCCTGTTGCTCGGGCCCTCTCCTCACATTCAGCATGTCTCAGCATCCTTGGAAAAAAAAAAAAAGCCTTGATCCTGGACTTGCTCTTCTCTGGGAGTTCAATAGGCTTTGGCAGCTGAAAGGTGGGCTTTGGAAAAGGAGGAGGGGGTTTTCACAGAGCTGGGAAAAATCAAAGGGAGTCATCACAAATGGCAGCTTAAAATACCTGACATTTTCTTTCTTCTGTCTTCCGCTTTATGTGCCCACGCAGAGCATGGGTGCAGTGATGCTGCTTTGGTAGCATTGCTTGTTCTGTTCCTGCCATGGACGCCCCATCCCTGGAGGTGTTCAAGGCCAGGCTGGATGGGGCTTTGAGCAACCTGGTCTAGTGGGGTGTGTCTCTGCCCAGGGCAGGGGGCTAGGACTGGATGATCTTTAAGGTCCCTTCCAACACTAACCATTTCATGATTCTGTGATTTGCATATTTTGTGTTTTCCAGGGATGGTTTCATGACAGGTCTCATCCCTCACCTCTCCGTGGGCTCAGAGGACACCTTTGGTGGGTGAGGTCTGCAGAGCCCCATGCATCCTCACCCTCTCCTGCCCATCTGCCCGTTACAGGGACAGTGGCATCAGCCAGCACAGAGTACAGGACATGCAGACCTATTCTGCAGCGGTGGGGTCTCAGGCATCCCAAATACCCTTGTCCAGGTCTTTATAAGAGGATTGGGTACTAAAGGGAAACCCCAAAGGGAAAGAAAACAGCCTAAAATGTGGTGTTAGGTTTTCTTACTCCCTTCCCTCCTCTGGTTTTAAAGCCTGCCATATGATTTGAGAAGGGCAGTAGGGCTGACAGAGGTGATTTTGGCAAGACGGAGAGGGAGCACAGCCAAGGAAGAATAGTGGAGAAAAAAACCCAACAGGTAAAATGCTGCAGAAACTGCTCCCCCAGCAGCTACAGAAGAAGTCACTTCAGCAGAGGGAACCTCAGGGGCAGAAAGGACAGGTGGCAGCATCTCTGCCCATTCTGCTGCGAACCAGAAACGGCAATACCCGGCTCCTAGGAGGTTTCTTTTTTACTCTTCATTGTATGGCAGCCTGAGCAAACAAACTGTGCTACTCTTGGTAATGAAAGAGGTGACATTACTAATTTATTTGCCAATCCAAATGCAGGATGAAATAGAACAGAATTAATCTGTTCTTTTTACACATTAGATGCTTGTGGCCTTGGGCAGTGAGTGGGCTTTTAGCCTCCAGTGCATGGCTAACTGGGAGTTCATGCCACCTTGGTTCGGTGTGGTATGAAGGTAAATAAGGTGCTGCAAGGAACAGGCATTTTATGGGCCTGTGGTAGGACCCAAGCCTGGATGTGTCTAAAGGAAATGAAGGAAAGAGGGGTTGGTGTTAGATGCTATGCCTTCATGGTCCTGGCAATCGGCTGAGGTCTCTTCAGAACCCAGCACGGATGAGCACAGGGTAGCTTAGAAGGTGAGTTTCTCAGTGGCAGCAGTACCTCAGGGGGACAACTCTCCCTCGGCGTCTCTCAGAGAAGGAAATGGCTCAAATCCACCTGCAGCGGTGGCTGCAGTGCTGCTGGCTGAGTCTCAGGGCAGTGGCTGCGCAGGAGAGCTTTAAAGAGGCAGTTTGGATTCCTTCTCTCACTGCAGCCAGTTACTGAGCCACCTGTATGCTAATGAGCTAATTTGTGTCATTAACAGAGCCCTGTTAATGAAGACCTCCCATGGTATGACTGGACTGTAACCATAATGCTTGCTTTATTTTAGGCTCTGATTTGTTTAATTAGTAACGATGCATATGATGCTCATCCCTGGGCACATACAGCACAGCCCGTGTGGATGCTGAGCTGCCTTGAGACGCAGAACCTGGGCCTTAGGATTTCCCTTCAGAGGAGAGAGGTGGAGTGTAGAGTCTCGAGATGCCACAGTGTTCAGCAAGGAAGGAACAGGGAACATCTCGAATCCCTTCCTGCCAGTGTGAGTTTAACCTGGCACAGGGAGATTTGTTGGTCATGCCTGCAGCTCAGGGGTTTTATTAATTACGGGGGCACTTTGATGACCAAAAAATCTTGCCTGAAGTTTCTTGCCTTCCCTCCTACCAGGCAGGTATTCATACAAGAGCAACGTTGCATCCTTAGGGCAGCATTTTACTTTCAGGTGCTAGGACCACATAGGTGCTCACTCAGTCTCTCCCTCCCACCCGCAGGGTAGGGGGAAAAGGATGGGGAAAAAACTCCTTGGTTATGATAAGGACAATTTAATAGAACAGTAAATGGAAGAAGAAAATAATAATAATATACAAAATAAAGTAATACAACACAAATTCCCTCTCACCACCTAGTGACTGATTGCCCAACCTGTCCCGAGCAGTGATTGTGGATTCCTGTTCCCTGGCCAACCCCCATTTATGTGGTGAGTGTGTAGGGTATGGAATATTCCTTTGGCCAGCATGTCCTGTCTGTGCTCCCTCCTAGCTTCTATGGGAAGCTGGAAAAATCCTTGACTACTGTAAGCATCACTTAGCAACAACTAAAACTTAAAGGTGTTATCAACATTATTCTCATAGTAAATCTAAAACGGACCAGCTACTAAAAAAAAAAGTTATCCCAGCTGAAACTAGGACAGATGCTTGTGTGAGCTTTGGGAGAGATGGGGATGACAGGACGACAGACCAGCTCATGTGCAGGTGCCGGTGTGCATCTCAACTATTTCCCTCCACTGTTTCTGGTCCCAGCACCACCTCATGCTGCTGTGTTTGTGTTTTCCAGATCAGCCGGTTATGCGGCCACGCTCAGCAGAGGCAATATCGATCAGCTAATTATCCCAAAGACCTTTTCATTGACAAGAAAGTCCTGAAGGTGCCTCACATCGAGCAAGAAGAAACTTTGTCAAGCAGGAGGAGGTGAGGATGCTCAGGCTGAGGGTGGTTACCGTAGGATGGGCTGTAGGAGCAGTCACTGTGTGGGGTGGCCCCATGGAAGCAGAGGGAAGAGCTCCTTATTTCCCTTACCCATGAACCTGCAGCTGGTTTTGACTCTGAATGTCAGAGCTGCTCTGTGGCTGGCTCTGAAGAGCAGTGACATGTCTACATGTGTTTGCTCACCTAGTGCATCTATTTTTATTTTTTTTTAACCTGTAAAACTGCCACCTGCTTTTAATTTTTGTTTGGCTTTATTTTTGCAATGCACTAGGCACCGAAGTTCATACACCAAATGCCTTCTCTGGGTTTCTTAGGCACTGCTCCGGTGGCAGAAATACTCATAGTTATAGGTGAAAACGGTCCCTTTAGCCAGAAAGGCTGTGTGTGTAGGTAAGGAGGACTCTTTTAACTTTGTTTTTTTTTTTGTGTGCAGTCTTTTACGACAGTTCAGGAATGTTAACAGCCTTTTACTGAATATTTTCAAAGTGAAGCAGGTGCCTCCTCTGCTGGCACCCCGCACCCTGTGCTTCCTTCCCTCTGTAAATAGAAGCGGTAGTTCTGTGGGCTCATGCTGGTGTGCTATGGAAAATCATCTCCACTCTGTATCTGAAAGGGTACCCAGAGACAGGCTGTACCTTTACTGCTCTTTTGAATAAAAGAAACATCCCTGTGAAAGAGAAACAGGCAAGCTTGGCAATTTTTGGAACTGGGGGTGGACTAAGTTGGGTGGATTTCTCTTTAAAGAGTAACAGGGCCACATTCTTGGTATGGTTCCCATGAGATATAGCACCAGGGCTTGCATTCCTCCGTTGTCTCAACACATCAGAGGGTTACACAGCCCAGACTCTGCCAGAGATGTCCTTTGAGGACTGTGAAGTCTAATGAAATCACTGTGATGAATTATGTGAGCTCATACCTGCAGATATGGAGGAGTTTCTCTCTTCCCTTCCCCTCCCTACCCAGGAAGGATCTCTGCTTCCTGGGAAAACTTTCTTCCATCAGTTTTTCTCAGCGCTGCTGGGCTCTGTGGGATGGAAAGCAGGGGAATGCTGAGGATGTGAGGAGCTGGGTGTGATGGGCAGCCTAAGGCTTGTCCTTCTCAGGGTTTGGCATAGCTGAAACCCTAGGTCTTGCCTCATTTTGCCTTTAAGAATAAAGTTGATAACAACTCAAAATGGTGTTGGTGGGACCTCCTGCCCCACTGTAGGCCCAGTGCAGGAGATGGCTGTATGAGGTGATGCATGAAGGAGGTGAATGTCTGAAGAACCCCTCCAGTCTGCGCAGGGAGCTCATGGGCTGAACTCCCACCCTTTGGAGGGGCTTTGGCTCCTCACACAAAGGTTTATTGGCATGGACAATGATGGCTGAGTTGGCGCTTGCCATACCCCGGCAGACTGCATCGTGGTGAGCCGGGGAAGGACTTAGTGGCCTGTGTCTCCACTGTTTGTGTTGGTGTGACTGGAGCAGGTACAGGCTCCTTGGTAGCAGAAATGCATAGCGGAGCTGCGGTGGCTGCCTTCCCTGGTGCTGGGGCGTCTTCTCCTTGTTTTGCCTGCCCCCAGCTGGCAGTCCGAAGTTTTGTCTGGAGAAGGAACCCTACTAAATCACCAAGTGAAGAGGGATGGAAGCAGCTGAGCAGCCCCTTTGCACTCCAGCCTGCCCAAACTTGTTCTGCCTGACACCGTGGCAGCTCCCCACAGCTGGCAGGACATGGAGGTCCGACCGAGGGATGACCCAGGAGTGCTCCCAGCTCGAAGTGCTGATCCCTTGTCATGCCTCCTGGGGAAGAAGGAGGCCAAGAAGTAACTCCTTGCCAAAGAGGGAAACTCGCTGAACCCAAGCCAAAGTCTGTGTGGCCAAGTCTTAATTCCTCCAGTCCTTACTATTTGTATTATCGTACTTTTTGTGCCATTTACCCAACTAAATCTGCCAGGGTTTCCTGGTGACAGCTGCTGAGTGCCCCCGGAGGTACAGACCTGCTCCCACAGCCCCTGTCCCCTTTCTGGTTGCTGAAAGAGTCCCTGGGGTCAGCCTGTGTCCTGGCGTCTCTGGACTGCTGCCGAAGAGGACCTGCTGGGGAAAAGGGTCCTTGGTGTTGAGAAGGGAGGGTGCAGGGTGGAGGTGCTGCCTGGTTCACATCCCCTCTGCCTGGTGCAAGCTCTGCTTCTGCAGCTCCTCCTGCCTTCCCTGGACCAGAGCCATTTTCCTAAATGTGACTTGCACCTTCAAATGCAGACTGTGACCCCATGGCCAGCCCAGCACACACCTTGAACTTATATATTTTCAACAGTGCAGCATGAAACCCAGCATTATTCATCTGTACAGGTCTGTGCTGAGAGTGTCTGTGCTGGTCTGCCACCCAAAATACCACCTGCCCTTGCAGGGATGTTGGATGGCAGATGTCAGGCAGACAACGTGACAAGGCTGTCCTTTCCTGAAGGGCCTCTCTTGGCTTCTGCAAAGTGGAGAGGACTGCTGCCAGCCTGAGTGCTTGCTCACACCCCATGTATGCGTGGCCTGAGCCAGCAGCACCTACCCTTAGGTGCTGTGAGGGTGCAGAGAGAGTCTGGCTTTGGCCTGTTGCATGGTTGGGCTGAGGTTCTGCTGCCCCAGCATCTTTCCCGTCACTGGTGGCTTTACCCAAAGAAATACAAGTTCAGTCCGTAACTGAATAGCATCAGGGGATAATGCAAAATGCTATTTGATGTCAGAAATAAGAACGATGCTTCATGGCTTGTGTTTGCACCCACATATTTTCTTGTTGTGTTTGTGTGGCTCTCCTCAGTGGTTAGAATGCACCAACCCCATCTTCTATTCCTCTTCTAACTACACATCATTTCCCCACCCCACTTTCTTCCAGGGAACTCATTATGAGGCTGAAGTCCCACAGCAGTTTTTACAGCAGCTTGCCAGAGTACATCTGCAGCCACAGCTCTGCTGTTCAGAACGACACTCTCTGCTGGAATGGACAAGAAGTCATGGAGAGGTGAATGATGTCTCTCTTCCTCTCCCTTCCCCAGCACTGCTTGTCTTTTGTTAACCAGGCACAGGAGTGGTCTGTGGCCAAGACACTGCTCCTTCCCTTAAACCTTTTTACACTGTGCTGCAGCTCAGCCAGAGGGAGACAAGAAATGGTTGTGTGCTGCCCTCCACTGAGTCTTCTGCACTCTGCTGTGAAAACCCTGCAGCCATGGTTGCTGTCGGTTGGGGTGGGTTGGTGGTGGGGAGCTAAGGAAGGAGAGCAGATGCAGCAGCGCAGCTGTGCTCCCATGGGAGGGGCACCACAGTGCAAGGGGTAGCACCTCTGGAGTAGCAAAAGGGGCAATTGCCACCATGCACTGTGGTGGGGATGTCTCTCACCTGGCTCTGCTCAGTGGTAGCAGGACAGCATGGCTGGTATCCAAGGAGTGATAAGGAAGACCATCTCGTTGAGTTTCTCCGTGGCTCTATGCTGGAGGAGGTCAGGACCACTGAGGTCTGGTGGTGTCACTGCTGCCATCTGACTATGACCATTCCCATAACTAAGCCCTGGCTGTCCTCTCTGCATGGAGCCATTCACACCAGGGTTCAGCTTGTGTTCTGGCTTCTTTTCCTTGTCCCACTCACTGGTTCTGAGGATGTCTTGGCAGTAGCTGTGAGGTTAATGAAGACAGGCAAGTACAGGATTAATAGCATAAAGGGGACGGAAGGACTAATACAAGTGGAGATTTATTTTTTTTTTCTTGCAGAAAATGCCCCTCAGGAACGTTAACGAATGTGGAAATGTTTTTTATAACTATACATAAATCTTCTCTAATCACCCTACTTTGCAAAGCATCCTTTGCTATTAAGTAGTTTGCATAAGGGAAGAAATAGAAATAAAATCAGGAAGTGGTGAAATGTTGAGATATTAATTATGACTTCTTGATCAGTAACCTCAGGTGGTAATTAGCCTGTACTTGCAATACTGACCTGAAACACTGAAGGGACCAAAATAGCATCAAGCTATATTTTGAAAAAAAATTGCTCAATCATTTAAGATTTAATAAAACGTACTCACTTTGCCTAAGGAAAAATGTGTCCTCTATCTCTACCTATTTCTGGAAAATCTTGAGTTTCCATGCCTAAGTGAGAAGTACAATTGGGGGAAAAAAAAAAAAAAAAAAAGATTATTTCAGTACTGTCTCACTGGTTGTTAATTAAAACTTCTTAAACCAGTGCAATAAACACTGTGGCTTTACAGGGGAAGTCCTAGGGTGAGGTCTTTGTTTATGACAGTTCACTGGGGCTGCAGACTGTGACCATCCTGGTGACGCATAGCTGGGTGAAGTGGCAGTGATGGAAAGTTGTTGAGTCCAGACCCTCCTGCAAATGTGAGTTCAGAATTATTTGCAGATTAAACATTACAGTAGGTGGTAGCCTTATCCAATTTTCTGCTGAGAATACCAGTGGACCATCATAGGCAGAGATGTCATCCTAGGTCTCCTGCTGTGATGCTTTGGTGGTGGTAGCACAACACAGTAAGTCCTGTAGGTGCTAGGGCATGCAGAGGAGGCAGGGAGAGGATAAAGTGTACGTGCATGGAGAGGGCAGCCCCCTGCTGTCTGTCTGCTGAGTGGAAGATGAAGTCCTGTGCTATGCTTGAAGAACATGCCTTCCCACCCGCCTCCTCCAATCTAGCACAAAGATGTCAGCTCCTCAGCCAGCTCCTAGGACATATTAGTAATGTCTCCCTTGCAGGCAGATACTGGAGTTTGCTGCTGTGAGCAAACAGGGGTGCTGAGAGTGACATCCCCCATCCCCTTGTAGGGACATCAGTGGCATCCTGGAGGGGGGAACTTGCTAGCTGAGCAGTAAGGCAGTGCAGATGGTGGCTTTCAGGAGATTTGAACACCCCCGTGAAGGTAGGGTGTTCAGGAGGGACAGCAAATGGATGCACAACATGGAAATAGCTGTTAAATGCATTTTAAATGCATCAACTGCCTTCACACCCTGTGTATTTAGCATCTGCAGCTGTTACACTTCCCCTCTCCTCTCCAGAGCCTGCGAATGTGTGTTGTGTGTGGTGGTGTTTCTGCCGATGAAATACAAGGGAGAGCTCAGCTAAAAAAAAAAAAAAAAGCTGAGCTAAGATAATGGTCCGTGGTGCTCCTCTCTCACCTGCCATTTGCAGAATGTTTCAGATAGAAGCAAACATGTAATTTAGACAGTCTTTAAAGCCAATTGTGTTGCTTCATGTGGAGCCAAAACTGACTGCTTCACGTGCTTGAACGTCCCAGTGTGGCATCTCTTCCAGAGAGTCTGGGAGGATTCCTGGAAATCAGGAGCATTTAAGGTAATGGTGCTCGAGTACCCCAAACCACCAGTTTCTTTATTCAGGGTTTTCCCCAAAAGGGAGCCAAGCAGCTGTTCACTGCGTAGGAGCTCTTTCCCAAGCTGCTCTGAGACTGTGCATTATGTACTGGAGTGTTTCTGGCGTGGCTACAGCAATACTCCTATGGGACAGATGTGCACTTGATTGTCATCAAACTCCAGGTTTCTGCTTTTTACAAGAAACTTGATGGGTTTTGTATCTCTGGTATTAATTTCAGGATGCCGACCTGGCAGTTGTCCCATGTGTGTAATGACTGCGAGAAAGAAAGGTCTGATTTTCTAGGTTTGTGCATGTAAAATATGCTTTATATCTTAGTGTTTCCTTCTTTGTTGGATATTGGCTTTTGAAAATCCTGCACTTTTTCCTGATCTTCCTGACTGATCTTCCTGGCTGAAAGTTCATCAGGCTGGACAGGAGGAGATGCTCATGCCTTGTTCTTGACCTGCTGCATGTGGTTGATGTAGCTGGATATGTTTCATCTCAGGACAGGACTGAGTTGCCTGAGCGTGGGCACCATGTGAAACCTGAGACCGCTTTGGGATTTCAGGCATCCATAGGAAGATCTAAGACCGCTCATGCCCCTGAGGAGTGGCAGCTGGGGCTTGGGGGAGACACCTTGTCATTCCCATAGCAATACGAGAGGTCCACACTAGGGAAAGGTTAGAAAGCAGCTGCTGAAAGGCAGAGTGACGGTTGGGTGGATGCCCTCTTTCCATGCCTGGTGTCACACAGATGAATGATAAAGCTTCTTAGGCAACACTGTGTATTGTATGGGCATGTCTGAGCTTTGGTGGTGTTCCTGTAGGGCTTGTGGCTATTTATGTCTCATGTCTTTAATGCAGTACCTGAGTGTTAATCAAGTTAGAGAGGAGCCCTACTGGTTAATCTATTTCCTGAACCTCTCTGTCTTGACATAATTTGCTAGTTATTTTACACCGTTTTCCTATAACACATTAAATCAGGCCTGGAATATAGCACCTTCACAGCCCCTTGTCAATGCATTCAAATACTAGGTAACACCAGCAATGTGTATGCTGTTATTTGATGTAAATGGTCTCTTCTGCACCCTACACTCCTTCTCTTGTGGTTTTTCTGAATCAATATTTACCCTGTCCTGTTTATCCCAGTGCTTTATTATCAGCAAAGTGTCTCTCCTCCTCTTGGACTGGATATGCTCAAAGCCTTTCCAGTGGGTCTCATTTCCCAGTTTAAGCCATGAACTGTCCCGTTTCCTCTCTGCCCTTAACTCCGTCTGACTTGATTGAACATAGCATGTTCGTTGGGTCTCCAATGCAATGCAGCTGGCTGGAGTGTTTTCATATGCTTTTCTCCTAGTGCAACAAACTGTTTCAGTGCAGTTCTGTACAGATTCTACTTTGCTTGTTGTGTTGATGGAGGTCCGACTCCACTCAGGCTATGTTCTTGTTTCATCCCTGGCTCAGATTTCCCACTGAAGGAGAAGGGTTATGCATGCAGCAGGTGCAGCCCCTTTCAGCCCCCCCTGAAATTAAGGGCTCTGTGGACTTGCTTGACTAAGGGCTTTCTACGCTTTGTCAATGACATGCAACATGTCCTGCTGATGGATCAGCATCACTCATCGTGCTTTGTGTATTCTGGCATTTTTAATATGCTTCACCCCTCATTTTCTTTTACCAAGTCTTACTTTGTGATCATTTGTCCATCTCACTCACTTCTCTGTGTCGAGAATGGCAAGAATTCATCCCCCTTCCTGAGGCTTGATCTCTGGGTTGGTAGCTTGATCGCCATCCTTTACGTGGGTTTAGCACACAGTGCCTTGATCTGTCAGGAAAAAAAGGCTTGCGAATGGTGGAATCCATACAAGGAATTGTACTTTTGATTTTTATGGTCACACACTGAGCGGTATCTGTGTCTTTTGCTGTGCTGTTGCTTCTTGGTTGAAGAACATAAGCCAAAGTGGGAAGAAAAAAGAAAAGGCAAGAAATTGCTGCTTTTCACACTTTTCAAGCTGTGCAAAAAACATATTGTGCTTTTATGTGACATCACAAAAGTTCGCAGCAAAAGCCACACGTGACACACTCCACCACTTGCAAAGAGCTTGTTAAGGGTTGCAGTGCTTGGGTGTTCATGGTAGCTGGGAATCACATCTGCTGGATCTCATTCTGTCTCTGTGCATCCTCTTTGCAGCTTGCCTGGGCTCAGTTAATTGACAGGCACTTCCCTGAGAGGGCTGGACGTGTAGAAAGGGTGAGTGTGCAACATCTTGAACCTGCCTAAGCAAGGGTTGCAATCATGTGCTTCCTTGCCTCTGTCTTCATGCTCCATCCTCCCACCTGCTCTCATGCTGGTGGCATTGGGGGTGGTGAGAATATGTTGTCTAGCCTCTCTTATCCTTATCTCCAT
Source organism: Nycticryphes semicollaris (assembly GCA_013400055.1). Classification (NCBI taxonomy): domain Eukaryota; kingdom Metazoa; phylum Chordata; class Aves; order Charadriiformes; family Rostratulidae; genus Nycticryphes; species Nycticryphes semicollaris. Next base: position 197,334 of record VXBJ01007014.1, on the reverse strand, counting down.
GCAAGGCAGATTAAAAGCAGAGGGTGATTCTTACCACCGAAGCCCTGGCTGAATAATTAGCTCATTTGAAGATGTCAGCTTAAGTCAAGTGAGTGTTGAGATATTGAACTCATCTCATTTCTATAGGAGTTAGGCGTCTGAAGCTCAAAGGTGATTTGAGCCTTATATATAGTATCAGGGTTTTGCAGCATTTAATACTAAAAGCCTATTAAAATCTAGATTCTCAGAGTTTAATAATCTGCTTACACAAGTACATTCCTTTCAAGCTGTTCTGAATAGAATGACAGCAACATTTGCCCACTGCAAAACTTGTAATGCATTAGGTATTACTTTTAGATATTGCCATTTCCAAATTTCTCAAGACAAATTTGTACATTAGTCTAAATCACCCACATAACTCTTGTTCTCTTTATGCCAATTCCAAATTAATATTTTTTTTTAGCACCTTGCCAGATTCTCTTCTTTAAGCTTTAAGTCTCAGATTTCCCTGCTGTTGCCAATGTACTGTGGTTTGTTTTAATCATGCAAGTCATAAACAATGAAAGCACAATTGGAAACAAAGACAGAAAAATGAGATTCTGTAATTGGAACAAAGGAAATTCCATGCCAGCAATAACCCTTTAGTTCATGAAGGATTTGGTTATTTCTGGCAGTGCTGCAAAATATCTGATACAATGGAGTCTTGAAAGAGAGAGGCTGCATAACTTTTCATGCACATAAAACACAGCTTTGTAGCAAATGTAAGCTATAATGAAAGGATAGTAGGCAAATTCAGTGTGTTATTGACTGGCCATAATTGTTTCCAGAATATTTCAGAAATTAAGATCACGAATATTCCTAGAGTACACCTGCTGCTTGGTCTCAGATTTAGCCAATTTTTCCATAATCTGTTTGTCTCGAACTTTACTCAACTGAAGTATGAATAGAGGGAGACTTCAGGCTTTGTTCTTCAAACTCCCATTTAATTCCTATGAATATTATGGTTTTTGCTGTTCTTAAAGTCCCATCTTCCAGAACCAAGTGTTTATCTGAGACTTCATGTTTAACAAAACAAATTAACATCTGCAGCATGGTTACAGGCCATAGCTCATTGCATAAGGTGGTGGGAAGAGGCAGCACTTCCCTTTGGCGGGGAACTAATACAGCAGCATCTCAGAGGGCTGTCATGGTAGTGAGACCAGGCTGCAGGGTGGTTGATATTCAGAAATCCAGCAGAAAACGTCTCACTTTTATTTAGGTGAGAATGTTTCCCACTGAGAGCATTGGATTTTCCTGGTTGCTTTTGAAGAAGCTTGCTCAGAGCCTCTGATGGTGTTAATTGACTACAGCATTGCAAGCTCTGCGATGGCTGTAAGCACTCACTGCAAGCAAACAACTGAGAGCCATACACCCCAATTCTCTCCTGCCACCTGCACCCCTTCATACCATATTGTCAAGGGATGCTGGGACCATGTCCTCCATATGGAAGAGGACAGCTGGGGGGGACCTGCACTTGGCTGGCCTGCAGCCCACACCCAAACTGTGTCTGGGATAATCAGAGAATGGTATGATTGACCAGGTCTCTCTGGACAGTCTTTTCTTAGAGAGGAACCAACAGGGAAAGAGTTATCACCTCTTCTTGGAGGCTTATGGGCTCATCCAGGAGTTACTCCTTGGCTGCAGGGTGGGATGGGTGGGTTGGAAGCAGCTCTTCCAGCCTTTTGACTCCTACCACTTGCACTACTGATGTGATACTAAGGTGGTCACACTGAACCAAAAGGCAGCTGGGCCAGAGAAACTAAAATGTGGTCATCACCACTGCACTCGACTTTACTGACCCACTGGAGGTAAGACTTGAGATCTTGCCAGGAGTGCAGGAGAGAAACTTTTCTTTCTTGTCTCCCCCTTTTCGAATCTTTTGGCCTCCTATGTGGTGAGGACTCGGTGTCGTCAGCCCACATGTGAGTCATGTCTTGAAATGCAGAGCAGCTTCAGGGGATTGCAGGTGTTGGAAACCCTCCTCTCTCAAGCTTGGTTATTAAGTCCTGTGCAAAGTCCTCTCCTCTTCTCTTGTATTGTAGTCTTGTCTTGTAGCAGCCTGTGTTCTATTTGTCCCCCATCCACTTCCTCAAACAAGTATGATTCAGTGAGCAAAGACAGTAGAGGAAGAGCCTACAAGAGATCTCACGCTGTTGAAATTGTGGAGCTGTATTTGAATAAATACTTTGCAACTGGAGAGCAGGCATAAATGAATTGTTATTTGAATGAAAAACTTACTTTCTTTTTTCTACAATGTGTAGTTCTTTATGTTTGACTTATAGGATTTCTTTCTCTAAATCACACATCAGGCACTGCAGTAACTCATCTCTAAGCCTAGCATGGCCAAGTAGGATGAACACACATTTTACATTCATTGCCATATATTTAAATTGCATTTGTCATCTTGTCTTCCTTGCTCTGAAATGAAACCCTGGCAGGAGCTGCATTTGGACTGGAATGACCAAAAGTTCACAGGAGACATTTGGGATGGTGGAGAGAAAAGAAGGGGAAAATCCCTTCATTTGACTGCGTGCTTTGACAGTTATGGCTGGTGGATGAAAAGGAGCAGTAAAGGGCTGTAGTTGTGCTATCCCCACAGATCATTAGTGTTTTGTCGGGTGGTTATCGTTAAAGTCATTTTTAGTGAGGGTTGCTTATCAGCACATTTTACAATGTGACATTTGTCTTTGGAAAATACCACGTCCCCAGCACGAGCCCATACCCAGGGAGCCCAGGCACGAGATGCTGCTGACTGACGTCAAGACACGTCAAAGAGGAAAGTATTTTGGGCTTTGCTTATGAAGTGGAAGCCAGATTGTGCTCATGTTGCAACACTGATATCCTTTCGGCACAGGGACCCCCTGGGACCATGGGGCTTTAACCACTGTGCATATTTGGTGTTCAATGCCGGTATCACCATGGCAGAGGTATGTGATGGGTTTCGTGAGTGGCACAAGTGTCCTGCAGAAGAAGCTGTTCTATTGGTGTAAGTTGAGAGCAGCCATGCAAGAGATGGCCCTGAGATTTTTATCTTTGCTGAGCTGTGTTTGGGAAGATGAGAGGAAGGTGATACGTTGGCTTTGCTTTGCAATGGGACTTGCAAGCCCAGCAGCAGCGTGCTGGGACACAGGGGAGCCTGCATAGGGACTATCCCGGGAGCGCCCCCATCCTCCAGCTTGGTTGGGGCTGCAAAGGCATCTCTCTGACATATTAAGGCCTGGCTGCTTGGCCCAGGCTGCAAGGAGAGGTGCCAACTGCCTTTTCCAGCTTTTCTGGCATTTCAGGAATGTCCATCCCTCACTGAAGCTACATTTCAAAGTCGTTAACCCTTCATTTGGCAGCATCTCACATGCCTGAATGTGTGCCAGCCGTACTGGGTGGGCAGAGAGGGGCACAGCCACAGGGAAGCTGGTGTCCCACTCCATACCTGAATGCACTAGCGGGTCTCAACTTGGGACTGCAGAGGCAATGTGTCCTGAAGCACCCAAGCCACACAGGACATCCTCTCTAGCTCTTCAGATGTAGCGTGTCCCTGTGTATCTGCTTCTCCAAGATGTGCAGCTTGCAGAACCCAGTGCCTTGCTGCTTCAAATGACTTGTGTAATGATGGAAATTGTTCATTTTGGGCCTATTACATATGCTTGTACCTGGGTAGGAGGGAAGGACCAGGTAGTGGCACTCCACTTCCCCACCATTACTGTCCTAAGAAAAGATCCCTCTGCAAACCCTCTCAGGTTTGGTTTTTTTCTCTGGTAGACTTGTCCCCCTGGGGAAGGTGATTTGGAATCCTCACTGCTCCACCACAGTCACCGAGGTCATGTCAGGGAATCTGTCTTCTGGAGAACAATTTCAGCCTTTGGCCACAGAGTTATGGTAGAGTTATGGTGACCTATTGAAGCTGTGTTCCTACCTCCTGTACGACGTCACCTAGGCTACAGAAACCCTCTCTGGCAATCACTGCAAGGATGCCAGAAGGGGTTTCACCCACTCAAAGCCAAGCTATTGAGTTCTGGTCACAACTGGTGTTCCGCAGGGCTCAGTGTTGGGACCATTTCTGTTTAACATCTTTACTGATGATCTTGATAAGGACATAGAGTGTATCATCAGTAAGTTTGCAGATGACACCAAGTTAAGTGGGAGCGTTGATCTGCATGAGGACAGGGAGGCTTTACAAAGAGACTTGGATAGATTGAGTCAATGGGACAATGTTAAGAGTATGAGCTTCAACAAGGCCAAGTGCCAGGTCCTGCACCTGGGCCGCAACAACCCCATGTATTGCTACAAGCTTGGGGAGGTGTGGCTGGAGAGCTGCTTGGCAGAAAAGAACCCGGGGATTCTAATTGACAAGCAGCTGAATATGAGCCAGCAGTGTGCCCAGGTGGCCAAGAAGGCCAATGCCATCCTGGCTTGTATTAGAAATAGTGTGACCAGCAGAAGTAGGGAGGTGATTGTCCCCCTGTACTCAGTACTGGTGAGGCAACACCTTGAGTATTGTGTCCAGTTCTGAGCACCTCAATACAAGAGAGATGTCGAGGTGCTGGAGCGAGTGCAGAGGAGGGCAACAAAGCTGGTGAGGGGCCTGGAGAGTAAATTTTATGAAGAGCGATTGAAGGAGCTGGGACTGTTTAGTTTGAGGAAGAGGAGGCTGAGGGGAGACCACATCGCTCTCTACAGCTACTTGAAAGGACATTGTTGAAAGGTTGGAGCTGGTCTCTTCTCACAGGGAATTAGCAATAGAACAAGAGGGAATGGCTTCAAGCTGCAACATGGTAGGTTTAGGCTGAACATTAGGCAGAAAGAGTGGTCAGACCCTGGAATAGGCTGCCCAGGGAGGTGGTTGAGTCCCCATCCCTGAATGTGTTTAAGAGTCTTTTAGATGAGATGTTGGGCAATATGGTGTAGGGGAGAACTTTGTAGAGTGGTTGGACTCAGTGATCCCAAGGGTCTTTTCCAACCTGAATGTTTCTACGATTCTAAAACTGTTTAGGAGAGAGATTGTGTTAAATTAGGCAGGCACCAAATGGGCTTGATTCTGCTTTTGTTAAAACCTGCAGATTTATCCTGCTAGTTAAAACTCTTAAACTGTAGGGCACTTTTTGGCAATGAACTTTAAAGTTCCAACAATGTTTTAAATTAAATTTACAGTGACACCAAAAGCAGTAATTTCTTTGGCATCTGGAAAGTCCTGTGTCTTATGGATGTTTATGTTCAGTCACCAGAAGTGTTTTTTCAGGTTGGCACAGTGGCATTAAGTGACTGTGTGGCAAATAAGCAACAGGTTTAATGATTTGCTGCTCCCAATGCTTTATTCCCCTGCAAAAAGTTTAGCTCAAGGCTTGCAGATCCGGACAGGTCTGTGCTTACAGCAGCAGCATCTTCCCACGAGATGGTGCTGGAAGCTCATGGTCCTAGCGGCCTCCAGTGACGGGAAGCCAGGCCTTCTCCTGGGCATGGGCCACTGCAGACTGGGATCCGGCTTGATGCTCTCTGGCCCTACTTCTAACGGTCACTTCGCTTTCAGCTTTTGTTGAGCCTCGAATCGCATGTCTACTTACTTTTCTGAGCTGGGAGCCGTTATGTATCAGGTATAGCTATGTTTTGTACTTCCCAGGATAATGTGACTATCAAAGAAGGGGGGGAAAAAGTGTGTTTTGCAAAATGTTGATTCCTAACTGGAGGCAGTGGCATGGGGAAAGGTGTCTGGGTGGAGGATAGAGCTGTTGGAGTGGGACTGGTGTGCCTGGGCAGCACCATGCTGCATGGTAGGTTGGATGTGCAGGCAGCTGCCCCCATGCTGAGGAGCTGGGGAGCAACATTTCTCCTATACGTGGGCAAGATGTTTATGCCTGGAAACAGGAATATATACACAAGAGAGTGCTCCTTTGTCAGAGGCATACACGTCCTTTCTCTCATCCTTTGTCATCTATCATCGCTTTCAGTGAAGCAGCTCCAGGGGCAACCAGCCCTCAACTGGGCTGTGGGTCCTGACTAGGAATGCAGAGCACTCCTGGGTGTGCATCTCCTGCACAAAAAAAAGCCTTGCAGTGGAAATCAGCCTCAGTCCTATGTTTTAAATAATGTGAATATTTTGGGTCAGAGGCTGATTCCTGCCATACTGGTATAAATCTGGGGTTGCCTTTGCATCCCTACATGTCTGAGTTAGTCTCATTCCTAGTTCAGAGTTTAAGTAGGACCAACTCCCTGTGCAGCCCCAAAACCCTTAGTGTGCTCTGAGAGCTGTTGTGACTGAATGTCCCCACACATCTTGCTTTCTCCCCCAGCAAAGCATCCTCCCTGAGCTGCCCTCTCCACCCCTCATCCCTCCTATCTCCCTCCTCTCCCTCCTTTAAATCCCTGCTGAAGTCCCATTTTCTCCTTAAAGCCTCTGTAAAATGTGCCGACTGTCATCGCTTGAGCTCACCTGGCAGCGTGGGGATGAAGGATTAGTGGGCAGGGGATGAGGAGCTGGCAGACGGGGAGGCAGCCACTGAGGCTGGTGCTGGGAGCTGGGTGAGGACATGATGTGTAGCAGATGAAGTGCAGAAAGGAGTATTCATCGTGTTTACCCATGGCACCAAAAAAACAGTCATAGTGTCAAGCAGACTGATACTTGGCATTATCTCAGCGATCTTGCTTTCATGGGCTGTGCTGGGGTTTGGCAGTGTGTGCTTGGGCTGTCATTTCTTGGAGATGAGAACTTGTTTTGTGCTTGTAGCGTACTGTGGCCCACCACTGGGGCTATGATGAATACCAACAAACCACAGCTCAAGGCACCAGTGTGCTCTGTGCTACTGCTGTGTCTGCCAGCAGTAAGCCACAGTCAAAACTGCTCACTCTGGTCCTGGAGCTGAGTTTGAGGTTGGTGTGGACGCTCTCATCGCACACGAGCGGTTACCCAGGTACGGAGTGTAGAAACGCATTCCTCCAAAGGCAACATTGCAGTGATCCCTCTGTCCCTCTTCTCACTTTTATCACTCTGATAAACTTTGCCATTCCATAAATTTTCCAGCAGTGAATGTGTATTTCTTTCCTAATCGCCAATGGAAGAGCTGAGCACAGGCTTGGCTGCCCTCCTCTGCAGAGCTGCCCTGGCAACTGGCTGCTCTGAGAGGGTCTCTGTAGAGAGCTGCATCTGGAGATCTTTCCACCAGGTCTTTATGTGCTTTTTGGGCTCTTAATTGCCTTGCATGGTACTCATGTAAATTGGGATATCACATGGTGCAGAGCCAAGCACCGCACCAAAGTCAAGGTATGTTCTGTCTGAGCAGTTACTTTGATCCCCAAGGCTGGATCTCATCAAAGACTGAAATCAGGATTGTTTGACAACACCTATTTTCCATTAGCAATGTTCACAGCGTTAATCATATTCTGATGCTTTAACTCTTTATTATTGAAATCACACATCAACGATAGTCATTATTTTGCAAGGGGGTTGATGTTATGCTAATCAGCTTGCAGTTAACTGGGTCATCCCACTCTTTTTTTTTTTTTTGGCACAACACTACCACTCTTGCACTGGAGTCTCTGTGGTCTGCCAAGATTTATTTTAAACAAACATGAGCAAGCCAGAATTTCTGAGCTAGCTTTTTTAGGTCTCTTGGGTGCAAGTTATGTGAAAATATTTATCCCTGTTGTATACTGTTTAACATCTTCCTTGGTCACTAATGGAGTGGAAAGGACTTCATCATCCTCGAGTGATACAAGTTCATCATCTTGCTGCTTCACAAAGGCAGAGTAGAAATATTTATGGGAATCTTGTGCCTTTTCTTTGTCATCATTAACTGTCTTGTGTTCTCCATTTTGTAAGGGGCTGGTGCTTGTCTTGGGATTTCTTTAATTTATACTGTACTGTAATGATCTCCTCTATATTATCCCGATCACATCGTGGTTTCCTCTGTTCTCAATCCCACAGGTACAGTCCACAAATCACAAGGAATGGAGCAAAAGCTCCGCCTGGCAACCATGAGGTGAAAATGAGAGGTCCCGAGCCAGTGATCAGCCAGATTATTGACAAGCTGAAACACATCAACCAGGTTTGTTGCAGGCATGCCAGCAGGGATGGCTCCAGAGTGGGTGGTTTCCAAATCAGTCTGGCCTCCCCCACACTTTCTGTGGGCTCAGCCAGACAGCCTGGGGCATCTCCATATTCAGCATGCATGTGCAGAGCCAGTGCCGCCTTGGCCACGCTCGGTACCAGGTTGGCAGGGCATGTGTGGCAGGTCCTGATTCATGCACATCGGGGTGATGCTCTGTGGATGAAGCAGAAGCAGCAGGAAACGTGTGTTGCAGCCCTCCAGGGCTCAACCTGTGCCTCAGCGGGTGCATGGATGCTTCCCTGTGGTGTGCTCCTGCTGTGCCATGCACAGTGGAGGACTGAGAAAGACAGGGCTACCATGATGCCCTCAGTCACGAGGTGCTGCCATGCAATGTGGCATTTGCCTGATGTCCTCTCTGGTTGGAGGAGTTCCCTTTGGTATTGCTCACAGCTGGCAGAGATACAGCTGTTTTCTCTATCTGCCTGGGCATTCACTCCCTGTCACTACTGAGGCAAATTACCATTGAATGGGACAATGGCAGAGACGGATGAGACCCTTTCCGCTGCGAAGGGAAGCTTCCTTCCCATGGTCTCAGACCTGGTATCTTTGCCAGGACAAGCAGCATCCTGTCTCTACCTGCCAGGCCAGGTTAGATCTGTGAACAAGCCCTGCTGCTGCCAAGGGATTATTAGGAGGCATCTCTGTGCGACATTCAGCTTCCAATGGTTAACCTCCTAGAGCTCTTCTGCAATGTTGCCTTGGGCCAGCTGGACTGGGTCCAGCACTGGACTCTGCTCTCCTCTCTGTGTAACTGGGTAACTCATAGAAGGGATGTTTTTCAGTAGGCTGGTAGCTTGGACCTCTGTACTTTCCAGGAACATGCAACATTGTGGCCTCACAGGCAAATACTTGGACAGTATTGCTGTCTGTTAATACAGCTGAGCTGCCCTGTCTCTCCTGAGAGAGCTCTTACTGGTGAGGACCTTACTCGATACCGCTCCAGCATGAGGCTTTGGGCAGCAGTGGATTGCTGGGGTTAAGCCCAGCTCTGCCCCCTGGGCCAGGTGGACTTCGAGGGCTGCTCAGCCTGGAGTTGCTGCCTTAGCGACTTGTGCTAACCTCTGCTTTCCTGCTCCCGACAGCCAGGGGCTGTTTTCATAGCAGTTCCCGGTTTAACCCCCACACCTTCCAGTGCTGGCATGCTTCATTAGCTGCTGTCTGGGAGCGGGATGCAGCGAGGGATTCAGGGTCCTCAGGGGCACCCTGGCACACGGGCTCGATGCGGGCAACAGAAACACAGCCTGGTCTGCCTTCCCGTATGCCTCCCTGAGCCATGCCATCTGCCAAGAGCCCCTAATTATTAAAAGGAAGGGGACGGGGGGAAATATGTAGCATAATCAGCTTCCTGTTAAATAGGGTAGAGGGCAGGCTTCAACCTGCAGGTGATAATGATATTTTGCCATTCACAGTGAGAAAGTCGCACCGAACAAAACAAGGTTATTAGTGTACTTGAAACTGCTGACATAAAGTGATTGTGAAATGCGGGCTGCCAGATTGGGTCAAGTTAGGTCTTTGCTGAACAGTTCAGGCTGCTGAGGAGCAGAGATTTGTGGAATGAGAGACCGTGGGTAAACATTGATGGGCTGAACTCAGCTGTTTGCAGCAGCAGTGTGTTTTTCTCAGGTGCTGCTCTGGGAAAAGTAGTGGTAAGGGTCCAGCTTGGTCGTTATCTCTTACAGTGCTTCCCCTCCTTGGCTTGCAATACTAGTTTGGAACGTGCTATGGAGGGCAGGTGAGTTGTTTTGATGTCAATGTTGTCAATGTCAGAGCCTGGGAAAAAAACCCCAACCCTGTCTTGTAAAGTTGAGTTTGAGAAAGAGGGATTGAGAATAAAATCATGAGAAAATGGGAAGTGATGTGTGAAAATTAGTGAAGAATCTACATATTCCTGCAGAAGGTCTTTATTCTATGGTAAGTAGCTTATATACCGGGAAAGTAACTGCGGAGAACATTTAAATTTGGGATTTGAGGTGTCATAGCTCACCATCACACTTATTTTCTTGGCCTACTGAAGTTTTGCTATCTCCTTCACATCTGGAATGCATCTGAAATGCCAAGGAATAGGAAATGTGGAAGGAGCAGCTCTGGATGAATTACAGTTGTGTTTTTCGGGTGTTGGCTTCAGGTCTGGGGAGGGATGAAAATCACCTGATCCACCAAGCTCAAGCAAACAGTGGCTTTTAAGGGTTTTCAGACATCCAGAATCTTTTGGAGAAAAGAGCATCTTTTCAAGTGTTTGTAGTGGATTCCCCATGTGACTACCAGTAAACTGTGAATCTAGTACCGTATGATGAATTCCTCCACATGCGTTGAGTGGGAGATGCAGCTTGGATTTTGTGGATGCGAGTAGACTCAGGAGCCACACTAGTTGGTGCAATTTTCATTAAAAGTTCCAAAGCTTTTATTTTACTTGTAGGTTTTTGCTAAATGTCTGTAATTTGCCAGTGACTTGGCTTCAGTTTATTCCAGGCTGCTTGCGCTGCTGAAAAACGTGTGCTCTTTCAGCAGTATGCCACATTTTCAAGCTTGCTTGTGTTTGGTGAATGTGTTGTGTGCAGATATCATGCTTGCTCATTAGTTCCTGTCTTCTCAAACTGAATTTGGGAAGGTGCACACATATATGTATGTGTATATATATATATATATATATGAGAAATTCTCTTCAAACTTTTGCATTTTTAAATGAGAATGGTGTTTGTCCATTAGAAAGAGATCCACAGAGAAAGGAAGGAGTATAGAAAACCTAATGCAGAAAGAAGGGAAAGGAAAAGTTTGCCAGATTATATTAGTTTGGTTCAAGCAACTTTTATCAAGCTAGAATAAAGAAATGAGTAAAGCTCACTGCCTGAGTAGTGAGCTGTCTCAAGGTAGTCCTTTCTGGATGAATCCCCTCGGTGTTGTCTACTCCTCACATCAAGTCTCCGGATGACTGTTGTTTCAGCCCAATGTGTGATTGTGGCTGGTACTATTTTTTGGGCGTTGGTGGGCAAGATGGCTTTTTATTGCCATATTGGGAGTAAAGAATTTTTTTTTTTTCATTTCTGTTAGAGGTCTACCAAGTTTTGATTTGAGTTATTTTTGCTGTGTGCCCAGAGGCATGAACAGCCCATCCATAAATATTAGCATTGTTATCTCAGCTGGGAGGCCAAGGGTCACCTTCAGGAAAATGAGTTGGAATTGGTTCCTAACTTTTATTTCCCAGAGTGGATGGGGTCTGTTTCTAGGTAGAAGGGTTTTCACTCATCCCACACATGAAACTATATTGAAATTGAAAGGTTATTCTGTGTCAGCATGAAGCCTTGTTCAGTGTTTTTTTGTGACTTGGTAGCATCCCTAGGCAAATGGCTGTGTGCAAGGGGAGCTATTTTTTCTGATCACTCAATTTTCCTCCCACCATGGGGACATTTGGATGGCTGACAGATGGGGATGAGCTTCCAAGTTTTAACAGCTATGTGTGGAGGTGGGAGCCGTGGTATCCTATGTCCCACATCCCAGGCGCTGTGCCACCTTGGTGACCTTAGTGATGCTGGTGTGAGGGTGCAGCAGGGTTTGAGACTGTGGGTACCGGATCAGCCGATGCAACATCTTGGTCCTCCCTCCTGTCCTCTGACTTCTGTGCCCTCTGCAGGGCTTACAGGGCTCTGACACCAAAAGCAGATGCTTTACTCATCCTTATTGCACTTACCTGCTTAAGCTTGTGCCCAGTTCCACAATCCCTTTTTATGGTTAGATAAATCCTGGTGTTTATCACAGGACCATCCCTAGAAGGAAGAGTGTAATATTGGAAGAAAAGGAGGGGAAAAACCAACCAAAAATGAAGAATAAAATCCATAAAAGGAAACTTAACTGGAGGAGATGTGTCTTTACAAGATTGAAAGGCCTGGAAACATATTGTACATTTCCAGACACTGGAGTTAAGGGCTCATTTAGAATATTTCAGATATACTGGAGTTTGACAGCTCTTTGGTTTCCACATCAAACAATCTGTAATTTATTGCCCCGTATAGGGACTGTGTTTTTATCATATTGCATATTCTCTAGCCAGAAATCTACCATATAAACTCTTGAAAAAAAAAAGAAAACACCTTTGGGGATTGGAATCCAAGCAATATGCTTTCACAGACCCTGAGAAAACCCGCTTTGATTTATTTCCTTGGAAATAAGGGGAACACACAATTTCTTGGGAGTATTACAGCTGTTCCTCCAAGCAAAAAAAAGGAGGCCCAGAGGTAAGAATGACCAAAGCCAAAATAGACTTGAAGTTTGCAAAAAAATCACGCCCTGGTGTTTAAATACCATGTTTGAAGCTGGGTTGATTAACCAATGTGTCCTATATTTGTTTGTAGGTTTAATGGCCTGTTTCCCTGCGGCCTGGCTGCTGGGAGAGGGCACGGCAGAGGTCACCCAGAAGTTAATATGGAAAGAGGCCAAAAGGCCACAACTTGATTGAATCAAATGTAAACAAAATAGGCCTGGGAACAGCCTGATGCCCTTGTGCCCAAGTCTCTCTCTCAACCTGAAAGCCAGAGTATGGCAGAAAGTTGAGGACTGACGAAGGCAATTTAACCTCTTGGCGGAGAGATGATGCTTGGGGTGGCAAAGGGTCAGATCTGGACCCTACTTGGAGCACACAGGGTACATGCAAATGGGCTGTCTGGAGAGTGTGATGACGGCTCTCCTCCCACCAGGCAACTCGGGGGAGACAGAGGGTCCCGGGGAGCCGCCTCAAAGCAGGGAAAGCTGTTAAATCTATTACGGGAGACCCTGGGGAGCTGAAGAGTTTTCAGGAATATATTTCCCCTTCAGAAAAATCCATGACTTTGATGGATTTGATGGAGTTGCATCTCTCTGTGGCCTGCGAGGCTTTGTGAGGTTTATTATTCCCACTGTTTTTTATTCCTCGGATGAAGCAGCATAATAAGAAAAATGCATAAACTGCCAGACTGTTAAATAACATGATGCACAATGCTTATTGCTTGAAAATACAATATTTAAATTGCACCAAAACAAGTCAGTTTTGGCTAATTTTCTACTTTCAAATTTAATAAGTTAACACTACAGTGTATGAAGTGGTGTATATGTGTAATATAATTTATCAAGTCCTCAAAAGAAATGTTAATAAACAGAATTATTACTTGGACACGCCTTTTGTTCAACATTATTAAACAGTTTGTAACAATTAAAATATTAAAACCATATGTTGTTGAAAGCAACCAGACATTGCAATTATTTCTTACTAAGGCTATTAAATAAAATGACAGAAGATTTTTATTTTAATGATAAATGCATTTTGGAATGGATCAGTTAATTCTTCTTTTACTGCAGAAAATAATCTATAGCTCCACCAAGTCTAGGCCTGGTATTTAAAGACTAACTCCATCCTCCTGTTGAGCTGTACCTCGGCTCTTGTTAACACGCCGTGTAAACACTTTCTGACTCCATACACAAGTGGCAATTACAGGATTTTGCCAGGCTGGTTAAATCAGGGGAAGTGTGACTCTCTGTAACAAGAACGTAATTAAATTTGAACGTATCTGACTGTCGGGTTGTTTTTTAAACCCAAACACCTCCTTTCCCATCTTAGCAAGAGCCAGCAGTTGCCCAGGCCAGCTATCGCCTGGCGGCAGCCCATCTGCAAACATCCCGGCATTATCAGGCTTGTTGTGGGAACACTGTACCCACAGGTCACCCTAAATGGATTTTCCTTAACAGCCTGAGATTAATTGGACCCGGTGTACTTGTGTGTGTGCAACAGAGGTGTAATCTGTGATCACTTGAAGGTTCTTGCCTGTTTTACCCATGGCCTTTCAGAGCACAGAGAAGCGTAAGGGCCACGCTTTTCCTGTGTGTGCAGTTACATTTGCTGTGGAGAATATGAGGTATTTCCCATTTTTAGGAATGAAGGGGTGGTAAATAGGCACGTTGCTGGTACTGCTGGGTGGCACCGAAACATGGAGCTGTGCTCAGAGCCTGGGCATTTCCTGTGTGCTGTGTAAACCCGGCTGTGACTGCTGTCTCATTGACTGGTTATTTTGATTGAAGGGAGTGCCAAAATGCCCATCAGTATCCAAAGTCATCATATCAGCCAGTTTTTGGAGAAAATAATTCATTATAGTATTTTCCTCAGAGCACTCAAGTACTTTTGTCTATCAAACCTGTGTCCCTTTTTTTTTTTTTTTGTAAATAATGGGACTGCAGAGCTGTCATTTTGAGAAAAGATTCACTATTTTCTTGTCCTTCTCCTTTCAGAAACACACAGGAGAGGGCTAGGACAGGTGTGTTCCTATGTGAAGCTGTGTATCTCCTTTATCGGTATAAAAAAGGAATGCCTCACCTGTCTTTCCTTTTTGCTGATCCCACTTGCTTCTCCAAGGGTCACTATTTTTCCATGGTGTTTCACTACTTGTCTGGTATCAGAAGAGATGTTTAGCTCAGTTGAGACTATAGGAGCAGCAAAGCTTTCCTGGGTGGAAAAAGCTTGTTGCTTTTCTCAGCAAGACCGGAAAGCTGCTGGGGCTGAGCTTGGATGGATGGCAGTTTTGGCTGGTCTCCACACCGGTTTATTATTTGGCGTTCATAACCTTTGGGTAACATAAATAGCATCTTATCACTCTCCTTCTCTGAAATTCCCTGCTTGCTGTGGTCTTGTGATGAGAAGGGATTCAAATTTGCCCCTGTGGCTTCAGCTCCGATGGGGAGACAGGTGTCTCAGGTGTGTCCTGCAGGGACCAGCCTCCAAACAGTGCTGTGGAAGTCAGCTGGAAAAAGTATACCTTTAAAAGGGAGTCATTTGCTTTTGTGTCCAAAACATGCAGCTGATGCACAGCAGTGCTTTAAAAAAACGCCAGATATCCTGCACCAGTGCTGGAGTTTATCCGGTTGTGGAGGAAACAAACGTGGGTGAATCCTTGTGCAGCAAAAAATGGGGTAAGTGGAGCTGCTGGTACCAAATTAACAGTTAATTACAGTTATTCTGGGCCTTATTAATTGTATCAATTGTCGCCTTGTGAATCAACCTGCTAATTTAATCAGTAGATGTCTGAGGTGGATGTCCTCCCTGATGGTCCCAGTAACACAGCCTGCAGCTCTCTGGTGCTAGTGGGGTAATTGGTAGGTTTCTCATTTGTTTGTTTTTCTCTAAAATTTTACTTACCGTCAAGGCTTTTAAAGTGTGGTCCAGAGTGAGATGGGACTGGGATTCAGGGAGCTGGTCTTCATCATCTAGAGCAGGCCTGGAAAGTAACTTACGGTCTTCTTGGCTGCAGAACAAATGTGATTGCTTTTGTTGTCAAGAAAAGGGCTTATTAATGGTAATGTAACTTTTTATTCCAGCCTGGTAGCGTGTAACCACTTAGCGATGATGTCCTCAGAGGAAGGAAGGCAAAAGCAGCCCTGTCAGACCTGCTGTGAGCAGGGAGGACAGCTCTGGTGGGAGGTCCAGGCTTTGCTTTGGGACCGTTGTGCCCCAGCTGTAGCACAGTGTGTGGGCAGCGCTTCCCTGAGATTCCCATTCCATCCCTGGCTGCTCCATGCACTGGAAAGGTTGGAGTTGGGGATTTCCCTGGTGCAATTCTGCCAGTTCACCAAACCACTCTGTCCACAGTTGGAAGAAGGTGCACTTATGGCATTTATTTTTTCTCTCCCAGAGGCATTAATTTGTATCTGGTCACAACACCAGCTGGGGATAGGTGGAGGAAGAGTCTTTCCAGATCCTGCCTGCTCAGCCTGTTCTGGGTTTGATTGTGTCTTGTCCTGTTTCTCCTGGAGAAAATGGCTGCTCACTGCTTAGATGGACATACGCTTCACTGGGGGAAAAACTGACTGGATGGTTGTCCCCAAAGCTGTGGTGAA
The DNA here is from genome assembly GCA_013400055.1 of Nycticryphes semicollaris. NCBI lineage: Eukaryota > Metazoa > Chordata > Aves > Charadriiformes > Rostratulidae > Nycticryphes > Nycticryphes semicollaris. The sequence continues at coordinate 181,369 of VXBJ01007014.1, read as the reverse complement.
TGGAGTTCTCCAGTTGGCGACCAGACACGAGTGGTGTTCCCCAGGGCTCAGTATTTGGGTCAGTTCTCTTAAATATCTTTATCATCAACCTGGACAAAGGGGATTGAGTGCGCCCTCACTAAGAATGGAGACACCACCAAGTTGGGCAGGAGTGTTGATCTGCTGGAGGGTAGAAAGGTTCTACAGAGGGATCTGGACAGGCTGGATAGATGGGCCAAGGCCAATGATGTGAATTTCAACAAGGCCAAGTGCTGGGTCCTTCACTTCATTCATAACAACCCTGGGCCATGCTCCAGGCCTGGGGGCAGAGTGGCTGGAGCTGCCTTGAGGAAAGGGACCCTCTTCCCACATGGTGCTAGTAACCTCTCCTCTAACCCAGTCAGCACAGATGGGGGCAATTGCTTGAATGAAGGCTACCTTCATTTTGCAATTTAACAGGATATCCTAGAAACTCAGTCATTAGTCCTGAGTGAATTAAAATGATTTGCAAAGCTCCCTGCTCTTTCCTTCCTAGGCAATACTCTGCAGATAGAGCTGTACACCTCCAGTAAGGCCAATGGTATGAGGTTCAACAAGGCCAAGTGCCGGGTCCTGCACTTGGGTCACACCAACCCCATGAACACTATAGGCATGGGGAAGAGTGGCTGAAGCTGCCTGGTGGAAAAGGACCTGGGGTGCTGTTTACTGCCACCTGAACATGAGCCAGCAGTGTGCCCAGGTGGGGCCAACAGCATCCTGGTCTGTCTTAGGAACAGTGTGGCCAGCAGGACTGGGGCAGTGAACAACCCCTTGTACCCAGCACTGGTGAGGTTCCACCTTGAGTGCTGCATCTAGTTTTGGCCTCCTCGTGACTGGAAATACATTGAGGGCCTAGAGTGTGTCCAGAGAAGGGCAACAGAGCTGGTGAGGGGTCTTGGAGCCCATGTCTTGTGAGGAGTGGCAGGGGGAGCTGGGGGTATTTAGCCTGGAGAGAAGGAGGCTGAGGGAGACCTTCTCATTCTCTACAACTACCTGAAAGGGGAGTGTAGGCCAGGAGCGTTCAGTCTCTTCTCCCAAGGAACAAGTGATAGGACAAGAGGAAACCACCTTAAGTTGCACCAGAGAGGTTTACATTGGTTATTAGGAAAAGTTTCTTCACAAAAAGGGTCGTCAAGTGTTGGAACAGACTGCTCAGGGAAGTGGCTGAGACAACCTTCCTGGATGTGTGTAAATACACAAAAGTTTCTTCACAAAAAGGGTCGTCAAGTGTTGGAACAGACTGCTCAGGGAAGTGGCTGAGACAACCTTCCTGGATGTGTGTAAATACACGTAGATGTGATGCTGAGGGACGTGGTTTAGTGGTGGAGTTGGCAGTGTTAAGTTAATGGTTGGACCTGATGATCTTGAAGGTCTCTTCCAACCAAAATGATTCTATGAAGGAACTGAAAACACTCACTGGTTTGGCATCCCTTTGGTGGGTAGGGCAGTGTAGGATGTCTTACTACTGTACACAGAAAGATGTTTGCTCGCTGTAGTGGTTCATATTCTAGTCTCAAGCGCTTTGCTCTTGCAACAAACATCACCAGAGCTTTCCTGGTCTGAAGTAGAAGAGGTGTTGGCTACACCTCTCCCAGCAGTCCTGCTCTGGGAAAGAGTGTTCCACTTTTTAAAGCACAGCTTGGCTTGATAAGAAGCCAAAGCTGCTCCTGGGACCTCTCCTGATGCCCTGCCCCACCTCCCCGCAGGTAGCGGCTAGCAGAGACTGCTGCAGCTTTCATTGAAGCTGTGCTGCTGTCAGAAAGTACAAGGGGTTTTGTATGTTTTAGGTAATAAATAATTTGTAATCTTGCCCCTTTTGTTACACCTGCTGATGAAGCAGATGTTTGTAATTAGGCAGGTGTCTGTGCTGGCAAACTCTGTCCCCAGGCAATGGGACCGCTTTGACCTGTCTGCGTTGGGGCAGGTGTAAATAACCCTCATGGCTCAGGAGGGCTCTCTCAGTTAATGCTGTCGCTCATTAAACTTCTTAGCTTGGTTTTGACATGTAACTGCAAAGGCCAGGTTGTGTTTTAGTGCTCTTGGTGCTGTGGCACATGCTGTGAGAGATGGCTCTTGTAGAAAATAAAACTGAGAGCAAACAGGGAAGTTTGCAGGGATATTTATCGCCTATGGTCTTGCTTGACTGTATTGTGAGGGACTGGTATTTAATAGAAGAGAATGTGCTTGGCTGGCCTTTCTGAGGCCACATGGAAGAAGATGCTGCCTTGTGAAGCGTGGGGGGACAGCTGGCAGAGGATGAGTGTCCAAACCATCAAGGCGTATTGTGATGGGCAGGAAATTACTTTTTATTTTTGGCAGGACCCCTTGAATGCCTTCCGCCTACCAGTGGACAAGGAGTTTACTGACCTTTTCATGCAGCCCATGTGCTCCTAAATGCTGAGGGTGAGACTGGTGTAGGTGCATTTCAGGGCTTCCTCGCAAGTGTCGTGTCTCACTGGGGAAGGGTATAAAGTCGCCAGCTTTGAACCTAATTTAAATTCTGAGTTGCTTCAGCTGCTCAGTTGGTGGCTGCACATCTGCGTGGGAGATTCGTCCCAGGCAGGGCTCCTCTGGCTGGCCTGAGCCTTGCAGGTCTGGTCCTGTTGGAAGCGCTCAGTACTGGTAATGGGTGGCACCCTGGTGTATCAGCAGCGCCTGTGCTGGAGCTGGAATGCTTCCTCCTCCTGTTTGTAGACTCGTTCTAGGAGGCAGGTGCCAATATTGACATTGGAAAAGCTGTGTTTGTGAAGTTAAACTTTCTCTTCTTTGGGTTTTAGTAAGCAGCAGCCACACTCCCAATACAGAGGAGCTCTGTGACCTTGCCCAGGAGACAGCCCAGCCATCAACTGTTATTTAGGGACCACGGAGACTGGAGACACCCTGTTCCTGGGATGACTTCTGATCTGGTTTGTTTCAGTCAAATGCCTGTTTAATGTGAAGTGCATAAATAATTGTGGCAGCAGCACCTGGGTTCAGGGCTTCCAGCTCCAACTGGTTGTCTTCTCCAGCAGAACCAGCCCTGTCCTGCCTGCCCATCCCCTGCTCCGTTCCCCATGCAGGATGGAGCGGTGGCTGTCAGGTGGCAGAGGTGGCCAGGGGATGCTGGAGGCCACCAACCCCTCCAGCCCTCTAGAGCATGTCCAGGACTCAGCTAGGCAGAACTTGCTCCAATGCAGTGACTGCTGCTCCCTCCATCCCAGACAACAGTTTTGTGGGGTTTTTGCCACGCGATCGTCCCCCCCCTGCCTGATTTCGGTATCTGCTGAAATCAATGGCTCAGTTGTTGGCTGTTGTCTTGTCTGGAAGGATGTAATGAATTTATGAAGCCATTGTTCAGTGCCCTGTGAAAGCTCTGTGGAGCTGGGGAAATCCAGCAGAGCTGCTTGTGGTTGCTTTTTGGGCTTCCTGTTCCTTGGGCTGAAGTGAATGCAAAAGTAAAGCTAGAAAGAGCAGCCCCCCAAAGGGCAGAGTTTGGCCAGGGGGAGAGTGGTTGGTGTTCTTGCAGAAACCTCTGTACAGAGCAACAGTGTGCACAAAAATACACAATTTGAGAAGTCTGCCCTCACTGTGAACTTTTAGGGGAAAAGGCAAGGGTCTGGGACAAAGATTTGCCTCTCATTTGTGTGGCAGGAGGAGAAGCTGGGGGGAAGAAAATCCTTTCTGGCACGGATCGTGGCTCGTTGTTTCTTACCTGCTGCCAAGGACGAGATGTTTGTCTCACAGGCAGCCCCGGCAGACATTGCTGACAGCCTGAGAGCGGCCACGTGTGCTGCAGCCCGAGCCAAGAGGAAATCTCCCAGCTGCTCCAAAGTGGGCTGGGCTGGACGTCGGGCTGCTGCACACCCTGTTGTGGGTACGTTGGTCCCCCTCCACAGAAACGTGGGGCTTTTTAAGCATGGCTAAAGGTGTTACAGAATGTTAGAATGGTTTAGGCTGGTAGGGACCTTGAAGACCATCTCGTTTCACCCACCTGCTATGCGCAGGGACACCTCCCACTAGACCAGGTTGCTCAAAGCCCCATCCAACCTGGCCTTGAACATCTCCAGGGATGGGGCAGCCACTGCTTCTCTGGGCAGCCTGGGCCAGTGTCTCACCATCCTCACAAGAAAGAATTTCTTCCTGAGATCTCATCTAAATCTCCCCTCTTCCAGTTTAAAACCATTCCTCATCATCCTGTGGCTCCTTTCCTCAATCAGGAGTCCCTCCCCAGCTTTTCTGGAGTCCCTTTGGGGACTGAAAGGGGCTCTAAGGTCTCTTCTTCATGTGTCCCCAGCTCCATCTCCTCTTCTCCAGGCTGAACACTCCCAACTCTCTCAGGCTGTCTTCACAGGAGAGGTGTTCCAGCTCTTGGATCATGTTTGTGACCCTCCTCTGCACCTTCTCCCACAGGTCCATGTCCTTCCAGTGCTGAGGACTCAAAAGCTGGGAGCAGTATTCCAGGTGGGGTCTCACAAGAGCAGAGTAGATACGATACCTAGTGAGTACATAGTAGCTATGATACCTGCCTGTTCTCCTAGATGCTCTTGCATCTAGGGCACCTTCCTTACAGGCCATCTCTCCTCAGGTGCCTGATGGATGTGATGGTGACAAGGCTGTTGATTGCTCCACCTCTACCCATTGTTGTCTTCTTGTTCCTTGTGCTCCTACTTTGCATGTTGTCTCATGTTTTATCTCCAGGTGATGTGTACTTTGGGCCTTCCTGAGCAGTGCTTGGATGGCAGAGCGGGATTCTACTCCAACGCAACTTAACAAAATATGGAAAATATGCATAATGGCAGTGATGGGTCCTGGCCCATGTAGACCCCCACACCCCTTTGTTGCTCAGTTGCCAATCCCCCAAGGGGTGGCTGCTTGGCGGGTGGAGAAATTAGTCCAGGTTCTCCTGTCTAGTGGCATAGAGTGGGTGGAAAGGGAGCGGGGAAGTCACTTGGGGCTGCTGATAGGAGACTGAGAAATGGTGCGACAGCTTTTGCAGGTGGTAAGGAAGGGAGCATCTTTGCTCTGCCTTTTCCACCCTCATCAGGCATGGGTGGTTACCTGCCCGGTGGGGATTGCTCTCTTGATGACTTTCTTTCCTGGTTTCATTCTTCCAGGCAGTCTGAAAGCCCAAGTGATTTGAAATCCCAGCTCTTTCCCAGTGCAGGTTTAAAGGTCCACCCATGAGATTAAGCATGATGTTTTGCTCCCCTTTATCAAGATACAGGTGTAAGCAGAAAGAAAGGGTTTCTTGGGTTGTGCATCAAACAGGAGGTGCTCAGGCACAAGTAGCACCAAATCTGGAGCAGTTATGGGCTCTGTGACACAGACTGAGACTAAGGAGATGATGCAGATCAGGCAAAGCGAAGAAGAGCTGGAAGGAGGTGCTTGCAGTAAATAGCTGCATTCCTATGTTACTTTTAGAGAAGTGGTAGCTCATAGGATTCTGTCTGATCCTGGCAGGAAAGGGTCCAGGCAGACTCCAGCAAGGTGCCTGGAACAGCTGTGTGTTCAGTGATTGATTTAATAATTGGATTTTGGAGTTTGAGGGATGTCTGTTTTGATGGAGGGGGACAGCGGCGTGAAGGAAGGGATGCTGTAGGACTGGTGATAGTTTGGTTTCAGAAATGCCTAAGAGGAGAAGGGGCTGTAGCAGGTCACAAAGAGAAAAGCAGCATTTCTCCAGTGTTGGAATTGATGCAGGGCTCAGGGGACAAGCATCCTGACAGGGCATCAGCCTGCCGTCACCAAACCCAAGCAATTCATAACAGCTTGGCTTGGCAGCCCCTTCTGCTGCCAAAAGCAATTTGCTGTCCAGCATAGACTCATTTTAATTATTGCCAGCACTTAGGGGTCTTTATCTATCTTCCTTTACCTATAGGGATTTTGTCAGTTTTGATAGCTAATCTGGAATTAAACTGATGATCCATAAAGGAGGGCCACTGTTTGGCCAATAATTCACTGCTGTTACCAGCTGCTTTGTGCTATCAGGAGAGTGACCAGGAAAACTGACTTACTGGTAGCTGAGAGTCTTTTCTCTCAAGCCTATGAAGATAGTAGTCTTGCTGCGCCAGTAGATGGAGGGTAGGGATTTTTCCTGTTCCAGGAAATGGTATTTTGAATACTACAAATAAAGACTAAAACATTTTTGTGGCTGAGGAGCCACAATATAAACTCAGAGCTATGGTTCACCCCTTTTAGCATCCATTGCCATGGGTTGGTGTGGACCCCCAGAGCAGAAGTGACCTGAGAGCACTGCATGGGGAGGGTGACCTTGGGCCATCCCTTGCCCACCCTGCCGAGAGAGGGCACACGGTGCTGCCTGGGGCTTGGTCTGTCGAGTATGGCTTCAGCAGTACAAAGCCCAAGAAGTTTCTAAGTATGCAGCATGGGGAATTGCAGAATTTGCTGTTAGAGCAGCTGATAAAACAGCTGATGTGCCCAACTCCTTGTTTTCCCAAGGACTGAAAATTACTTTTCCAGCTCCAAAGCCTGCTTCCACTTTATTACCATCCGATTAGCGATCGCTCCTTCTTATGCTGAGCTTGAAAAAAGAGTACAATTAGGAACAGGTTTCTTCTCTGCCATGGCTGTGCTGTCAAGGCACATCCAACTGTGAGGGCCACAAGGAAACCACAATTTGGGTGTTCTCCTGCCAAAATAGGCTCTTCTGTCCATGGGCTAATGTTGTGGTCAGAAGGGCAATGATGCCCATCTGTACACACACGCACCCGCTCTTGCAAGACAGAAGTACAAATCCTGGTTTTTACAGATATTTTTAAAATTTTAAATATCCGTATTTTTAAATGGCATTTGGTGCTCAGTGCCAGGGAACACTGAGTTTTTCTGTAATATGTGTTGCATTTTGTTGGCGCCCAAGACAGGGAAAACTCTCTAGAGCATGGAAACAAGCAAGTGGAAATGATGCTGTTGATGTTGCCTCAAGTTTCTGTTTGTGCACACTCTTCTGACACCAAGGGCCCTGTCCACAGAAAGGATAAATTGAACAGAGTGGGGAAACAGGACAGTGGAGTGGAGGGCACCATCAAATCTCTTGATGAGGGCTGATTAAATAATAAAGAAAGTATTTTTTAACAAAATCTATTTTTTCCATGCTATTTCCAGGGCTAATGAGCAGAGGAAGTGGAGAGAATTGATTCTCCTGTTGCATGCTTGTGTATGACCAGGCCACACAATTCAAAACACATGAGTTTTCAAAATAGTCCACAACTTCAGCCTTTTAAAATGGGATCCTTTTCCTGATTCTTTCTTGTGATCAGATAATTACCTTTGTAAGCAAAACAACCCCAGCTGTATTTCATAATGGGAATATACTTCTGTACATTGTAATGAGCTGTTAACAGGGAACAGTATCATGTTAACATCTGCACGTTTCCCATGATGCTGCCCTGATTTAAAAGCCACCCATAAATTATTGAGTATTGCAGATATCAAGGTCAGGATTGGCCATAAGATCTGTTTTTTCTTCCCCCAAAACAATGTTTTCAGCAGGCTGGAATTTAAAATAGAAAAATCTGACCTGTGTCAGGTACCCAAAAGTGTGTGGCCAGAGCGGGTGGTTTGTGTGATGCAAGGGGAAATAACACCTTTGCTCCTCCAAAACTCTTTCTTACTGAAGGAAGACATCCCAGGTTTTGCAGACAGTCCTGAGTTGGTGGGTTTCATTGAGTTTGGTTTTCACTGCTGGGTCCAGTTCCCAGGGTCCCCTTCATGATGCCAAGCAGCACATGGATGTATGGCTTGGGATCCAGAGGAGTTTCTGCACTAAGGCACTTTTTCTGCTGGATGTGAATACTTGATTATTAAGCATATATTACAATCCTGAGTATTATTTTAGCTGCAAGTTCAGTCTCCAGCTTTGTAGGTTTGATCGTATTCCAGAGGCTTACTAAAAACATGCAAAGAATTTCAGCAAAACTCTGTGGAACACTTTTATTAAATTCTTTCAGTCATGCAAGCTAAATTAAATGACAGCTCTGTCCACCAAAAGATTACAAATATCAGTCAGACTTCTCCCCTAAACTCATGAAGGAATTAAATGTTTTTCTGAAAGTCTTCTGTTTCCCGTAATAATCTGTTTGGCAGTTCTCTTTGCTTTACATATTTTTGAAGCATGTTGAAAGGGATGATTCCTGCCCTAAAAGAGCACAGTGCTTGTAGCTCCCTGCTGATATTTTATCTGAATTTGTGGGCACAATTTTTGGTATTGCTCAAATTGATATTTGCAGTACCGCGGGTGTAGTTTCCAAAAGGAGAAAACAGCTATTAAACTACAGTTCAAGGAACACAATGCTGATTTCTTTTCGGAGATGGGAGATTAATGATAAAAAGTGTTGCAGCTCTCACTTTTAATGTTAAAATGGGAAAAACAAGACCAGGTGGCTCAATGGGCTGGTGGGATGGTGAGCTCTGAATAAAATGGTTGTAAAGAATGTGGAGTGGTAAAGATTTCAACATAGAGTGGCCTGTCCAAATCCAGCTGAGTCATTACCCAGCATTGATGCATCTGTTTTTGTCTGATCACTGTATGTTTATGGATAATTGTGTAAATCACACTGGGATGCCCTGGGGAGCTTTCCTTGCAGAAAGGCTCGGCACACCGTTCCTGTCTGGCTTGTTTTTTAAGCTGTAGAGAGACCACAAGACAAGCTAAGCAATTATGATGCATACGGAGACCAGCCAGGGCTGTTGGTGTGCCTTGTGGCGATGCTCTGGCAGCGGAGGGACCACAGCACTGCCTACCCTATCCATCTGGAGGGTTATGACTTAAAAGGGATGAGATGGAAAATAAAAACAATGGATGTCTGAGCCAATGGAGCTTGTAGTCAGGAGCAAAGGGCCCATGTGTTTCTTGCCATGGTGGTCTTTTCCACCCTAAATGAGTCTATAATGGTTGTATAGGTGGGAGATGAATGCTCTGCAGACACCTTGGAGATGCAGGTGTGAACACAGACTCCCTCAACTAGTGCTCTAATTTACATTGGGTACATTATAGTGTATTTTTGCCTTTATGGTTTAGCAAAGGAGAGTAGATACAACTGTAAACTCTTACAGCTGTATGAATTGTGATTAAGTTAAAGCTATCCCACTGTTATTCCAGTGATCACTAAAGTAGTATCTGTATTTTCCTGCCTCTTACCATAGGTTTTAAACCACAGGACACGAATAAACTGTAATGTTAGGGTACAGTCAGCTCTGCTTGCTATTTAAGGAAGGAAATCTATGTTCAGTCCACCAAGTATAATTTCATAAAGCGCAGGCTTTCAGGGAGGTTGTGTAATGGTTGATAAGCAGGACTGTGGCTATTGCTCCAGCTGAAGCTGAGGCATCAGACAGTATTCCGAGATCTGGAGGCATGAATGTAGCAGGGTGGGATTTCTTCTAATGGTGCCAGTAAGCTTTGTGTTATGGGCTTCGTTACTCATGGAGCCAGCTGCAAAATTGGACTGCTGGAACCTCCCTGTGGGTTCTCAGCAGCTGGGGAGCATGTGATTGAGGAAGGAGCTTTTGTCCTGGAAAAGGAAGAAGCAGCATGTCACGGGAATGTCATGTTCACTCGATCCAAAGTCTGTGCCTGCATGGTATTTCTCAAAAAGTTCCTGTTTTATTGTGACTACAAAGGTGAAAAAATTAAGCTGCTAATTTATGACATGCCAAGAAGAAAGTAGTAATACAAGAAATGCTCAGTAATTTTCATGTTTGAAAACATACAATTGAAAAATCCTGATTTTCCCCTACCCCATGCTGAGCTTATTAAATCTGAAAATATTCCAAAGGCTTAATTCTCTCTGCCAGAAAGTTCCTCTGCTTTTTTTGGGTAAGTAATGAAAGTTATGCCTCAGAGCTGCATGGTGGGGTCCCTCCTAGTGGGCTTGTTCCATCCCTTGGATGCAGAGGAGCGAGCATCATGTAGATCAGGAGTGAGCATCCTGCTGCTGGGTGGTCACAGTCCCCTTCCACCATGATGGGCTTGTTGTTTTTAGCAAGGAGGCAATGGGATTGAGCTGATGTGTGTTGTAATTATGTGCTGTGCGTTGGAGACCCTCATTCTACCTCAAGCTGATATAGTCTGTGTTGAGGACTGCTGTTAGCTGTGAGCTAAGAAGAGAAGAGAAATACAAGTAATGGTGTAAAGGCTTGAGTCGTTGGCATGTTTAGTTCTTGTGCAAGGTCTTCCCCATATTACACCTAGCAAGGCATTTGCCTTTTCTTTTTAAATTCATTTGTTGTTCTTTTGTGGTTTCACCATATTCTGGGAAAGGCCTGTAAACGTTCAAATAAAATTCCTCAAAAGTGAACTTAACTGGTCAGAGCCAAAGCCTGCTGAAGGCCATGGAAAAGCATCACCTGAATTTTGGGGAGATGGGGTGTGTTCTGCTTTCTACAGTAGCTGTGGGACCTAGCAGGCTGACATGCTGGGCAGACTTTTGCAGGTGCCAAGGAGAGCTTTGCTGCAGTTTGATGCAGCCAGGGAACCTGAAGGGGTCTCACATTGAGCCATTTGTTTTTCATTACGTTATGCTCCTCTAATATAAACACTAAGGTATGTAGATGTTGTCGTGGACAGAGCGAGCCAGATGCCGAAAGCATTCCTCTAAGGCTGTATAAACTTCAGCAGCTAAATATTTTAGCAACTGTTTTCTAAGACTAGCTTAATAGTTTAAAAATATAACCTACATTCCAGATATTAAAAAATGCCTTGAATGGCAACGCATATTGCTGCAATGGATGGAAGTAACTAAACCCCTGAAGTATGAGGAAAGCTCCCATTTTGCAATATCTTCTGTTACTTATCCTTTTCTTTTTTTTTTTTTTTGGTGCTGAGATTAAATTCAAGAAGGCTTTTAGCAGCAGAGTCGTAGTGATAGAAATTTTCAACATATATTAACTGGCTGACTCACTTTTTCAAAGTGGATCTGGGTTTATGATGAAATAGCTGGCTGTGTTCAGCAACAGCAAAATCAGGAAAGTCATGGGGAAGAGAAAGTCCATAGCTTAAAACATCTCTCACTTCCATTGCCTGTGAAGGGGTAGTGTGGGGAGTTCCCACCCATCTTTAGAAACCAGTTCTGACGCTATGCTTGGTGGAGGTATTCGAATCCCCATCTCAGGGGTGTGCAACCTGGCTCCATTAGTTAGGACTCGGATTTAAAAGATACTTTCATCGTGTTGCTTGGCTATCCCAAAAACTTCAACTGGCATCCTCTGTACTTCAAGAGTGAGGAACAAAATTTTTTCAGGTGTGCCACTGAGATCCAAGAGATCTGCCATTTCCTTTTACCTGTGTTACTTCTGAGATGGGAGAGAGTCCCTGAAAACAGTGAGAATCCCTGAACAGGGTTTCCTCTTGCTACTCTTTTTTGCTCCATCTGGCCTAACTCCAGATGTGTTTTGTAGCCATCCCCAGGGCTTTGGTGGTACTGGGATCTCGCAGGGCTGGTAGATGTGCTCCAGATCACACAATGCTCTCTGGTCAGAAGCTGAAGGTCAGAGTTACCTGATGTGGTTTTTCTACCTCCTGCTGTTTCTTCCATTAAGGTTTACCATGCAGCTTTGTCCACGAATGAACCTGAGCTGGTCAGTGCTTCGGCATGAGGACTGTTTTTCAGGTCTGTCCCACTGCCCTGGCTCCACTGAGCCCTGTCCCCCTCTTGTCACCCCATCCCCCTGTGAGCATGGGATGAAGAGGTAGGAAGGGTGGAGGGGAGCTGTTGAATGACTGTCGCACCTCATGTCTTTCAGCTACTCAAAGGGATGGCTTTTCCCCCCCGAAAAACTCCAGGCAAAACCCCAGAGGAGGAGGAGGAGAGTGGAGACTGTGACGATGAAGATGACTGCAGTGGAGGCTCTGGGGATGGAGAGCTACGAGTGAGGAACCAGCTTCGGTTCTTAGCAGGTGATGGAGATGGTGATCCCATGGGCCCTGCCCCTCTGGGAATTGTAGGTCTTCGTGACGGTGTGGGGAGCTGCTCTCTGGGGTCTGCTCAGGTCCACTCACTGCAGATGCAGACACCATTGATGCTCAGAGGCTGTTCATGCTTAGCATCATGCTGGTTGGCCTTGGTGCAGCTGGAGGAGAAATGCCACGGCTTTTCCAGGTCAGTTTTGCAGGGGTGTGTTGCAGGCAACATATGGGAGAAGGTTCAAGACAGTTTGCAAACCTGCTGTAGGTCCCAGGGTCATGCTCTTCTCTCCTACAGCTGCCCAATGCTCATGAGCTTAGAGGTGAGCTTTTCTGCTTTCTAGAGGACATCAGAAAATCAGTAAGGGTTGTTTGTCTGCAGCAAACGATGGTTATTTCTGATCTAGGGTTTAGAGACCCATGGTAACTTTTTACAAATAACTTGGGCTCATTTTTCAGAGGCGATGTAGGTATTCAGGCCTAAAATTGCATTGCTTGCCAGCACGAGTCATGTCTTTGGTTGCTTTGAAAACAGCCCTGAGGCCCTCAGAGTGCTTTGAGGCTGCATTATTATAAAGTATCCCCAGTCACCCATTGGGAGAAAGCAAAGGGGGATCAACTGTGACTTGGGCGGTGGCAAAGGCTGTTGACTTGTGCCTTCTCCCTGACCCACTAATCACTGTTATGCTCCTCCTGGCTCTGTGGAGCTCAGCAGCATCATCTCTTTTGCTCATGTCAAGAAGACCAGGCTGTGTCTGCTGTGGCTGAGCCCTGTCTGCTGGCCATGAGTCTGTGGGCTTGGGGCTTGGCCCAATTAATGCTGGTTCCAGTGCTATGCATTGCTCTTTGAGAGACCAGACAACTGAACCTGGATAAAATCAGCTTTACAGCTTTGAAGTTTAAGAGGCAAATTTGGGCTCTTAAACGAAGCACAGATGTTTATAAATTCCCTTCCATTGGTCTGGGATAATTAAAATATCCTTAATGAAGTGACAGCTGAAATATTAAATGTGAGTTTCATATCAAAGATTATTGACACATTATGTAAAATACATAAAATACATACATTCAAATACTGGATAAGGGAAAGAAAAGACATCTCAAGTCCTCCAATCCAAGCCTGAAAGAGAAATATAGAATCCGGAGAAGGATAAAATGTACTTTATCTCATCCAAGACCTAAATATTGAAGTGTACACTAAAGAAATGCAGGTGATCCACATCATCCTGAGTTGAGAGCAGAGACACGTGTTTCATTTTCTGTGATCTTTGTGTCACACCTTTATGCTATTTTTAATGTTTTTCTAATTTCCTCTTACAGTCTCCCCCATAATATCATTAGTGATCTCTGAAGTGGGTATATAATCCTTTCTGCCTTTTTCTGTCTCTCCAGGCTAGCTTAATCACTGTTTTGATCTCCCTGACAACCTGCCTGTCTAGCAGTTTAGACCTCTCTTGTCACTGTGGTACGTGAACATATTGTAAGAAAAGAGGACTTGTCCTCCCTGGGCTGCTCTGCTGGAGGGTGTTTGCTGCTGCCTTTGCTACAGGATGGCTATAATGTTAGCTTTAAAGCTGCAGTGGCTTTGGGGCATTGTGTTCCTGGCAGGTTAATTCTTTCAGGTTGCTAATGGTGTGAGGTTTTTTCCAAGACATCTTCCAGGCACTGACTGGCCTTGGAGGACACTAGCCGTGCCATGGTGGTAGCCAGGGACACCTTCTGGTGCTTCCTCACTTGCTCATACCATAATGCCTCTTTTTTGTGTTTTGTTTTAGAGCAGAAAGGCAAAGCTGATCTGACAGTGACAGAATCCTATTTGGTTGGTATTGGATATCAACTGTGACTCTGTTCAAGTTTTATGTTGGAAACAAGCCCAGGAAAAGTTGCTGATGATGTGGAAATACTCACTTTCAACATTTTTGAGAAAGATATTTCTTTTTACTTTGAAGGGGTGTTTTTCAATTAATTTTTTTCCATCATACCAGATCACATGTACATAGCATGAAATAAAAGGGACCAGAAACCATTCCACGTTCCCCCCCAGCCTTTCCACAAATCCTAAATTTTAGGTTAGCATGCCGATTTGACATGATGCCAGGCTTTGAAATCTGGAAATACTTTGCAATATGAACTTTTACATTCAGAGTGGCTTTATCTTTCTTCTTCCCAAGGTGGTTACCCTGTAATATAGATGGAGAAAGGACAGGGTTTGAGTTACTGACTCTGGTTTTATCCCCTGCTGGATGCTTTGCAGTGTTAAGGCAGGAACGCAGCTGGATGGCCAAGGGGGGGATGTGTGTTGTAGCACAAACCCAACCCCCCCTTTGAGGGTGGTTGAACGCCTCTGCCAAGCCTCTGAGGTTTGATGGTGGGGAACACAGCATGGGTCCTTGGCCATGCCTTGGGGAGGAGAGGTGGGTACCTGGAACTGGGTGCTGGGTTTGGTCATCGGCTGAGTGAAAGCTGGCAGAATTTGCCACCTTCAAGTTCTTTGCATCTCTTGGATGCAGTTGGAGTTTCTCCTGCTCACCAGCATGGGTGCCACTGGTCCTCCCAGCTAACTGCAACCATCTGCTCAGTACTGGCCTCTCCAAGATGTCCCCTCAGAAGTTCTTGAAAAATATGGAGACAGAAAAAGAGCAAAAGGAAAAAAACAACAGAATCAACAAGTCAGTCTTGAATACAGACTAGTTTTGATTTATCGCCTGTTGTATAAAATGTAACCTTTGTTTCCTATTTATAATGAGCCTATGATAACTGGACAGTCAACTTAAACTTTAATGATTTAAACATACTTGTAAACTGTCAAGTCAAAAGTTTGTGAGTGACTATAAACATATGTTGGTGAGCGCTATATGCTAATAAATTCATTATTACATTGCCCCAGTGGGACACATGGAGATGGCAGGCTTTTTTTTTTATGATAGGTCTTTTATTGTTTGTCACATCTGCAACACATTAAGGATTTTGAAGGCAGATAATGTTTACAATAAGGAGGAGGACTGAAAACCTCCCAGCTCAGAGAAGAGCGCATCCTGTTTGTCAATGGAGTAACCGTGGAGCTGGCACCCTGGCCATGCAGCTCTAAAAATAGAGCTGTATACACACACACACATATTTCTGCCACACCAATGGCAAATCCTGCCTGTGAATATATTACAGTATTTTCCCTTAAACTACGAGTCAGCATACATGTCTTCCAGGCTGTAGGACACAAACATGTGCTTGCACCCTGCTGGAATTTGTCATCCTACATTGAGCACCCAAAGCAAACAGAGCCCAGGGTGGCTGGCGCTTTGCTGCTGTTACAGAGAGCCACCCACTAATTAGCTCACGTCTGGCATTCTCATTTGAGATGCCACTTATAACCAATGAGCTTGTTGCCAGGAAGCCTGAAAATAAAACATGGGTGCTGGACAGGCTCTTTAGCAGACACTGGGGGAGAGGAGGTGGATGCTTTTCAGGGGAGTTGCAAAGGTGGTGCAGTCCAGCTCTTCTGTGCGGGCTTGGTCTGTCCCTGGCCATCTCACAAGCNGAGGGGAAGATTTACCCTTCAGAATAACTGTGTTAGGCAGTAACAAAAGTTGTCTTGGGAACAGATGGATTTGGCAGAATTAAGCAGAAATAGTTCGCCCTGAGAAGGGAAGTTGGCCTCATCCCATGAGATATGTAAGAATAGATGTGTGCAATAAATATATATAAAGATGGCTCTGCAAGTTTGCGTGTGTAAAACAGCTCCCCTGCCTGGCTGTTCCTGCTGTAGAACCTTCAGTTAGTTTTGCCTTTCTATTCTCTCTCTTGGTTATTTTTAAGGGAGAGTTTGTAGTTCGAGCCCCCAGGTAAGCCCCAGGTTTTCTAGCGCCCTGCTTGTGCACAGCCAGACCAGCCGGGCAGGTTGGACCTCTGTGTGGGTTTCCAGCAACCCATGCTGTACCCAGGCACCGGGTGAAAGTCAAGATCAGCACAGCGTGTCCCTCAATTTACCCAGCTCTGGAACTCTTTAATGGCTTCAGGCTTGCTTTGCCTGGTTTATCCTCTTGGCAGGGTTGTTTGGAGAGATCTTGTCAAATTGCAGGCTTGAGCATTACAGTCTGGGCTGGCTGAGCGCGGTCACTTCCCAGCTGGGAAAGATGCTTGTTGGTAACCCCTTTATACATGTTACAAGGGTGGTATTGCTTCCAAAGGAGAACATAGGCATGTTGTGGAGCGGGTGATGTCTCTGGCAGCCACCTACCTGGAGTGAAAGGGCTGCTGTGGTCATGTGGCCATGCTGTTCTTGGCCATGGAGCAGGACCGCTGTGTTTTCTGCCTCATAATGTGGCTTTTCAAATTTAAAAAAAAGAAAATTTTTCGGTTTTGCTCTGAATCCCTGTGAGTTGTATCTTTCATCCTATTTTGCTTTTAAACATCTCCAACTGTCCCCTTAAACCATTCCATATTTTAGAGATCTTGGTACTGAGATGTTCCTACATCTCAGCATTTCGGTAATCTTCCCCTCGACACCCCATTTTCTCCCAGGTTTATTTCTGGAGATGCCATCAATCTAAACTCCTTTCACTACGCACCACCCCCCCACCACCATCCCCCACACCCCCTTCCTTCCCGGGCTTTGGCAGGGAATAGGAGATACTGCTGCTACAATGACATTGAATTGCTTTTCTGTGGGGTGCAAAAGGGCGCTCATTCTGGGAGCCAGCAGCTCCTGGGGGGATTTCCCTGCCGAGGCAGTAACTGGCTGTGGCAGTGCTAGAGGCCAACAGGGTCCCTTTGGCTGTAGCCCTCCCGCTTTCTGCAGCCCATTCCTGTGAGAAAGTTTCCTTAGAAGTGGGTACTCGTTCTAGAAAAGGAGACACTCCCAATTTAGGAGTGCTCAGACATTTTCCAGGGTTCACTCTGTGCTCGTGCTGGGAGACAGACCAACAGTTGTTAAAATATTTACAAGATCACGTCTTCCCATCCTTTATCATGGTGATTGCTTCTCTGCAAATGCCTACAGGGTGCCTGTATCGTAGCAGCCAGTATCTACTGATACCTCTCTGCTGGATTTAGTGCTGGGTCTGGAGAGTGGGTTCATTGAGATGTTTACCTGTCTGCTGAGAAAGACGTTTTCAAATACCTGATTGACTTGTAAAATACTCCTTCTGATTGACTTGTAAAATACTCCTTCTGCAGGTGAGAAATGTCCCCATCTGTGTGGATTTTGCTGATGGGGTAGGGCCATGTGGCTGTTGTGCCTTCCCACTGTTACAGCCTGCAGGCTTGGGTTGACCTACTGAAAAATACCACGTGTACAATATCAATATTTATTGTACGTAGCTCTGCTCAGCCTTCAGCTGAGGTGCCCTGTCCTTGGCTGTTCGACGCAGCATCCTTCCACTACTGTTTTCTATTCTGATAAAAGCTTTAGGACTGTTAAATATATTTTTCGTAGCAGAAACCCTTTTTTTTTCTCCCCCCTCCTCCCCCCCCCCCAAAGAGAGGGCTGCTGAATGCTTGACCGAAGCAAGGATAGAAACATACTGTTTTACAAGATATTCATCCTGTCCCAGGGCAAAAAAATGACAAGGCCAAATGTCAGTGAGATTATCCTGATGGAAGACCTGGAATTATGCCAACTAAAACAGTGCAATTGGTTGATTATTACTTTTCTATCTCTAGTGTTTGTGTTTGTTGAAATTTCTCCTTTTAATGAAGATTTGGTTGGAAGTCAAGAATTCCTTGTCACTATCCAAATACAAGCTAGAAGATGGAGAGGAAGTCACAGGCAGCAGTTGGCTGAAGCTCTGATTGAGTGGCAAGTTTGTTAATTCACTGTTGACGTCAGCAAAAACGATTATTTTTTTTATTGACAGACTGGGAAAATTATTGGCGGCTTTCTGAGATGAGCTTGTTTATAGCATCCTTCAGTTGGCTGTTTGTGCGACTCTTCCAGACTTCACACAGTACATAATGTATACATTTAGAAGGGTTCTCCTAACTTTTGTGCTGTGAGTTGCTCCAAAGATACAGTAAGTTCACAGCTGAAGAACCAGAAATTCTTCTATCAGAATAAATTTGCACTTGTAGAAAAGCTACATTTATGCAAAACCATCCATGAAATGGTCAAGTAAATCTACCGGATATATTAATCCTATGCTCCTATTTTCTGGTTTAAATATTTCTTTGATTTTTAGATTTATTTTTTAAAAACTTTTTTGGTGTTGAGGTTACAGGCTGGAGATCTAAGTTTGTCTGAGCAGTTTGTATCTGGTAGTTTTAGAATTGGACTTCCAGTGCCTCAGTCCATCCTGACCTAAAGCCATGGATGAGGTACTAAGTTTTTTAAAGCAGGATCAATGGAGGGCAGGTAAATCCCTGATATCCTGATATCTATAAATCACATGTATCCTATTCCCAGTGTGAGCAAAGTTGGCCTCAATCCTTCTTTTGGAAGCCTCTATCAGTGCACATGAGGCTGGTTCTTGGGCTCAGTATAAGGTGACTGGGTGAGGTTGAAGGGTTGGAGACACACTGAGGGGTAGATTAGATGCTGCTGCTGCTGTACAAATGCACAGAAGTCTTTGAAAATCTGTGATTGCTTACCAGTCCTGGATGTTTATAATGCTAATCTGCTGGCAAAAGGTTTACCCTTGATTCGAGTTGTAAATTTGAGTAACAGCTTGTATTATATCGGGGAGTCTAAGGAAATGCTTTTCAACAGTGCAATTTGGGAGCTAATGTATCTTTAAATTGTTACCAAGTGCAGCATTTTACATGACTGAACATGCAAAAACAATTTCAAGTATGCAAAAATCTGCCCAATTGCAATAGTGATAGTCATATTTATCTTTAAAGGATGATGAATCTGTTTTTCTGTGGGTAAAATCATGTGAATTTTTCTGAAACAGAATTCCTGACTCAGATACAAATTTGCTTTTCTTTTTGTGCTGTTTTTCTTTGGGGAGAGACAAAAATAGCTTAACTGGATTTCTTTTTAAGGGATAACAATAAAGGAATATTTCAGACAGAAGCAGACCAGGGACTACTTGCTAATGGACCGACAAGATAACCTTATGCTGATGATCAGGACATCGTATCTGCACAGTTTGTGGTACAGAGAGGTTTGTCTGTGAGCCTGATAACAATATAACATGTTGATTGACTTTTCACGTGGGAGAAGGTGCCCCTTTCATGAGTGGCTTGGCTTTTACTAATGCCTTACTGCAGGTAAACCAATAAGAGTGATTGGAGGATGTAATAAATGAGTCTGCAGGGCACAGTGCTTCTTGGTGTTGGGGAAGAGGGCTCTGGCTCCAGAGTGTGTCCCAGCCATGCTTGTGGGTGCGTGTGCCCAGCACTCATGTCATTGTGCAGGCACTAAGCTGTAAGACATTTTGAGGAAAGGACTGTGCCGTTCCCTTCTTGCTCAATGGCTGCTGTGGCTCCTGGTCTCAGAAAATGGGGGATGCACCCTGCGTGAAGAAGGACTGCCTTCTCTCCTGGTGGCATTTCCACTCCTCTGTGGTCCAGGACAGGCTGATCCAGCTGAGATACCTTCCTTGTGGACTGCTGGATCAGAGGACCTCACTGTGTTGTCTTTGGCCGTGATGCAGAGCAGAGGCGAGTGGGTGCTGAGTACCCATATTAGCTCATGGTCCTTGGGATTGGGCTGCAATTTGTCATATCTGCTTATACTTCATGTGTCATTGACCACTGAAGGGGAGCAGACACAGGACAGCACTACAGCTAAGCTACTGCAGAATGGTGGCGCACAGAAATCACAGTTGCCCGCTGAAGACAAGACTGGGAACAGCAAGCCTGGGATCCTGCGGCACACACCGCCATGGTGCTGGAGACTTGGTTATGGGCAATGACGAAGCCTGAACAGGAGGAACGTCATGCCTTGGGGACACCTAGAGGTTACACGGAATCAAAGACACAAGAAGACAAATTCACAGAACTGAAGTGCATCGAGGACTATTAAACACAACTTGGCTCAGGATGAGCTCAACATGTGTCTGGCCCGGAAAGTATCTTGGGGAAACACAACTGTGTGAAAAACTGCAAACACAGTTAACACTGAGCCAGGTGACCCTGTTTCATTTAAAGGGTCTCGGAGATGGTCCTGGGCTCTGTGTTGTGGCTGCTGCATTGATGTCGATCGTTTTGCCCTGAGAGATGTCCAAGAGGACAGATGATGTGGACCATAGAATTATAGAATGGTCCAGGCTGGAAGGGACCTCCAAAGGTCATCTAGTCTGAATTCCCCGCAGTCAGCAGGGACACCCTCAACTAGACCATGTTGCCTGGGCCTCATCAAGCCTCACCTTGAATATCTCCAGGGAAGGGCCCTCAACCACTTCCCTGGACAACCTGTTCCAGTGTTCCACTGTATTGACAACACCACACAGCTTGGTGTCATCTGCAAACTTGCTGATGGTGGGCTCAATCCCTCTGTCTGTATCATTGATAAAAATGTTAAACAGTACCGGTCCCAGCACGGACCCTTAAGGGACACAACTTGTCACTGCTTTCCATCTGGACTTCAAGCCATTAAGTACCACCCTCTGGATGTGACCATCCAGCCAATTCCTTATCCACCGAACAGTCCACCCATCAAATCCGTATCCCTCCAATTTGGCAAGCAGAATGTTGTGGGGGACTGTGTCAGAGGCTTTACAAGAAGTCCAGGTAGATCTTCCATAGGTCATCCCTTATCTACCAACATAGTCACCCTATCATAGAAGGCCACTAGGAAGCCACCACTTAATGGAAAACTTTCGGGTACAACTTTCAGAGCACTCTTGAGCTCTAAAGGGAAGAAGTTGGGAAATGCTTCAAAAATGTGGCCTCTCAGTTTCCTTTCTTCAAATTTGAACCTGCCGGGGCCGACACCAGGAGTAACATGAACTGAATCTGGTGTGTGCCCCAGCGCTGGCTCCCCCGATTCCCAGGTGGCTCCCAGTAGATCCCTGACCCCTCGTGTGGTAGGGTTGGGAGCTGTGAACTGGAGATGTCCTCCCTCCTACCTGGTGGGAACTCTGCCTTTGCCATCCATCCCCGGCCCCAGGGCTTTGGTGGCTTTGAGGAGAACCCAGATGGCTTTATTCCATATCAATAAGCTTCATGTAACTGAGTGCTTCAGAATTTTGCCAGCGTTGCCAGCTTTTCTGGGTCTATGGTGCATCTCAACGGGGGCAAAAGTGACTTGACCCCAAAGTTTAACACCCTCCCTCCCCCAATGTTGCTTTTGGGGCAGGTTGGAAACTTTATGATGGGAAGACTTTGTGTTGGAAAATGCCTCTCTGCTGGAACCAGGATGCAATGAAGCACATTGGGGTTTTGGATGGGATTTTTTTCTTCTTTTGGAAATAAATTGGAACATCTTTCTCTGCTCCTGCAGTGGGGAAATGCAGCACCAGCCTGCTTGCCCATCCCGCTAGGTAACATGGTCAGCTTTTACTCCAGAGTGACTTCTTGTTTAAAAGTCTGGTTGAGGTTATGCTTTTAATTATACCACAGAAAAAAACAAAATCCAAATGAATTGATTAGACTTTGTTGGAGTGGTATGTCAACTTGCCTTGTTTGGGTTTTTTTCCAGAAAATTTGGCTGCATTTTACCTTTGTTCTGCTTTGGAGCAGTAGCACATTCCCTGTTTTCTGTGGGAATGGAAATCTGGCATTTTGACCAGCTTCTGTTCTTTCAGAAAATATCTTCAATGGTATTTGGGGCTCTTGACAATGTCTTGCTGTCAGTTCCTGCTTTTTGTTTGCTCTTTGCTTCCCATGGGAGCCAGGATGATGCTCTGCCCTTTCTTCCCGTGGGAGGCTGGGTGTGTGCCCAGCGCGGACCTTAAATGCAAACCCAGCAGCACCTTTCCTTTCCCTCACCTTCCTTCTGAGAGCCCTTTCTGCATATCCCATTTCTGAGCAGCCAGGAGCTGGTGCCTGAAGTGCTGCCTTGGGGCTGACCCATTACTGGATGCTGCCGCGTGCCCAGGATGCTACTACATCCCTTGACGGGCTCCTCCCATGGTATGTCCCTTGGTCCTATGATGGGCAGGGCCGTGTGTGTAGTGGTGGCTGGTACTGCTGGCTGCTATGGGACCGCTTTCACTGGGTCTAGCAGCTGGACAGACTGCCAGGACATCTGTCACCGTCTCAGTCAAGCACAGGAGTCCCAGCAGGATTTCTAAAATGTAACTTACAAGTGTGATGTGAAACACATGCTTTTTCTTCCTTCATCCTTTCCATTCCCCCACCCCCTTTCCTGTTTTAATTCACTATCTTGAGTCTCGGTAAAATTATTGTACTTGAAGCTATTTTAGTGTTGCTTATGTCCCATGGCTACTGGAGATGCTTCCTGCATGGGGCGGTAGACATCTGCTGCAGCCTGTTTTAGGACTTTTTTGTGTTAGGCAGGCTGCAGTTGGCAGGTGGGAGCTGGTGGTTATTATCAGAGCCTGAGTAATATCCTTTGCCTCCCTGATAACTCACCACGGGCTGCTCTGCAGCTCCGCTACATTGGCTCCTCCTGTCTGGGTTCTGTGTAGATCATTCAGTAAAAATAAACCAAAACAAACAAACAAAAAAGTTGTATGCTCTCCAAAGTCATCACAGAACACAGCCTGCAATATCCCTTCCTCTTCTCTTATCGAGATAAATCATCTCCTAAGGTAATCTCAGAGAATGTGGAAGAATGCATTTACACCCGAAACACTCTGCTCTCTCCTTCCCTCTAAAGGCAAACTTCCCCACTTGTGCTCCAGTGTCTGTTGTCAGGGAGCATCTGGTGTGCTGTCACCTTCCGTTTCCCTTCCTGGCCCTTGGAGCTTTATTTCTGCCTTTGCAAAGACTAAAAGATACTCAAGGTCCAGAGGAGGCCACAAAGATTTTTAAGAGCGGGAGCCCCTGTGCTGTGAGAACAGGCTGAGAGAGTTGAGAGTGTTGAGCCTGAAGTCAGCTCCGGAGAGAACTTAGAGCCCCTTCCAGTCCCTAAAGGGGCTCCAAGAAAGATGGGGAGGGACTTTTGATTGGAGGGGGGAGCCATAGGACGAGGGGGACTGGTTTAAACTGAAAGAGGGGAGATTTAATTAGATTTCAGGAAGAAATCCTTTGTTGTGCAGGCGGTGAGAAACTGGCCCAGGTTGCCCAGAGGCTACCCCATCCCTGGAGGTGTTTGAGGCCAGGTTGGATGGGGCTTTGAGGAACTTGGTCTGATGGGAGGTGTCCCTGCCCAGGGCATGAGATTGGAACTGAATGGTCTTTAAGGTTCCCTTCAACTCTTAACCATTCCATGATTCTATAAGGTGTGCCCAGCATCATGCAGCTGACACATGTCTGTGCATGGCCAACTCCCCATGGGTGTTGTGTGATCTGTCCATGGGAGCTTTTGCCAATGAAGCAATTTTTCGAAATGTGGGGTCAATGGAAGATGTCAAGTGTCAGGGGGGCAATGAAGCAACAAAGCTGAAAGGTTTCTCCTGGGCCCCCAGGTCTGCTGACCCTTGTGTTTCTGGTGAACAAATACAGGCTGGTGGGTCAGGTTTTGATCTTGGAGGTTCAGCTAATGTCTTTCCATCAAGTTTGCTTCTCTAAATATTTTTACTGGCAGCACTGCGTGGCTGAAGGCAGCAAAAGTAGTACGGCAGAGGTAAGTCTGGTACATCCTGGAGCACTCCATCCATAAGTAATTCCACTGAACTAGGTCCTGAGGTGTGCACGGAGTGGGACACCACCAGCTTAAGTATCTTGCTGATACTTAAGTGTCTTCTGGGCGGGACACTTAATACTGTTAGCAGACACTAAATAGATCTTTCTCATTTAGTGGCCTTAATTTATTAAATCAGGCAGCAATACTCTCGGAAAAGTAGTGCCGGAAAAGGGAGTAGAGCGAGCTGTAAGTTTCCAATTTCTGCTGGATCAGGCCCCTGGAGATCTGTGTGATCTGGTGCATTGGAGGCAGCGCTATTGCAGTGACTCATGAACAGATGTGCACAATTTACATCGCAGCTTAATACCTTTGTTTAAAAAAAAAACAAAAAAAAAACAAAAAAAAAGTTTTTACAAGACAAATGTGCTAACGCAGATGTTTCCAGTAAAATAAATAGTGTGATTTACAAACAACTTCCCACTGCCAGAACTCCTTAGAGAATGTGGAAAAAAGAAAAATGGTACCGTGCACCAACAAAAAAAAATGAAATCCAAAAATGCAGATATAGTAAGGAGGTATTTCTACATGCTGAACGAAAAGAACTGCTGTGCTTGGGTTGGAAGGAAGTTGGTTTGAGAGTGATTTTGGTTGCTAATAGCAGCAAGACTAACCGTGACCAGTTACATGCATTAAGGAGCAGAAACCTGTCTGTAAAAATACTTAACCAGGATACGAGGTAACCAGGACCACTGTGTGGAATTGCCCAGAGGTTCCTAAATCCCTCCATCCCATTGAAACCTACACTGGGGGACTGGATAGCTGCAGGATTGCACTCACCCTAAAGCAAAACAAAGAGATGCAGCCCCTATAGCAAGCCCTGCTCAAAGGGATCCCTCCCTGGGCATCTCCCCTTCTGCATCCTGTGGCAGGATGGGATGCAGCTCAATCAGCCCTGTCTCTGGGTTTACTCAGAGGGTTGTGTGGGGCTGTGCCTTCCACTCGCTCCTCCCAGTTTTTGGGAGGCACAAGCAGGCATGTGCTGAGAAACTCTTTTCTTCTCCGGTCCCTTTGGTCCCACTTTCTGTGTGGCTCCATTGGGAGGCTGCTGTCAGGCAATGCCTGCAAGCCCACCACTCATGTTACATACAATTTGACACCCCATGTGGTCTTAATGCGTTTCCCAGGCTGCAGCTGCAGCATAGCCAACTGCAGGGACTGGCAATCCACCTTTGCCTTCCAGCTCTCTGCCACACAGGTATCGTATTTTTTCGTATTTTTTCAATGCACTTGTCACCTATTTCATCCAGACCTTGTTGCTAAAGAAGTGGTGACAGTGGATGTTTGAGAGTTGGCAGGCTGCTTGTCTAAATCCATCATTGCTTGGCCCTGGTCAAATGGCTTGACCACCTTCTGAGAGGACACAGAATCATCCAGACAGACAGGAAGATGGGAGGCAGCCTGAACCGAGCAGAACAGGGAGATCAGGAGGCAGAGAGGATTTTGCTACTTTGCTAGAACATTGCAGTAGAGGCCTCTGGAGTGCCCAAGGCTGCACAAGTCCTGTGAGATGTGTGCAGGTTTGGCCTGGAGAAGGATGCTGCAGTGAAGGATGCAGCAATGGCAGTTTCTGGAACATCTCGAAGCACCCTCGCATGTCAGGGTGCCTTCCCGTGGCACCCACAGAGCTACTGTGAGTGCCTCCTGTGTCTTGGAGGGGTTGGGAGTGAGCAGAAAAAGGCAGCCAGGGGGTCTTATGCAGCCTGTCCCACCCGGGGAGGGGTGACACAGCAGCCCAGTAGCCCATGAGTAGCACATGGGCAAGACAGAATTTGAGGAGCTTCTGTTGCTTCTTGGCACATGGATGTGGGATGCCTCATCAGGGCTGTCAAGTGCACCATTAGGAAAAATGACTGGTAATGTCAGAGACTTGCCAGGGTCCTTAAAAATAGAAGCTGAGTGGATGCACTGAAAGGTGACCATGGGACTGGACTGCCACTTGTCTCCCCTGGTGCCTCTCTGGTTTCCGAGCCTTGCTGGGACACATCCAGAGGAATCAAATCCAGCATCTCAGCAGGAGGCGGCCACTGCTGCAGAGCAACACAGGGCACTTGAGGGTGCTTTGCCCAGCGGTGCTCGTGAAGCCTCCTTGCAACCTTGGCTCAGTTTTAGCCACTAGTTAATGGAGGCTTGTACTCAGCTCTCAGGGCCATGAGGCTTCAGTGCTTAATTAATCTCTGCAAGGTAGAGGGTGTAATTAATGCCTGTGGGGTGCTTTGAGACCCTTGGGTGAAAGGCAGCATGCAGTCACTGTGCGTTGCCTTTCCAAACCAAAACCATATGGTTGGGTCTGTGCTGTGCATCCTCATCCTGGAATGGCTGCTCACCATGTCTTGGTATTTTGGGGTCTTTTGGTCTCTGCCATCTTGGGGAGGGCCCTGGACAGATGCAGCCCTACACATCTTCTGTCTCCTACGTGCTATGATGCTCTCACCTGGTGCAAATTGTCATGGGGACATGGAGCTGAGTGGAGAAAAAAATCTCCTCTTCCTTAAAACGGAGCAATCAAGGACATCTCCACCTGCTTTCCTGGTGTTTCTACACAGGCTTGTGTAATTTGTTCCTGGAATACCTTTGGTTTTCAGCCATTTCTTCAAACAATAAGGCAAAATTGCTACTGGTTGATTAATACTGGTTTTAGATTAAACCATCCTGCAAAGACTAAACAAACTAGGTTAAAAAATGGGTATATTTTGGTAGCTTCAGGACAGCCAGGCAGATTTCCTTCCCAATATCTAGAAACCTTTTTTTTTCTTGTTGTCAGCATTGTTTTTGTGGGTGTTAAACATAAAGGAGAGGAAAACAGGTTGCAGGTATGTTGAGCTCCAGCACACTCAACTGCCATTATTTAAAGAAAATGCTTTTAACCAAGTCTTTGAAATTACCTCCTCATTTAGTGATTACCAGGTGTAAAACTGCACGTTGTACAGAATTGTTCCCTGTCACACTCTGTCCTGATGCCATTGCACTTTGGGTGATCTGCAGACATTTTACACCATTTGCTACCGAGCGTTCACAGAAATATATTAACGCTTTAAAAGCATAAATGTTGCATTTCAGAGGAGTCAGGCGGCATATTTGGAAGGGAAAGAAATGTAAATAGAACAAAATTCTTTAGAAAGGTTATTGATATGACAGGACTAAAGAGCTTGGGATTCTGTGAAAAGTGCCTCTTTTCATCCCTCTAATAAGTCCGTTACTAGCACTTTGGAATATTTTAAGGTCCTTTTCAGGCTGAATCTGGAGTTGAGCATGCTTTGCATTTCAAGCTTTGTCTATGAATCAGTAGAAGCCAAAGTTATTTCTGCTTTAAAATAACAGGAGCAGGGAACAGCTAATCTCTTTTCATTCTGAGTCCTTACATTATTTTACTGGACAGAGTTTGTGTTGGCTACAAAACAAGGCATTCACAAAATCTATGAGAAGGAATTTAGTCTAAGAATGAAGCCTAGATTGCAGTATGCATAAAGGCTCCTTCTACTTAGACCATTAAGAAATTCCAAATCTGAGCTATTTTCAACAGTGACATTAAATTAGCCTTGCTAATTCCAGTAATTCAAGCCGATAGCCAAGTTTACAAATCTACTAGATAAGGCCTTCCCATAATTACAATCTCAATGTGCTTTTCAGCTAAGGTGAGTTGGCACAAAAAAAGATAAATAAATAAAAGGGTGGAAAATGCTCTTTCTGTTCAGGCTTTTGAGATGAATATCTCTAAAGAACAGTTAACCGGCTGTATTGCACCAAAAAGACATCCCCTGTCCTGGACTGGTAAATTCATTTTGCCTCTAATGTGCAAGTGAAATGCAGAAAAGGGTTTTTTTGCTACTTTGTTTTTTATTTTTTCTGTTGTTTCTTTTCAAAGGAGCATTGAAGCTGCTAGTGCTTGTAGTTTGGTTTTTAGTTGTTTATTTACAAGTAGTAATTCCTAGTGGGGAAAAAAAAAGAGTCTGACTGTGTTAGACTTTCTTTTTTTTCTTGTGGGGAAGAATAACCTTTGGTGGATAAATTCAGGTTAGAGCAGGTAGAACAATGATACAAAGCAGCACCACCACTCCTCCCCCTTATTCCTTGGAGAAGCAGTTGATTTCTAGATCCTAAAACAGATAGACGTTTCCAGAGTGATGGAAAGCCATAAGGCACAAACCCATGAAATAAATAAAAACTGAGTGCATTATTTAAAAGGGTGTTAATTTTATTAGAACTGAGCTGAGCTAATATAAGGACGAATGTAAGTATTCACATCAGCACTTAACTTGGGCTGCAATGTTCATAAAATGTCCTTTTGATCAAGCTCTAAGTGTTTTGATCCTTATTCTATAAGCATCATTCAAAGTGATCTAACTGTAGCTCCAAACAGTCATCTGCAGCTGCAGAAGTCCTTAAGCAATAACAGGTCAGGAACTTGAATGCATGCTCTGTGGGGAATGCTAATATTGCAATCTTTTTTTTCTTTTTTTTATATTTTTCTTCCAAATAAGCATGAAAGCACAAAACCTCTCAGAAACAGAAAATTGTTCTACCACCATTGACTGCGGAGTCAAAATATTAAATAGAATGCTGATTTCAGTCTATCAGAATAATAATGGCATGGCTGCTAAATATTTTTATATCATTGGTACATGAGTGTTTGACCTTTCTCCTGTTGATGATGTTGTCACCATTGGCACAGCCAAGTGAAACACCTTGATTTTTAGAAGCCCACCTTAATTTAAGAGGATGTTTTTCTGCTGGGCACCCACAGGGCTGCTTGCAGCTCCTGCAGCTCCCAAAACCACGGCAGCACATTGCCTGGTCCCATAGAGCTCATTTAGAAAAGGGGTGGACCAAAAAGCCTGCATGGGTCTGGTAGGCATCTCTCCCTGATGCGAGGAGATTTCCTGCCACCAATGCACGTTGCTCAAAGGCTCAGGTAAATGCAGCATATAATGCCCCTAAATATTATTTAGGGCAAAAGCAGGTAGAGGCAGCTGTGCTGTTTTCAGGGGCTGGAGGGAGCTGCTGCTGCTCCGTGAGGCCAGGGTGATGGCCAGGGTGGAGTAAGGTGGGGTGGAGTAGGTGATGAGCCTGTCTCTTTTCTCTTTTCTGGAAGGATGGGAAAGGAGGGAGGCTGAAAGGCAATTCTTGATTTCCAGGAAATTTATCTCTAATCTCTGTAATCCATTTTAGAGAGGATTTTGTATTTTTCAAGGGATTTACAAACTGGATTACTTAGCCTTTTTATTTTGATTTTCCACTGTGATTGTGACGTTCCTGAGACTGAGCCATGAGTGCTACAGATAGGACAATGTGGAAGGCATTATTGGATTTGGACTTTGGGGTCCTCTTGTGTTGTCATCTCCTTGTTTCACTGTTCAGCCAATATGTGCTTGCTGTGTCCCCAGAGCAATTTGGATGCACCCATGTGAGCTGTGTGGCTGCCTCCAGTACCCTCCATGGCTGCATGTAGAAGGTGACCCAGGGAGGTGCTAGGCAGGAGCACTCATCCCTCCCTTGCTCCCTCCTCCTGGGGCAGGGGCAGCCATGTGGTCTCCTTGAGCACCACCATGATCTCAGTCACGAGCACTGGTTTGACAAGGTCCCAGATGCAGGTCCCTGGACGTGATGGAGGGCCCCTTGGCTCCCAGGAAAAAGCAAGTGAGATGAGATGGACCCATCATATCCTGAGCACCACAACTGCAGTGTCCTGGTGCTCAGCTGGGGTGACGCTGGGATTCCCATTGGAGCTGCCACCAATGTCCAGCTGTAGTTTTCAGCACTATCATTCCACTGGTGCTATGGGACCAGGGTTTGCTCTTGCTCCAGGAGGGAGGCAGGAATCGGCCCCATTTTAATGTCAGATGTACATGCACCAGGTAAGCAGCTGGATTTAATTTGGGTCTTTTTTGGCAGCCATGCAAGAGGCAATGCAAAGCCAGGTCCTGGTTTCAGACTTCAGTGACTGTTCCCATGGCCCCTACCAGTGCAGGGAACATGACCTGAAGCTGTTAAAAAGTTCTAGCCCCTGAACCTAACCCTTCTTTTAGGGGGTTCTTCTTATAGAGTGGGAAAGTTGGGTATGGTGATGTTTCCCAAGGCTTCCTGCATTACCCCATCTTTATAGGCTGAAGTCACTTTAATGTTGTTTTAATGCAGAGCCAGGGTTTTACTTATTTACTTATCTATCTATCTATCTATTTATTTATTTTTGTTAGCAGCTTAACGCAATTAAAAAAAACGGGTGATACTGTAGCCTCTTGGCTCCCTTCCCTTGGCAGCTCTCTTACCTCAACCCATGCTCTGCACAAATGATCCAGGGCCAGCTGGGTTCCCCTGCACAGGCAGGGAAAACCTAGTCTCCATCCACACCTGTAATCCCATGCAATGCAAGAGCTGAAAACCTCTGGGAGTTTCTCCAGGAGTGGAGGCAGGCTGAGCAGATGCCTGCATAGCACCGTTCCTGAGCCTACCTGCAGGCTCTACTCATTTCCTGAACAGGTATGTCTGTGCCCTACCCAAAATCTTGGGTTATGGCCTGAAATCTCACTCCTGATTATTTTCCCTGGCATCATGAGTCTGTTGGAGTCTCTGCCAGTTTGATCACCTGGTTGGGAGTGCTACTCAGGTGCTTCCTTTATGTGCATGCTCAAAAAGGAAAACATCAGCTGCCTTTGGTTTTTCTTTTCTTTACAAGCATAAGGCAATAATGGGTGTCCAGGGATTTTTGACCAAGTGTGGACACTGTGCAAAGTTCTGGACCCTTCTGATTGAAGAGGCACATTTCTGGTTGCCTATTTGGAGTGTGAATGCCATGGCCTGGGCCCTGTTCAAGTCTGGTTTCCATATGTGGTGAGTCACAAAAGAAGATGTCAGATGTGCCTGGATACTGTAACACCACTATGGATTTTCTGATCAACCGCTGAGAAACATTGTTCTGCCTTGAGGGCTGCTTTTAGGAGCTAGCATCTGGAAAGCAGGGACCCATGCTGTTCCCCTTAGGACTGTGTCTTGGTGGGCCTTGCTGGTACATGAATGTCACTACGTGTCCTGAGCTTGGAGAATTGAAGGCCAACAGGTAGCTATCAAGAGCTGCCTGTCCTGGATGTATCCAAAGAGCTTTTGCGGGGGCAGGGCAAAGAGGAAGGAGAAAATTTCAGTTTCATGTAATGATGTTGGTTTTGATTATTAGAGGAAATACAAAACATTTCATTCTGCTCTGCTGCCACTGGGAACATTAGTTCCCAAAATTAAGACTGCCCTGAGGTGACAGCAGCTTGATCAGAATCATAGAATTGTTTTGGCTGGAAGAGACCTTCAAGATCATCGAGTCCAACCATTAACCTAACACTGCCATGTCTGCCACTAAACCATGTCCCTCAGCACCACATCTACACATCTTTTAAATACCTCCAGGGATGGTGACTCCACCACTTCCCTGGGCAGCCTGTTCTAATGCTTGATAACCCTTTCTGTGAAGAAATTTTTCCTAATAACTAATCTAAGCCTTCTCTGAATAACTTGAGGCTGTTTCCTCTTATTCCTTGGGAGAAGAGACTGACCGCTCCTGGCCTACACCCTCCTTTCAGGGTGGAAAGTAGTTGTTGAGAGCAAGTTCTCCCCCCAAGCCTCCTTTTCTCCAGGCTGAACACCCCCACCTCCCTCAGCCGTTCCTCACAAGATTTGTGCTCCAGACCCCTCACCAGTTCTGTTGGCCTTCTCTGGACACACTCCAGCCCCTCAATGTCTTTCCTGTCATGAGGGGCCTAAAACTGGACACAGTACTTGAGGTGGGTACTCACAGTGCCAGGTTCATTGCGATGGTCACTGCCCCAGTTCTGCTGGCCACACTGGTGCTGATACATGCCAGGATGGTGTTGGCCTCCTTAGCCACCTGGGCACACTGCTGGCTCATATTCAGCACCCCCAAGTCCTTTTCCCCTGGGCAGTTCCAGCCACTCTTCTCCCAGCCTGGATCGTTCATGGTGTTGGTGTGACTCAAGTGCAGGACCCAGCACTTGACCTTGTTGAACTTCACACTACTGGCCTCAGCCCATTGCTTGACCCAGTCCTGTATTGCTGCCTCATAAATCACTTCACTTCTATGGATACTCTTCTGTTTCCAGATTTTCCTCTTTTTCTTTCTTGACTCCTGCCTTTGTAGATGCTTTTGGCTGTCCATGTTTAGCTCCGTATTTTTCAGTTTTTCTCTCCTAAGTTCCTTTAGGTAGCAGCTCTTTTTCTGGATAGTGCAGCTGGATATCAGACTGGGGCATGCAGCTTCGTCATCAAAGTACAATGACTCTGACGTTTCAAATTAATAATGCTAATGAGATTTGTTAATTTTTAATAGATTACATGAGAGCGTTTTGCTAAACATGTTTTTGTGGCTCTGCTCTGTGAGTATAGTCCAGAAACTCTTTCACTTGCTGCCAAAGGGAAAATGATTAATGCAATTGCAGATGACAGATTCTCTTTGGGGCAAATCTGGAGCACACCAAGGAGCAAAGAGGAATTTAATGAGTATGTTTTAAAAGTAAACATAGGCCCAGGTCATAAATGATAGCCCTTCCACACCACCAGCCTCTGGCCAAGGTGGGGTGGAAGAGGAGTCACTCGAATTGGAGTCATGGTATATGTGTTGAGTTTTTGGAGGCATTTTGTTCCTTTGCCCCATTGAAAGCTTGAGGACATCCATGGGTGAGACTTTTGTGGTAGGGCTGGAGGCTGGGGAGCCAGGGTGTGCATACTGGCTGCCTCGGAGAGCTAATGGCCAGTTGCCCCATGTACCCTGAGCAGCACCTGCTTACGTCCCTGGCACAGGGCTGAGCTGGAGCTTCCTCATCTCTCTATGCTGGATGGCCAAATCAACCTGGTTGCACCTTCCAGGTTACTTCAGTCCTGAGTGAATCTTGCCCAAATTGGTGCTGGTTTTGTGGCAGGGCCTGCAGTCTTCGGGTCACTTGCAGACACAGGCTGCACACTGGCAGCCAGCATGTGTTGAAGAGCAAGTGGGAGAAAAGTTTTGGTTTGAAAATCAGCAATCCCAAACGCAATTCCCTTGAGTTTCTGCCCAGGAAGTTAGTTTTACTGCTCACTGCTGAGCTGTGCCAGGCTCCCTCAGCCACGTTGCCAACGGCGGTGGGGTGGTGTTAGCCGGGGTTTTTTTCTTCTATTTTTTTCCAAATCCGTATTGCCAAGAGCCGCACCTCCTAAATTGCTGTGGAGGAGGTGGAAAAGCAGAGGCACAAGACCATGCACATTGCTGTGCATCCATCTCAGTGATCTCTCAATCATGCCAACACAAGCATCAAGGCTCAGCACTTTAATTATGCACTGGTGCAGCCGCACCTATGGCTGGGCTGTTGGAGCTTGTTGTGCAAGAAAACAACTGGCAAACTTATTGGCGCTCCAGGATTTTAGTGGTAATAAACTAGACGACTGAACCTCCCTGGTGAGATGAAACCATGGTTGGCTAGGCATTTGGAAGAGTGTAAGATGTGGAGAAGCAGAGGGTTGGAGGTCCCAGCTCTCTCCATGCAATTGTGACCATGTGTGCCACATAACTCCATGGATGGGCTCCGACGTTGTCTTTGTGGGGGCAGAGGTGTGTTTGTAGTATGAACTGTCTGCATGAGAAAGCCAGGTAACTGGAGGCTGAGGTGAGCAGAGCCTCAGATTTTATCCCAAACTCAACAGGAAGAGTTTGGGATTAAATTGGACTGTTCTCCTAGCTTTCAGTTGCAAACACCTATGAAAGTGAAGTGACCGGAACTATAGAGATGGAGAGAGTTGGCAACCAGAGTCAGGCAGTCTGGTCTGTGGGGTCACAGGCTCTTATGCTTCACTTTGTAATGGGTCAACAGCTTTGGCTTGACTCAAACATCTCTCCCTTTAAGAAACCTAGGCTTGCTTTGTGGTCTACTGCATCCACTGGCAATTTGTTCCTCACACTGGTGAGGTCTGCTGCTTAAAAAAATTAAATAAAGCAATGCACCCCAGAGATTGTAATTCTTGTTGGCAATGGTAGCATGTGCTTTCATAGACAAATCCTGAAGGACCTGTGCAGGCAGATGTTCACAACTGACCATGAGAGTTGCAGGAGCTTGCCAAGCTGCCCTACATGTCTCTGACATTTCTACACGATGTGTTTTGCGCTTTATTGGAAATGCATGGTCACGATCCATTCCCTAGTCCCTTCGCACCACAGAGTTTCCATCATTTACAAACAAGAGCCATCACCATGTCCCTGCCAGCACTTTGGCCCACTCAGCAGCCTCATTTGGTGAACATCCTGTGTTAGGCACAATGGTTTCGCCTGGGGCGGGCACCGTTGCACCCATTGCCGCTGCGCAGGGCACCAGCAGAGCTGTCAAGTGACACCACCAAGCGGTTTTCACACATGGCCATCCATTACATCTCTGTTACTATATTGGGTCCATCGCTGGAGCCATCTGCCAGGGCACGCTTGGCAGGTGGGCAGCACAGATGCCTGCCTGCAAGATGACATTCCCTGGCTCTGGGCAGCAGCCGAGCCAGCCCAGCCCGCAAGAGCCAGGCACTGTCCTCGTGGAGGTCATTTGCCAGAGTGGCATTTGCTAGGAGTTCTTTGCTGAAGACTGTGTTGTCCTTTTAGAGGTGAAAAGGGGTGTTTCAGTAGGCAGGGGTGGATTTGGCACTTACATGCCAGCCGTAACACTGCCTGCATGCCAGTACTCATCCTTCTGCTGTCTTCTGCGCTAGCTGCCATGGGACTTACTATAATGACTCAAGCCCAATCTTCTCCTGCTTCAGCTGCCTTTTGTAGCTGGCTCCAAAGCTGGTGTGGTTCAGCAAGAGCTTTTTAATGATTCCTGCCTGATAATCTTGTGCAGAGCCAGTGCACTTAATTCTCCACAGAAAAAATACTGCCGCTTCATTTTGCGAGTGGGGAAAGTGCATGTTGTGGAGCTGGTGGCAGGTTTTGTCACCCACACTGTGAGACCAGGGAAGCTTTTGCTGTCCTGGGAGGACAGCACAGCAGCTCTGTGTTAGAGGGGCTTTTCTTACAAAGGATGCTTCCGGAGGGACCGGCTTGTGTTTGGCTGGAGACCTTTCACCAGCTGCCTAAGGACTCTGGGAAACGGCATGGCACGCTCAGCTTGCATGCAAGGGAAAAAAAAAACCCAGAGCTAATGACTGACTATTATTTTAAGGGGATTATCTAATCCACAGCCCAGGGGACAAGAGGGGCCAAAATGAGAGAAGATTGAATACTTAATGAGTGCAGATTGTTGGTAATACCCTCTGGATTCTGATTGATTACAAACAGAAACACGTTTGTTTATTCCAGCCCCTGCCTCCTCCTCCCACCCTACCCCCCCCAAAAAAGCACCTTTGCAGGCCAAAGGGCCACTTTGTAGTAGAAACTGTCAGAAATTAAGTAGGTGAACAGAACTATGGCAGTGGAGAAGTTTAGTGCAGAAGATGACTGGGGAGCAGGCAAGCAGAGAAGCAGCTTCTCTTGGGTTATTTTGCAGAATAAAGGCAGAGTTTTGGGTGGAAGTGCCTGAAATGGCGTATTTGGGAGGATATTTGCTGCCACCCCACCATCCATCCTGCAGCTCCATCCCTGATGCTGGGGCTCCTTCTCTCCTGGTGGTTTGGGGAACATGAGGTGCAGGGATGCCACAGTGACCTGGACTAACCAGGGATCCTAACACAGGCTGGAAACCATAATGAATCCCCCTCAGGAAGTATCTGGTTAGGAACACTTGCTAATTAGGATCCCTGGATTTGAAATATGATGATGATTATTGTATATTTTTAACATTGTTATTGCCTGGACCTGGTTATCGGCTGTCTCAGGTCTGTTAGAGGCTAATACTTTTTATTTTCCTTTCCTCCAGTGTACCAAAGTTCAGTAGAAGTTAAGTGAAGGGGATTTGCAAGAGTTATGGGCCCATTATTAATACAAAATAAAAGCTGTACAACTAAATCCATCAAGCCTAAAAATACAGTTGGGCACAAATAAGCCCAGAGAAAGGAAACAATGGAAAGAACTGTGAAAACAAATGTCACACCTAAGCACTAAACTTCTGAAGCAGTTAAACAAGGCTAGGAAAATAGCTCTCAGATTTCTGATGACAAGAGGGTTTCTGTTCTCTTAAATTTGGTCAAAGAGGATGAATGAGAGAATCACCATTCCCATTTGGGTAAAATGCGAAGATTTTAAAAATTGTCCTTACTCAAGTTCAGGTGAAATCCCAGAATCTGAAAATTTCTTGTGTAAAAGAGTGTATCTGAGGTGATCATTTTGATATACTTTGGCTGAACGTATCTAACATGATTCAGCTGCTGCATTGTGAACTGCAAAGCAACTCGCATCTCATAAATTACAACATCACAGAATGAGACTTTTAAACAGGAACACTAAAACCATTTGTGTTGTAGAGGACCTTGCTGACCCTTTTGTTTTGAATCTATTTTCTAAACTGAAGGCAAGAGTAGTTACTCAGTTCCTGTGGATTTTCTTAGTTTTGAGAGAGAATATTCTACCCCAAAAGCTTTGCCCACCAGCTACGGATTGCTGGCCTGGAAACATGTGGGTGCCTCGTGGTACAGTGATCCCATGGGGCATCTTTCAGGCTTGAGGAGTCTTTGGAGCCTGTGGAAACACCTTCCTAATGCACCAGGGCATTGCTCTGATGGGACATTGTCCCAACTGAGGATTCTTGTGTAAAACAGTGAACTGCAAAATAATCTGCTGCACTTTTATTAACATAAAGTACCTTCACTTATTCTGCAGAAAATAAACTTGGAAAATAAGATGGTGCAGCCAGGCTGCTGCCAAACTGCCCTGGAGCCTGATTATCCCTTGTGCCAGAGGAACTTTTTGTTTTTGTGCTTGGAAAGCAGCACAGGATGGGCAGAGGTGGCCTCCAGGTGCATCCTTTTCAGGGTGGTACTTTTTCCTGCTCTGCCTGGGGGTCTGCAGCTCTGGAGGACTACAGAATATCTGTACTATTACAAAGAAACTCAGGGAAGCTATGGAGAAGAGGAATCCCAGCATCTATGGGAATCTCCTGGAGAAGTCAGTTGACCAGTCGAGTTCTGCTTGCACCTGGCCTTTTGTGTGGGAGGATATCTGCTCCCCTTCAGCCAGTTATGACCCTGATGGCCTGGGCTGAGTCACTTGTCACACTAACATCATTATGCCTTTGTTTTGTAGCGTTTGGGTATTTTTGATTAAGAAATGCTGCCTGTTTGCTTTGGCAGTGGTGCTCATTGGATTGATGCGGCGTGTTTTAGCTGAAGTGTTTGTACAGCCTCTTGGATTCTTTCTCAGGGGTGGGGTGGGATGATCCAAACCCATCAGTATGTTGGTGATCCACAAGGACTTGTGAAAGGCTAGAGTCAGGGTCTCTTCTGATGGAAACCACCAGATTCCTCTAGTTCCAAGAGCCAGGCTCTGGGGATGAGGCTTAACTGATTCCTATCCATGCAAGAAATCTGGACCCCAGAAGGAGACAGCAGCAGCACAAGAAGGGGCTTGAGGAACCCATTGCCTTGAGTCAAGCATAGGTGCACCCTCTTGGTCCAGATGCTCAGCATGTACAAATGGCCCAGGTAGATCTGACTGATAGCATCTTAAAACACCTTAGGCTTTTTGCTCTCAGCCTTGAGAATTGCTGATTTCTTGGCTTTCCACATTATTTATTTGGACTTTTTTATTCCTCCCTGTCCCATGGAGACAAGAATGACTGTGATGTACTGCTCAGCAGGTCCCTTGCAGCCAGTGATAGGCTGTCACAAGCTCTTCCCCTGTTAATGTTATGCTCCTCTGCCAGGACTACCAAAACTTTTACTGTAGGCATTTTCTTGGGTTGGAGCTCCCATGTGCTTCATCTCCAAGTCCCCAGGTTGCAACACCAGCATGCCCAAGGTGCATGATCCAGTCACATTCCTCACTCTCCAGTGTTTTAATGAGGTGGACAGGGCATGGGATGAATGTGTTTAAAGTGCTGTAAGGAGTATATTTTGCACACACTTACATAAGACTACAGAAATGCAGAAACAGAGCTCCTTAGGTCCCCCAGCCAGGAGGTATTTGGTGAGCAAGGCCTTGTGCTCTGTGTTTGGGAGGACTATTTGTGCTCGTCCTGATTTCCTCACTCCTGCACGCATCCTTGCTGTGCCTGGCAAGCAGACACAGTCTGCATTGCTAAACAC
This sequence comes from Nycticryphes semicollaris, assembly GCA_013400055.1. NCBI lineage: Eukaryota > Metazoa > Chordata > Aves > Charadriiformes > Rostratulidae > Nycticryphes > Nycticryphes semicollaris. The sequence goes on along the minus strand of VXBJ01007014.1, from coordinate 143,576 downwards.
CCACTCTGAAGCTCAGCTGATGTTCTTTGGGAGTAGCTCTCTAGGAGCCAGATCCCCTTATCTCTTTTCTTACCAGGGCACATTATAGTTGTGATTTTTCAGTCTTTCCAAGCATAAGGTTTGGTGTAGGGTACTGGGAGGAGCTCTGGGGCTAGGTGCGGGATTGCTGTTCTGACCCATCCACCCCTGCTGTGATGCCTTTGACTGCTGTCCTAAGCTGCCAGCACAGGCCACTCTGGGGACCCTGCTGCTGGCGGCGGCTGGATGTGCCGTGTGTTGAGATGCTGGGGGATGCCGGGATACAAAACCTCTTATTCACCACCTCTCTCCTTCTGCTTTCAGAGCTGGCATACGACCTGGATATGGATGATGCCTCTGCAAACAAGCAGCTTCTGAATCAGCAAAGCAAAGACAGTGCTGCAGTCCCCAGCAGCAACACTGGGAGTGCAGCTCCCCGGCCTGGACCTGCTGCTGCCATTGCCCTGGTCCTGCTGCTGCTGATGGGCCACCAGCCATGAGCAGTGCCAGCAGCATCGCTCAGTGTCTCTCCATGCCTTTTTTGAATGAGGAAGGCATTTGGAACCTCTCCTGAAGTATATGCACATTTCCAAAGACGGGGCAAATGACTTGAATCAGTTTTATAAAAGAGTGTGGTATCTTCACACACACAAGCAAAGCATTTGTGGTAAACTAGTAAATATGTAACAGTGCTTTTTAAAGATAATCCTGTTTAATATAAGAAGGTTGATATTAAATTATGTTCCTCACAGTTTTTGAAGGCTGAGGTCTCCATTGCAGTTAAGTTGAAGATCATATTTCATCTTGAGTTGTTCTAATATGCATGGGGTACAGAACATCTACGATTTATTCAATACTTTCAGAAAATATCAGCCCCCTGGTCCTAGCTGACAGATCTTGTCTGCAGTTCAAGCAGTTTTTGTGCTTACTCCAAATTTGAGGCTCGCCCCTAGGAATCTGGCCAGGCACATAATATGGAGGGTGTATGAAGATGGAACAGAGAAACTCAGCCATAAGGCAGGAGGAAAGATGCTGCGGAAGAAGAGTTGTCGTGCACCAGGGTTGTAGTGGAGAAGTGTTCCCACAGGCATGGGGACATTGCAAGTTGCAGGTGTATTTTGCTGCTTGTCTCCCAGCCAGGTCCTGTGAAGCCCTTCAGTGCAAGCGGCTGGTTCCCTCCAGTGTCCCTATGGCCCATGAAATACCCTGGTTTTGTTCTTCAGAAGTGAGGCACCTCCTTTCCCATGGGAAATCTGCAAACACAGCTCCAGCCAAAGGACAGCCGGCATGGATGTACACGCTGTGCTTTATGGAGATGAATAACGGGCATCCAACACATTGTGCTAAGAGGGAGGAAAACAAAAGGATTTACAGGACCCTGAGGCAGATGAAGCTCTTACTCACGTGTTTCTTTGCATGTTGCTTTACTTAAGCTGTCTCTAAAATAAAGGTCAGTTGCTCTGTAAATGGTGTGCTGGAAGTAGCCTCCCATGTGTGCGAGGTGATGCTCTGCATTGTTCTTGGAGCAGGCAGCCTGGAAGGGCCAACAGTGCCCAGCTCGGGGGCACCAGGGAAAAGCTTGGCTTAGTCTGGTTAAATGGATGGGCTAGAGCCATTTAATGGATGGCTTTTTGAAGGCAACTTTATGTTTGGGAGGGAGTAGATAAATCTGAACCATGCAATCAAGATGGTTTGGAGAGCGTAAACTTTGTCTAAGCTCAAGCTGATGTGGCTGACCCTGATTTGAAGAATTGGGACTGTATGAAATAGCTGTAGCAGAGGGAGAACCGGCTGCTCACACTGCTCCTGATGGGGAGGAGTGGATCTGCACTAAGCCTTAATGTGATCCACTGGTTAATGGTTGGAGGACTTTCCTCTGAGTTTCTTACCCCTTGTGTTCCAGGGTGAGCACTGGGGATGCTTGGACAGTGCTGGTGCCACACAGTGTTCCTGTAAGTGCTCATTTTTTACACTCGAGTGATATGTATTTGTATATTCACATTTGTATGTCATGTGTTTGCAAGACAAATTGCAGTCCTCTCTGTTTCTTACGATCGAAGGGGTCCCAGTGCACTGGGGTGATGCAAGAAAGAGCTATCACCATTTCTGTTAGAGGCATTTCTTGACCCTCCTGCTACTTCACTCTCGCATTGGCCAAGCTCTCCCCATCATCCCCTCATCATCTCTGCACTGCAGCTGGCTGTGCTCATGAGCCTCTGCTCCACCAAAGGGAATATTTTATTAGCGCCACTTGAAATCCCATCACTTCCTCCCTTCTGTTCATTTCCTTTCATCCTCCTGAAGTGCTGGGGATGGGAGTGGGCCACTGGGTTTGTTTGGAGATGATGTGTTGCTTCTGCCTTGCCAGGTATCCCGAGCACCAGGGTGGGCATGTTCTCTCCTCTGATACTGTGTTGGCAATATTCTGTGTGCTCCTTCCGTAGATAAGCAGCAGGGTGGGATGGTGACACCAGCTCTTCTGCAGTGCGAATCCAGCATTCTTTCTTCCTCTCTGAGTGGGATGGCGCAGGCTGTGCCTTGCTGTGTGTCTCACAGAGCCCCCAGGTTTCCCATGCTGCATTGCCACAGTGCGATGCTGATGCTTCTCAGCAGAAGACCTCTTTGTAGCACGCTGAGCCTGGTTTCCCATTGCACACACATGCTGCTTAACAAAGCAAAGCTTGTTGGAGACTTTGTTATGAACAGAGATCACAAAAAATAGCCTTTGAGCCCACTACCTGCTAAGTTTATAAAATAATACATTATAACTTGAAAAAAAAGCTGTTGAATTTTACTCTGTGGTGGGTTTGTGTGCATGTTTTAGCAGGGGTGTTGCAAGGAATGCCTTGGCCACCAAAGTGAAGTAAAGGTGGTGTTCAGTTTTGGGCAGTTTCATTCCCACGTCATGAGAAATAAGAAATAATTGTTGCTTTTGTGATTCTCTGCACCACCTCTGCTTACTGTGACCTGTGTTGCCATGGCACAGCCATCTGCATCAGGAGATGGGCACTGTCACCTCCCCTGTGCATGTGTACCTGGAGCTCCATTCCTTGTCCCAGGGCTTGCAGGTCTGACCTCTAACACACAGGTCAAGATACATTTCAATATTTCCTTACTAGTAGTAGTGGGTTTTAGTGTATATATATATATATATATGTATCAGTAATAAGTACATATATCATAAATACAATAATATACAAGGTGCAGAGCTTGAGCTGATGGTAAGTACTGGGACAGTTTAGGAGTAGGAGGACTCAGCTGTACTCACAGCACCATGGTAACGTGGCAGTGTGGCTCCGGCACTGGCAGTGACCACGTCCAGCCAGTGGGGCATGTGGCCAGGGTAAATATCTGTGTGGTTTTCTGCCAGTAGGAAAAGCAACAGAACAGAGGAGTTTATGTCAGAGAGGTGCTTCTGGGGGAAAAAATAAAATAAAATCAGAAAGCCCCAGCTTTTCTAGATGATTTCCAGCACTGTGGTGAAACCCATAGCTGGTCCCCCGGCTGTGGTGAACTCTGATTACCAAGTCTCCCCATGCAGGGCTGTGAGGTCCTCGGGGCAGTGTGGCCACCCTCTGTCTGCTACCATCATGTCCCAAGGGTACCTTGTGGGCTTGGTGCTTTGTACCAGTGCTGGCTAAAGACCCAGCAACCTTGGGGAAAGTTTCCAGTCTCAGGTGGTTGAGCCCATACCCCCTGCCAGTTAACCTTAATGCTTTCTGGCTGGTTTTGCAGCTCTCTTTAAACTCTGAGATATCCTGAGCATGGGCAGCAGTGAGCAGCATCGTGCCAAGCAGAAAGCCAGGTGGTGAAGCTGGTACCTTTCCCCGTGTCTGAGGGTGGTGATGAGATGCAAACATGTGCTTAGGATGTATAATGTATTTCTGCACTAACCATGCATCAAATTATAATTTAAAACCAAAATATTTTTGTTGGATGGGAAGTCCCAGTTCATTAATCAATTGACTAATAGTTTAGTGCTGGAATGGTATAATCTATCGCTCTTAACAGCTGCTTGAAACAGCTGGTGCTTACGGCTCATGCTGTTTTGGGAAGTGAAATCTAGTGCATCTCAGTTTTATTTTTCAGGGAGGTTTTTAGCATTGCTTGTTCATCTCCGTGAGCAAAGCCCTTGGGCACTCTGGAGCAGGGATCCAGCAGGGATGCAGGACTGGATTCACTGGGGCTTCCAAGCTAAACAAAGTCTCCCTTGCATGGAGGATGCAAAGAGCACTGGCCGTGTCTGCAAATGTGGCAGCCAGACACGGGGGTGTTCCTGCGGGTTTGCATAAGAGAGAACGTGTGTAACTCCATGCTGTCAGGTGTTTTGATTTACTTTTGAGTCAAAATTTGTGCATGCTGAGCTGTGGGAATGGCAAGGGAGATGCCACCAGCCAATAGTGCAGTTCCCAGCCTCAGAGGGCTCTCAGTTGGGGCACAGGCCAGGGTCCAGGTGAGGTGACACGGTGGGGACCACTGTGTTGGGAGGGAAGGAGGTGACTGCCTTGCGCTGCTTCCTGCCCTATTTTTCCAGCAGCTATTGGTCCATGGTGATACCTTCACAGCCATGTGGAAGGTGGTGTTGGGGAGTAGTCCTGAGGCGGAGGAGGCACGGGGAGTAGAGGGACAAGCAGTCTGCTGGTGGGAACCAGACTTGGGGTGTTGCATAAGACTCTAAATACAGGAAACCATAGAAAGATCTCAAAATGCTTGAAAGAGAGTCACGTGTACTGTTGAGATGCCTACTTCCAACCTCAGAGCATGTAGCTCGATGGTGGGACCAGCCATGGCCAAGTCCACTGGCCAAGCCCTGCAGGCTCTCTAGCTCACCTAAGCTAAACATCTCATAAATGCCATTAGGTTCTCAAACACTTGGGTGCCTTGGTGGGAATTTACCTGACCTTTCCAGCAGCACTGCAACTTAATGATTGACAAACACTGCTAAAGCTTTACCTGATCATGAGCCATGCGCCCCAGAAGCAGGTGTCCATTCCCAGAAATCCAGGGATTTTTCAGTGTGAGCTCTGCAACTGGGGGTGACTCAGCTGGACATCAGCCGGTTCGCAAATCTTCCTTATGCATTGTTTCTTGCTTCAGCAAGCAGCCAGGTATGGAGGTGTCATGGCGGTAAAATCTGCCATCATAGGGGAGTGAGGTGAAACCATCACACTGGAGGATGCTCCCTGGTCCTCAGCAGGGGAATTTGAATTTTCTATTAGGGACATGTTGAAACTGTCCATGTGAAGACCGGTGGTGAGTTTTGTTCGGCTCCAGCCTGCGGCTCGTTTATGGGAGACTTCACTAAGAAGTAAAAATGGAGAAAAAATAATCCAACCCAAACCCACAAACAACCCCCTAAATAAGCTTGTCAAAATGTTACTGAAGGACATTCCCCAGAGATGAGGTTACTGAAATTTTGATACAGGCAGATGAAGTGGCATTGGCATGTTTATAGAGTCAGCAAATTTACTGCCTTCAAAAAAAAAAAAAAAAACCAAAAACAAACAAAAAAGCAGTCAGTATTAATCAAATATAGTTTATTTTCTCAAACGTATCCTTTTGAAAATAAACATCTTGGTGGTGTTTTGCTGAGAGCATGCTAGGATCTGAAGTACACATCCATGCCTCTGGGCTGCAAAGTGCCATATCCCACAGCCCTTCCTGACATTTAACGCTGTTTCCCCAAAGCCTACGTGCCTGGCTCCTGGAAGGGCTTTCTGCAAAGTGTGTGCCAGCCCTGCAGCCCAAAAGGTCGGGGGGAAAACCCTCATGCTTGCTGCTGAGAGGTTTTTCCTCCTGGGGAAGGGGGTGGGAGCTGGTGCTGGTACCCGAGAGCACTTTGTGGGAAAGGAAGGGCCCCATTAGGGACTATTCAGGGTTATTTCAAATGCTCCTTGATGGCCACAGGGACACAGAGGATTTCTCCCAAATTCTCCCACACATTCTCAGTCCTGAAAATCAGACTTTTCTGCAGCAGAAGTGCAGACCTAGCCTCAACCTTCCAGTTTAACGGCTGTCACCTTCGTAGGAGCCCAGCGGAGACCTCAACAACTCCTTGCAACAATTCAACACATTTGGGGATCTCTGCCAGCAGTTTTTGTTTGCTTTTGCTGTCCTCTTTGCTGTTATTATGTCAGTGCGCAAAGATGCTGCACATCCAGAAAGGAAATCAATCACTGTTGCGTCTGAGCTGACCCTTCACATCCAGCTCTCTGCAGACAAATCACTAAAAAGAAATGGAAAGCCTGCATGTAGCAGCCTGTGTCCCTTCAGTGTCATATTATACCGCCATCTACCATGTTAGCAATCGGGAAAATAAACACGGGCTGGATAGCAAAGCAAGTGGCTGTTTAATTACAGATGTTAAGAAGAATGACGTGTGTGTACATTCCACCCACAAGTGGATTACAGTGATGACCTTTCCCGTAGTGTAAAACGGGTTTGTTGTGGAATGCAGGCATCTCATGTCTCTTCCAGATCTGCCAGACATTTTGTTGCCCCTGTTGTTTATGGTTAACATTGGATGATGTTTCTTGGAGCTGGATCTCAGCAGCTGACAGCGTTTTCTGAGAACTTGTCATCTGGACTCTATCTAGCAAAATTCCCAGTACTGGGTGTATTTGTTCCCATTTGAAGGAAAAACAATGGGTTTTTTTGGGAGAAAAAAAAAAAAAAAGAAAAAAGGAGGGTGGTGGCATAAATAAGTGACTCATAATGTTGAGCTGAAACCTGCAGGAGGATCCAGGATTTGGCACAGGGTGCCAGACCCATGGTGTGAGTCACTGCTATTGCCTGTGACTGTGATACACATCTCCGGAGCACGGTAGCCAGCACAGACACCTCACCATGGCAGTGCCACAGAGGTGTCAGGGCTGGCTTTGCCACGTACAGCCTCCAGCAACTGTGTCAGAGGACAGGGATGCTATTTCCAGCCCACCAAGGTGCAACACTTCTTGCTTCCTTGTAATCCTTTTAGCAGGACCCTTGCTGCAGGTTGGTATTTAGTGTGCCAAACACACAACCAGCCAGCTCTTCGCTGATCTGCCCCTGGTGAGGATGATAAAGCAGGAGGGCAAGGGAAGAAGAGCTTCCACACTAGTATCACCAGCCTTGGTGATGTGCCCGCCAGCCTGCCTGGCTCCCTGTGTTCCAACCCTGCGTCATGGAAGCCCTCTCCCAAAAGGCTGGTTCACACCTTGCAGTAAGAGCCACACTGGAGCCTTTTTGTTTAGGGATGTGAGAAAAACCCTTGTAGGGAGGGGTAAGTGTCTCTCTCACTGTCCCTCTCTCCTGCCTGGAGCACCAGCTAACTCCTGCTCAACCATCTGGAAGGGGTGGCTAGGTTGACCTGCAGCATCACTGGCTGCACCTTCCTTTTGCCACCAGGAGCTCAAGCACAGTGGTTGCCTTTTAGCAGCTGGCAACTCCGTAAACAGTCCCCTACCCACAGCTGCTGCTGCTGCTTCCTGGCCCAGGTGTAGTTCTGTGGGAATGTGTGGAAGGACATGGTGGATGAGATCAACATGAACCAGCAACATGTACTAGCAGCCCAGAACGCCAACCACTACCTGGGATGCACCTGGGATGAAATGTGGCCAGCAGAGCTGGGGGGGAATTCTGACCCTCAACTCTGCTCTGGGGAGACCCCACCTGGAGTATTGTGTCCAGCTCTGGAGTCCTCAGCACAGGAAGGACATGGACCTGCTAGAATGGGTCCAGCGGAGGCAACAGATGTTGTGAGGGCTGGAGCCCTTTTCCTGTGAAGACAGGCTGCGAGAGTTGGGAGGGATCAGCCTGGAGAAGAGAGGGCTCCAGGGAGACCTTAGAGACGCTTCCAGACTCTAAAGGGGGGTCCAGAAAAGCTGGGGAGGGATTCTTGATCAAGGAGGGTATCTATAGGATGAGGGGGGACAGCTTCAAACTAGAAGAGGGGAGATTTAGATGAGATCTCAGGAAGAAATTCTTTGCTGTGAGGGTGATGGGATGNCTGGGCAGGCTGTTCCAGTGCCTGACCACTCTTTCAGTAAAGTAATTCTTCCTAATATCTAATCTAAACCTCCCCTGCCGCAGCTTCATACCATTAAATGATGTTCATACCATTAAATGATGTTCATACCATTAAAAGATGTTCAAGGCCAGGTTGGACGGGGCTCTGAGCAACCTGGTCTGGTGGGAGGTGTTCGTGCCCAGGGCAGGGGGTTGGAATGGATGATCTTTAAGGTTTCAGCCAAACCATTCTATGATTCTATGATGATTCACATGGGGAGGAATTAGCAGCTCCCACTCACACTGGGGGTACTGGTGAGGGAATAGGGGACTGTCCTTGCCCTCTCACCACCCGGAGATGCTCCTGCAGAGAGCAAGGGAGACCGAGGCCTGGGGCAGGGAAGAGGATGGCTATGGCTCCAGCCTCTGCTCCGGCCCACAGTGGTGTTGCTGGGGGGGCTGGACCATTCCAAGTGTCTGCAATGAAAGGCTGCTTTAGGAAGGAAAATCTTCATGGGCAGAACAGGAAGAACAGACCCATGACACTCAGGCAGAACAGCCAGACGGGGAAATGAGCTGAGCTGCATGGCTGCATCCCACAGCTTGGAGACAAATGTTTCGCAGCTGCCTATCTGCTGGTGAACGAATAAATAGAGACATGGGTCTTGCACCTTTTAAACGCTGCATGTCTGTGGACTGTGAATGTGGGGATGGGATTTGCATGCTGCTTTATTTAGTATTATCTAAGCTGTGCTGCATTTATGGAAACCACCCTACAGACACCAAATGTGCAACTGCAAAAAGGAAAAAAAAAGTAAAAAAAAAGGAAAAAAAAGAAAATAAACCCAAACCAGAGAAGTGGAGGCAACGTCTTGTAACCAGTGCTCCTTACTCTGTGGTGATGCTTGAGGGGGAGCTATTGCCAGACCTCCCATTTCCTTTCATGCTGTTGCAGCTGAAGGGTTTCACCATGAATAAATTATGTATTTACCAGGGACAAACGGGAAAGTCCCCACTGCAGCTGGGGACTAACTCATCCTGCTGCGGGGCCACCAGTCAGGAGGGGTGCAGGTGACAGACACAGGGAGGGAGATGGCAGTGGCTGCCACAGGTGGCATGACCCAATGTCCCCAGTTTTGTGGGGCAGAGCGGGGCTCACGAAGGAGGTCTTAGCACAGGCTGCAGGGTAGGGGTAAGCCCCAAGGGAAGAAGGGGACGCTGAGCTGCTCTGTGTGTGGCTTTTGGATGTCACCTCCCTCTGCTGAGACTGTCAAAACAGTCACTCACTCCTGGGCAGAAGGGAGCCCTTGTATGTAATGGCATGACAATAATATAAGTAATAATAAAAGCAATAATAATAAGAATATTGACATTATTAGTAGTAATAATAACATCAACAACAACATCTGATCTGTAGCTCATCCTGCACACTCAAACTGTGCTGCTTGCCTGAAACATTTTTTGCAGCTTTTAAAGGCTGATCATTTTAGGCAAGGCATAGATCATTTAATTATTTTCAAGGAGACTGCTTCATCTCTCTGCCTGATGGGCTGCCAGACTCCACCTCTGACAACTAACTGGCAGAAGCCCCTGGTCATTGAGACCTTGACCTGCTAATGCAATCTGTAAAGGAGTAACTCAAAGTCGTCATGTTGCTCCATCAACTGACCCTGGAATAAGTGGATTCCCCAACTGCCGCTTAGACGGCTTTTACCACCTCTTTTACACAGCCTCACATGGCATTTTGGTTAACGCTCTGCTGTTTGCTCTTGTTTTTATTTTTGACTGCATGGGATGGGCATGTGGGTAGTTTGCAGGGCTGTGAGAAGCACCCGGCCAGGCTCTGGGTGTCACTCCTGAGCCCCTGACTTGTCCCCGTTATGGTTGTGAAGCCCAAGGGAGAGCCAGTGGCATAAGCAGGAGCAGTTGTGGCTCAGGAAATAAAATCACTGCTACCTGGGGTGCAAGGAAAAGTCAGAGTCAGCCAGTGCTGGCCAGTTTTTCAGAGGGTGGCTGGTGCTCACCAGAGGGATGAGGGGATGCTGCCTTCAGTCTGGCCAAAACTACTATGCCCCTTTCGGGTTGTCTCCCCTGCAAGAGCTATATGTCCCTGGGGAGCATTTTGCCAAAGGATTTGTGCAGTTTGTGGTGCTCCATCCTAAAGTAGTCACAGTTACCCGAGGTGTTAAATAAAAAAATAATTTCCTCAGTGTTCCTGAGTGTGATGAACACTGCTGTGCTCACCTTGTGTGGAAGGGGCTAATGCTTCATCCTCTGTCATTTTTCAGGGCTCTCTTTCCTGTCAGCCTCCTCCCTTCCATGGGGCCCTGGGCAGGTACACACCAACACTGATTTTGAGCCTAAATCCTTCATTTTTAGATTTTTTTCCACTTGAAAGCGCCACACTGAGTGAGGCCAGAGGCTCTTCCTTTTGAAGCGTGCTTCTGCTGGGGCTGAGAACATCACCCAGTGTTCCTATCAAGGAGGGCATCTTCCTTGGGGAAACAGCCCGTTGTTCCAAACAACAGACAGATGCTGAGGCAAGGAAGGTAGCAGGTGAAGGAGCCAGGCAAGATGCCTCTGCGCTTTGGGACACATGTGCAGGCTTACAGGGTCTGAAAAAAGACACTCATTCGAGCTGGTGTCATTGTAAATGTCATGGTATTGTCATCCCAGCAGCGTATGAGCTGGTGAATGAGGCTCCAAGGCAGCCAGGCCTGCCTTAGAAACCAAATTAAATTTAAAAGAATTTTTAAATTAAGAAATAATTTATTTGGAGTTCCATTCCTGCCATCTGGTTTTGCATGTTTAGGGTGTGAGTTTTCATTTTTCCCACTACAGCCATGGGACTTGGAAAAAAACCCAACCAATTCTTTAAAGAGCTGAGACAACAATTCCAAGTGCTGGGCACTTACATTAAGTATTGTGAAACCTAAAGAGCAAGAGCTCAGCACTGCTGCCAGTTATTTTCAGCCCCGTGTCACAGAAGAGAAGCGAGCACACAGTTACCCGATGCTTCACTTTTTCAAACGAAACAAAGATGCTATGAGTCAGAATGAAATTTTCCACAGGGAACGTTTGCTTGACCATTAATAACAAAAACTGCTGAGTGGGTTGGTTTGTTTTTTCCCCTTGTACAAGAGCCTGTGGCTGAGCATCTGTCCCGCGGGCTCCAGGGGGGCCAGTTGTGCAGACAGGCAGTTTCAGAGGGGAGGCACAAGCACGTCCCTGGACCTGCCATGTTGGAGTGAGGTGAAGCCAAAGGGGTTCAAACCATGGCTGTAACGGCCGGTTGGATGCCATGTTCCCCAACAAAGGGCTGGGAGCTGCAGTTTTGTAGACCCATCACCCTCTCAAGTTACTCTCAGAGGGAAGAGGATGTGGGTCCCTGCTGCTCATCCTGGGTGTTTCCCAGACTCCTCATCAAGGATCACCAGGAAGGCTGGAGAGAGTCTGTTTACAAAGGCCTGCAGTGACAAGACGAGCGGCAACGGCTTCAAGCTGGAGAAGAGCAGATTTAGATTGGATATTAGGAAGAGGTTCTTTACTCTGAGGGTGGTGGAACACTGGAACACTGGTTTCCCAGGGAGGTGGCTGAAGCCCCTTCCCTGGAGATATTCAAGGTGAGGCTCGACACAGCCTTGGATGACCTGGTCTAGTTGGGGGTGTCCCTGCTGACTGCCGGGAGGTCAGACTAGATGACCTTCTGGCCTGGATTCTATGATCCTGAGTGCTGCTCTAGGAATGTATGGGCTCTAGGAATTGAAAAGAGGAAGCAAGAGAAGTCCTTTCTTCTCTTCCTTACCCTTTTCCCCTCCTTTGCACTCCATTTTTTCTTTTCCTCTGGCCCCAACTTTCCGCCCCTCCCGTCCCCTCCATTCCCTCCCTTCCACCCCCCCCAACTTCCATTCCTGTCCTGACTGTGGCTGGGGGCCTTGGGCTCTCCCAACCCACAGCTGGATTTCCAGGGGATGGGAGCATGTAGGACAGCTGGTTTGGCCATGCATCCCTCCATGGCAGGGACAGCCAGGGCAGCACATCAAAGGGGCAGTGGTCGCTCCACCATCCCCATATCGTGTGGGGCATGCTCCCAGCCCCATGGCATGGGACCACCCACGCTGCCCCGCACATCAATCAGCCCTGGCTGAATCTTGCCACTGGCCACCTCCCTGACCTCAATATCTCCCTCCTTTTCCCCTGGGATTCAAGTGCAAATGCACTGGGGCAGTGGGCTGTACAGTCCCCAGAACCTTGAGGTTCACCCCTGTGGATGCAGGATCTCCCTCCAGCTGTGAGATTGCTGGTCCCGGCTGATTTACAGCAGGAAATATCGACCTGTGGGCTAACAAATGGCTGATTTCCCACCCCCCGCCCCCTCCTTTTTTTTTCCTTTCCCTCTCTATTGATCAACTATTACAATAAAATGACTTTCATTCTTTCCCTCGCTCCCCCCCCACCCCGCGACTTTCTCCCTAATTTATGCCCCAACTGCAATATCGGTTAAAAATATCATCTGTGAAAATAAAAGGCAAATAAACGAGCACATCAAAGCCAGCTGCCTGGGGCCGTTGGGTTGGGAGCAGAAATAGGGCTAGGCCCTGGACCCATTATCTTGCTGATATCTAATGCCACCACTTCAGAGTGTGAGAATGGAGCCTTTTTTTTTCTCAGCCGAGCGTACTGGCCCGCTGGTGTTTGGGAGCACAAAGGCCGCCATCCACCCCAGCTCTTGAGACAGACTGTTGACATGTTGCTCTCAGATTTCATTCCTGAAAATCTGGAACTTTACGCCGAACAAATAACATGATCTTTTCCCTTCATCTGGAAAGGATAAAAACAATTGCTGGCACTTGGAGCAGATCGCTCTTTCTTTTCCTCCCTCCTCCCTGCTTTCCTTCCAAAACCCTACTCGCTACCCACAAGTCACAACTTGCATATTTTAATTTGAAAACTTTAAGCCACGGGGGGTGAGGGGTGAGAGCGGAGAGGAATGAAAAAGAAGATTAAAAAAAGGGGATTGCAAGCAGCACCGATATAACCATGAACGGCTGGCAGCCCCAGCCCTGTCAGGCAGTGTCCTGGTTTGAGTAAAATGGGACTAATTTATCTGCCAGTGATTTTACTTAGCAGTAAAGTCTCTTCTAATGCTAGGGAAAACTGTACTTTTAGAAGATTCTAGCATCTGAGTTTGGGAAAATATTTACTTTATAGCCAGCTCTGGGGTGCAGGTTTCAAGCTCTTGGTGTTTCCGAACTCCCCAGGTGTAAGGATGAGGAAGAGTGAGACCTGGGCACCTGACCCAAACTGCCAACAGGGTTATTTCATACCTTGATCATCACATTCAATATAAATTAGAAAGCTTGCTGAGGAGTTCTCTCTCTCTCTCCCTTAATGGCGGCATCCTGAGAACTCCATGCCCCACCACCACCGCCCTGAGCTCTTCCCTTCTTCCTGAAGCCGCAGTGCTTACAGTGTCCCACATTGGCTGTCTCTCCTGAGAGCTTCCGGCTGATGGAATGGGCTAAGTATGATCCATGTGTATTTTATATTGGTATCAAGATCAACATTGGTTCTTTAGTTTAATATTAATTATCTAGTTTAAATCTATTACATCTGTTTATATTTCAGCCCATGGGTTTCCTTGTTTTCCCCTTCCCAGGTAAGGAGGAGTCATTGGGTGAGAGAATTATTGACTAAATGACAACAAATTGGTGGGTTCCTCAAACCATAACAGGCAGGCAGGATGGAGTGATGGAGTGAAGCACAAAGAGTATGCCCTCTGGGGGGACATGGGCAAAGGCTGCCCCTGCTCCTTGTGGAAGGGCGGTGCTCGGCCCCACAGTGCATCCCTGTTTCAGGATGGATCGTGCCCTGTTGTGGGCTGCCCTGCTGCATCCAAGCAGGGCTTGGACAGTGGGGAGGGCTACATCCTCCCAGCCCTGCTTTTCACTCTCTGAAGGCATTGGACCAAAGTTTGTCGAGTGCTCCTCAAGCACCGGGACTTGAGCTGGCACCTCACCTTGTGTACCATTCTCCTGGACTGTTCCTTCATGGGTTTTGTTTTCAGCATGGCACTGCTGAGCCACTGAGCTGGAGGGTGAGTGGTGTCTGTGCTGCCAATGCTCCCAGCACTGGTGGTTTTAAGTAGGTTTTATTTCCTGCCACCAGTGCAAGCACACACACACTTTCCACTCCATGTTTACAAATTCTTTTGAAATAGAATAGAATAGGATAGAATAGCTATTGCAAATGAAGTGAGTGCCTGGAGGTAAAATAAAAATAATTATTTTATAATGGTTGTTTTTTCATTTTTCACTATTTTATTGATACTGAAGCCTTGTACAGAACAGGACTGGGACAAGTCCCACTCGGAGCCCATGCTCCCCCTGCTACTCTTGCTAACCCATTTTGCCTCCTGTGTCTCAGGCGATATTAAAGGAGTCAGCCACTTCTGCTCTTCTCCACTAACAATATCCTCAAAGGTGCTGATGCGTATCCCTGCTGTAACAGGCAGACACCCAACAAATGAAGCACTTGCTGGGCTAGTGCCCAGGTGGAAGTGCTTTGAGGGGAATGAAAGGCCCTAAATGAAGTGCTGGGTGTAGTAATTAGGGTCTCTGGAGCTCTTCATGCCAAGCTCACGCTCACCAAACCACCTTTGTCCTCTCTGCTGATCATTACAGTGTGGCTCTGTCTCTGGAGAAGCATAGCTTGATGTACTGCACAGCACGGCACCAACGCTGCTGGTGGAAACCAACCTCTCAGAGGGAGCAAGTGCCACCAACAGTGATGCCCAGTGTTGGAAAGGACAGGCACCAGGGCTGTCTTGCTGATAACTGCAGAGTCTTCCCCTGGCATGAGGGAGCTCAGGTAATACCTAGATATTACTCATTTATAAGCAGTGCCAACTGGCTGGGTTATCTGCTGCTCAAGAACGTGCTTCTCCCCTTCTCTCTCCTTTCCGTGGCAGGAGATTATTTCCTGCTGCTTGACAGCACTTGGGGGTTGTTTCTGGCTGCCCCAGGTCTGCAGGGACCAAGGCCAAGCAGCCACCAAAAGCAACCAGGGCCTGTGTGAGGCAGACACAGGGTCCTGTTCTGTCACCCAGCCTCCTTGGTGGCAGCCAGACATGCCAGGCAGCTGATGCAGATATGGGACATAGGGCCACTCATGGCAGAGAGGATGGGGACATGTCCCTGGAGATGCTGGCATGGATCTGGGATGCCAGCCCAGCTGCCGTCACCAGTTTGGAAACCCACATGGGGGCTACTTGGGAGATGCAGCTCAGGGACCCTGTTTGTGCCCCCGCAGAGGGGAGCAGGGAGGAGAGGAAGCTGTGGCCAGCTCTGAGTGACAGTGACTGATGTTCACCTGTCAGGAATCTGTTGGGGAATATTTTTATCCACTGGGTGTGAGTATGCTACACGTCAGAGCCATCTGCCACACACTCGTTTTTGGGAGAGCTGGGACATACAGGCATGAAGAGCTGTGACAGTGAGTGCATTCCTGTGCCCTTCAAAGATGTGTGTCCCCAAGTCTCCTCCCTGTGGTGTCTGGGGACAGAGCTGGAATGACTTCTTGTCCTCCTGGGGGAGAGACAAGTTCTTGTATTCCCTAAAATGGAGATGGTCTTGAGCTCCGCACAGCAAGCCCTGCGTGCTGCAAGCCAGTTAGGACACAGGAGGCTGAGTGAAAGCCTTGCAGCAGCTTCCTTGCACACCCAGCCTGTTCTCCCCAACATAAGCCCATTCTCTCCTTCCCTCTTAGCATCTTTCCATCAGTTTGCATTGCTTCAGAAAGTGTGTACAGTGCCTCATGCCCTGCTGCAGCGGAGCTTGGCTGGCATCAGCTCCCCCGCAGAATGCAACAAGGAGCTCACCCACCCCTTACCCCAGAGTCAAGCAGGAGGTTTCTTTTTGCTGGCTGGGGTAAAGGAGCCCTAGGATAAAAATAAGTGGTAAAAATAAATGGAGACATCAGTCCATGCCAAAACACCGTATCTGCTTGCCCTAAAATATCAGGCTGTTGACATTTGAAACCCAGATTCAGAGATTCATTTTGCAACAAGCAGAATCCCCCCGTCCTCATGACGGATGCCCTGTATTAAACACACCCCAAATTTGTGGTTTTGGAGTTTTATCAAAGGAGACTGTTTCCACTTGAGGCTCCCTGCTTCTGGCCTGACTGCTCCACCGCAGAAGAGCGAACGTGCCTGATTCGGGTTTACAATGGGCTGTCTCCTGCTGCTGAGCTGGGGCTGGGAAGACACGCCTGTCCAGTTCTCTTTCAACACTTTCTAACCTCCTTGTGGCCCAGGTTTTCCCACTGGAGTGTAGGATTTAATCACCCTTAATGATAGCCAGCCCAAGGACTGCATGCAGCCAGGTTTTCCTAAAGGGCTACATCTGAAATCTCTATCTGACTACAACCCCCCTCCCAGTAAACTCCCTTGCAGATGATTGGAAATACCGCCGGGCTGTGGCAGGCCTCTGGTCAGGACCAGAATTAAATTGAACTAAAATCTTAAGCCCTTGTAGGACCTCAGCAGGATTTGCAGATGTAATTGTTGCTCCCACTGGGTTTGGGGTTCCTCTCTGCTACCAAGATGTCTCAGTGCTAGAGGGCTGCCCTGCTCCCGCCTGCCTGAAGTTAAAATCGATCTGGTGAATCCCACGCAGGTGGGCATTACTTGTATCGCTTTTCAGCATAAGCTGTTATATTGCCAACATGGATGCAGTCAATAGCAGCAAGATGCATGCTGATTTAACCACACCCCCATGAAGGGGTTGTGCCAGTTCCTCTGGAGCAGAATCAAAGTGGTTTTAATTAAACCAACATAACTTTGGTGTGTGGAGGAAGGCTTGGGCAGGCGTGGTGTGGCTGGGGGTCTGTGCTGGAGAGAGAGCACACTGGGGGAAAGTTGAAGAGAAACTGCAGAGGAGCTAAGGCTCCTATGGTTTCTCCTTCTCTACCCTTCCTTCTCACCAAGAAGCTGGCAGGGCTGCAATTTTTCCACTGAATGAGATGACAGAAATTTGAAATGCCAAGTTGTGCACGGCCTGTGGCATATGCTGGAAGAGGCTCAGTGTAGATGCAATGTGGGTGATGTCACCTTGTCCTTGTCTCCTGCAGGTCTGCGCCACAGCCGCCTCTGCCCGGCCCAGGGGTGCATGCACCAGTAGGCATCCCCTCAAAATATCAAAGGAGACATGCAGCTGGCTTTGCAAGCAGGCAGAGCCAAAACGGCTCCAAAAGTCCTGCAGGTAGCACGGCCTCGGCTCTCTGTCACAGGTAGGGGAGTTGGGGATACCAACCCCAGCACTGGGCAGCATCCCATGCCACCATGGCAAGCCACAAGGTATCTTCCAGGGCTGGAAAAGAAAAATGAGTCTGGGGGCAGAAATAACTAATGGGGAGAGAGGAGATTTTTGGGGGAGGTGGGAAGTTAGAAGTTTTTGCCCTGAAAAACAACTTTGATATCTTTTTAAAACTAATCTGCAAGTTTCCCCCTCTGCTTTTCTCCTTCTATTTCTCCTGGGAAAGGGAGATAAGTGGGGAAGGGGAATCACTCAAGCGGTTTGGGGCGAGGGGGCTGGGAAGGTTCTGCCAGATGTGAGAAAATGCTGGAGAAGGGGAAAAACTCGGAGAAAAAATTTCCTTTTGGAAAGAGGCTACTTTCCCATTCCCTTAAAAAAGAAAAAAAAAAAGAAAAAGAGTTTTCATGAAAAATTTCAGGCAGTCCCATTGTTTTGCTGCAGCCTTTGATTTAACTACTTGATCAAGTATTCGACAAAACCTTCCATGTTTTTCAGGAGGTTTCTTAAATCCTGCTGAGGTATGGGATTATGAGAAACAACAAATGGCAAGCTGTCTCTAACTCCACAGACTTTCTCACTCTCGTTTTCTCTCTCACTTTGGAATAAAAAATGCAGTGCTCCCTGCTGAGTTCTCTTTAAAATTCACATTGTCTCTTCAAATAAAGGCTGGGAGGGTGAGGTAGTGCTTTGAAAACCAGAACTCAGTCGTACATTACAGGGCCAGATCCTAAAGGATTATTCTCTCCAAGGACACTTTATAACTTCATGAGAACTTCTGGCCTGGCTTGTCTCACCAGCTTGGTGTAAGTGGCCCCAGCGGATGGCAGGGTGGCTGAGACCCCTACACCCCTTTCCAGCAGGATGGCTGTATTTGCCCCTGGAGTCTCCTTAAACCATGATAAAACAAATCCCAACTTTGCCCCCAGTGTTGGAGTGGCCCATTTCCCATGGTGCAGGCAGGGGATGTTCCTTGCATTTGTGCCAGAGGGACAGCCAAGCCACAGCAGGAGTGTCTCTGTCACAGCTGTCCCGGGCCAGGCTACACTAACACGGTTTTCCATTGGTTTTGGTGTAATTCCTTGACTGCAGCAGCCTGTGCTGCACCAAGGCTGCGGTGAACCGCCGGCATCGCTACTAGAAAGCTCTGAGCTGAACAAAACATCTTGTTCTTATGAGAAGTGCTTGGCGAGGCATGCTTTGCTGCTGGTGCGCTCTTGCCGGGGAAATTATGAATAGAGGGTCTTTTCCTCCCAAGCTGCCTGGCCTTCCACTGACAAAATCTTGAGAGCAAGGAGGTGAAGCTGACAACTTCCTCTGCTGTTGCCTCAGTGTGGCCTTCCCCAGTGTGGCCATGAGAGAAATGAGAATAAATGGTGCCATTACACTGTCATGGGACAAACTACGCTGTGCCGAGACACAGCACAGGGTGCAGACACATGCAGCGGGACAGAGCTGCCTGCAGAGTATCTGCACCCAGGTTACACAGACACAGACCACACTGTGCCAGACAGGGAGGAAGGTCTCCTTAGGCATATCCTTTAAATGATAGTATAGCTCCATGAAATTATGACAGTGCCTGTCATTCTTGCAGCACTATTTCTGTGATTTTCAGTAAACAGAAGCCAGCAGCGATTTTTGGGCTTAAAACTATGGTTCAGGGATTCAGTGGGGCTTGTTGACATTTATGCATGTGTGTGCAGGGCTGGGGTCCAAAGGAGGATGAGTGGCCAGAGCACTTTGGTGTCTGTGGTCCTGAGGCCTCTCTGTCCTGCCAAACCCTTAGAAACAGAGGATCAGTGAAAAAAGCAGTCATTTTTGACGAGTCTTTCATGTGCATAGTTCAAACCTGTCACAGTGATGTCAAAATTCATCAGTTTAACGAATCAATTAAACCTGGAGTGGAGCTTAACCACGCACACCTCCAGCGAGGGAAGAACAGCCAACCCAGCCCATTCCAATCCCTGTCAGGGAATTTCTCCTTCCCTTGCAGGTCACTTCGTGTAGGACCGGCGATGCCAGGCGGATGCTCAGACCCAGCTCCGGGCTGGCAGACGAGGAGTCCCCAGGCTGGTAGGGACTCGGCGGTGGGGGGAGTGGGGACCAGGGGCGGCGGGTCAGAGCCGGGTCCGGGGTAGGGGGCGGCGGAGAAGAGCCGGGGCGGGTCGCGGTGAGGGGGCGCCCGCTCGGGGCCAGGCGTGCGGCGGACAGACGGACGGACGGGCGTGCGGGCTCTCCGCTCCGCCTCGCTGG
>VXBJ01007014.1:104513-116607 GCA_013400055.1 Nycticryphes semicollaris | reverse complement strand
TTTTTTTTTTTTTTTTTTTTTTTAAATGCTCATAGGAAATTGGCTTTGGTAATTGAGATTCTACAGAACCGCAACGTCCAATAGCTGTTCCTTTCCAGGGGTCACACTTAGGTTAGTTTAAGTAGTATGCAGTTGGGTTAACCTCTTGTGGTTTGTAGTGCTATTCTTGAAATTACTCGTGATTTGGGGTGTGTTAGAGTAACAACTTCACAGGAAAACCCCAAATGTCAGGGTGTCTGGTTTTCAGAGAGCTCTGACCGCTTGGCTTGTGAAAACCAGGCAACTCCTTGTACATCCCTCAAAGGGACTTGCTTGCATCAGAAAATGTAGTTAAAGCCTTTACAGCCCGTTGACTATTCCTTTTGAAAGCAGCTGAAATAACCCGTGTCGAATCGCTTACCTGCGTTGACTTAGAACATCCTCCTGCATGGAGGCACCTTGCAGAGCCTGTGCTGGGTGACATGCAGCTGGTTCTCCAGATGGAGGGGCAGCAGTGCACCGCACCCGCAAATCCCTGAGGCTTAGGTGATTTGCTGCCAGCGCAGGGCCAGCTTTAAGAAATTATGAACTGGGGCTTTAGCTTGGTAGCATTGACAGTTTGGTATAAAAAGCTCTGNTTAAGAGCAGAGCCTGTTTTGATTCAGCATTCTTGGAATATAAAGTTGGAGCCAGGATTTTTACTAGGCTGAAATACAG
Organism: Nycticryphes semicollaris; assembly: GCA_013400055.1. Lineage (NCBI taxonomy): Eukaryota > Metazoa > Chordata > Aves > Charadriiformes > Rostratulidae > Nycticryphes > Nycticryphes semicollaris. The sequence goes on along the minus strand of VXBJ01007014.1, from coordinate 115,911 downwards.
TTTTTCTCCTGCGAACATTAGGATCTTGTTGGAGTGTCTATGGCTAGCTGGCTGGTAGTGGAAAAGGGGCTTGCTTGTTTGTTTGATTTAAAGGTGACTTTGTGCCCTGGAAGATTAAAGATCAAGCAGCTTCACCCAGGTATTAGAAAGAAATCTGTGATATTGTGGGAATTTACATGGTAGCAATAAGGGGGGAAAATTCGCTCCTGTGACCCATGCCCATGGCAGGACATTTACATGATCAAAGCAACCAGCATAATTATAAGCCTGATGGAAAATAATTCCCCTGCCAGGTAAGTGTGGGCACCCAGGCGGGGTTTACCTTTGCTCAGAGACGTGTATGATTGATTATTGTGCTTTTGCCTATCTGCCAATCTTTAGGTTTCTAAAGCACAGTGGCTGGCAGTTTTGGGGGGCCACAGGGTGGTGAGGGACCAGTGGCACTGTCAAGGCAGAGGCGCCAGGAGTGGGCGACTGGTAGAAACCCAGTGTGCTGCTCAGGGGTCAGAGTGGTGCCACTGGTTTGCTTTGGACCAGAGAAAAATGAGCAGGCTTCCTCCTGAGTGTTGGCTTGGTTCAGAGACGGAGCTGAGGGTGCCATATGACTGTAGGCTTTCCTTCTCCAGGGGGAAAAATGGATTTGATAGTGTCTGCTAATGATTCAGCACTGTTTACATAATAATTGTGGTTAGCTTTCATTAGCTCTCATAATGAGATTGCTTTCTTCTACTGCAATTGCTTGCTGGTTGTGTTTCACACATTCCTGCCTCCCCATTCCCCGGGCACAGTGTTGGGCTTGCGCTGAGGGCTTCAAGCCTAGCATGGCCTCCTGTTCCCAGCTCCCAGCGCAGAAGAAGGGTCAACTCCTCATTGCAAAGGAAGGGAGGTGCAGGTGGCTGGTATTGCTGGGACAGCTTCTGAAAGAACCCAGGTGGTGGTTTGGAACATCATAGCATCTGGAGCCTCATGGCATCTGAGTGGAGTTGGTCTTAAATGCATTTTGGGTTATTTTTCAGTACAGTGCTCATCTTCATACTAAAAACTCTCGGGCTTAGCTATTTCCAAGGAAGGGAATCCACTGACCTCCTTCCACCAGGAAGAAGAAGCCAGGTCCTTTGACCTCAAAGATCCACCATACCAGCAGCGCTGATCTGTGCCAGTGGATGTGCATCACGGATATTGTTTGTATACACAAAGCTACTGGATTAACTGCTGCAGCCCGACCTTGGTATGGTATTTGTTTGCTACCCATGTCTAAGTAAGCGTGAGCAGCGGCGTTGCTGTATGACAGGCTGCCAGCGCCTGCCTTCCGCAGCATCCCTGTAATGCTGAGCTCCTGTTAAATAAATCATGTCTCTGTGAGGAGAATACAATAGTGTGAGTGCTACCTTTTGAAAAGGTAAGGTTGAGTGTTGCTTTGTTGCTTGCTTGGTGGTTGGCTTTCTTCCTTTTGAGCTCACTAGTGGGTGCATTATGGTTCCAGACAAGTGATGCTCCAGAGCAGGATGAGACGCGGGGGGGCAGTGGGTATGGACCTGGCGGGTGCTGTTGGGAGAGTGGGAAGCTGCTGATGTGGCTCTGCAGAAGATGATTGCCTGTTCCAGGGGATGCACACCCTCTGCCCTTTGGCTGCAAGTGGCCATTTCTTTAGAAATATGCCCCAAATGATTTGTGTTGGTGGATTTGCTCAGCTGCTGGAAGGAGGGCCTGAGCAGAGGATGAGTTGATGACCTTCTCCTTTGCAAAACACAACCCTTTTTTTAGGGGTTTAGGGAAGGTGGTACCACATGGCTTACCCTTAATTTATGTGAGTTAACTGGGGCTCAGTGGAAAGCTGTAGCTTGTTGGGTAGAGGAGCTTCAAGGATGTTGAATCCAGCCCTCCAAAGGGACGTGGTGAGCCTGGTGGCAGATACCTAGCTAGCAAAAACTGTGCACAGCTCAGCTTCCCACTTTATTAAAGACTCCTTTATACAACTTTTTGCTGTAACCTCGTCAAGAACAGCCAGCCTTTTCAGCAGCCTGAAACTTCCCTTACCTGGAAGGCTGCGCGTCAGGGAGCAGCCGGGCTGGCACAGTGCTGCTGCTCTGGGCTGGCCCTGGACCTGCTTTGCAAACACAGGCTGCAAATGGGGGAGGATGAGGATGGCCAGAGAGCCTGGCACACCTGGCTGAAACGAGGGAGCATCCCGCTCACCAGCCAGCCAGCACAATACGAGACTGAAAAATAGTTGTGGCAAGTAGGGGTTAATTTCTAGGTATCAAAATATGCATAAAAGGTTAAAGGAGACTTCCTCCTTGTCAATGAATTATGGCTTTAAAATATTTGCATTCTTTCGTGAAAGATTTAGGCATAATTATATAGCACTCGGGGGCAAGGCATTGACAGATAAACTTAACAACTCTGTAATTTGTACTCGAGGCAGGGTTTCCTGTAAATGATAGCTTTGTTTAATTTTACAATACTGCTTCCAAACGTTTGCTGGGTATGAATCTGAACTGGACTTGTGAATCTGGAAGAGTATTTATTTGTTTGTTATCGCAGACAATAAATGCTGCTGTGTTAGACTAAAACTTGGCATCTCCTTTACAACTTCTAGGCATCCTTCCCCAGGCAGGTTTTGTGGGATGGGCAACTGATGTAGGGTGCAAGCAGCTTTCCAACTTCTCTATACAATATCCCTGAGCAGCTCTAGGATCTTCTCTGGCTCTGCCTTTCTTTTTCTGGGGTTAGGAAAGGGACGCTGCAGTGGCAACACACATACTTTATTTCCATTACTCAAAGCCGGAGTCATGCATAGTTACAGCCAAAGACACTTCAGCAGCTCTGGGGATAACAAGATAGCTGACAGACTGGAATGTGGATTTATCAGGGGTAAAAACTGGCAAAATTCCTTATTTCTGATTCTTCTTTTTAAATAGGCCCTTCATGTTCCTGCTGCATAAGCCTGCTGTGAGATTTAACACCTTGTATTATCCCAGTTGGATGCAGGGATGTGCGCTGGGATGTGTGTTCTGGGATTAAATTGCTCAGTTCCACTTAGTTCCTAGGTGGTGTTTTTAAATTGCAAAGCTCTTCCAGAAATGTTTTCAATGGGTTTTTATTTTAAAGCATGTGCCTTTGCACCAGATATACGTCTGAGTGACCACAGAATGTAAATTTTACTGTGTGTTGCCTTTGGACTGGCAGTTTGGGAGACAACTGGGCAGTTAACATAGGAGGATTGTGCCATGAAATCTGCTTCCTTGGGATTTGATTCATATTAATTTCTTTCAGAGCAAATATCTTTATTGACTTCAGTTATATTTTGATGCAGCGCTACTTTTCCCATGCCTTTCCCAGGACCTGGAAATATTTATATTGCTGTGAGAAATGGGTTATCTTTGGCTCTATGGCTTTTCAGTAATACATACATTTTAATAATCTGAGACATTAAGCAATTTCTTTTTGGGGAAAGAAATTATAGCAGAAGCAGCACACTTGGAAGTGAAATCCCTCAATTAAAGGTGCTAGGTTCAGAAGACATGTCAAGCTGCTCAGTAGAAGAGTCTCGAGTTAAAATTTAATGTTTCCCTGGTCTTCAGTGCGCAGCTCATGGTGCAGCAAGACCTGGCTGGTGCCAGGCCTGTGCGGGAGGCTGGGGACAGGGCTCTGACGTGGCTGTCTGTGGGGTGGCTGGATTTGGAACTGGTAGTGCCTGTGGTTGTGTGTCTTGACCGACTGGGAATTAAGAGAATTTCACTTTTTATTGGAAAAGGAAAGGATTGCTCAAGGGTTGCAAAACAGTTTGTTTTGGAAAAAATGTCATTGTTTGAAAATAGAATGAGAGCAGGAGGGGGGCGGTCCCCCTGCAGCAGGTTTGAAAACTTTCTTCTTACCTGGGGGCTCAGGTTGAAGTTTCAAGGCTTTAGTTAGCTTGGACTTTTTTGTCCCAGGGCGTCCAGGCTACATTTCTACACTTTTCCCATCCCAGCCTCTCCCTTTGGTGATGAAGGATGGGAAATTTTCTTCTTTTTCTCTTCTTCTTTTCTTCTTTTCCAAAAGGAGCTTAAAATAAGGAAAGTCTTGACTGGTGGGTAGAAACGCTGATGGCTGGCTGCACTCAAAGGACCTGAAACTTGGCTGTGGTCCTGGTTCTCTCCCCTCTGTGGTTTTTGCCCTGTCCTTGTGTTTATCCCTTTGGCTGCACCCCAGCCACGTGGATTTGAACAAAAGTGGCCCCTTGCTACTTTGCTGCAAGTGCTGCTCAGCCTGTTTGACCCTGGTGCCTTTGGAGAACAGGTTCATCCCTGCAGTGGAAAGCTGCTGTGCTCACAGCCCAGGTCCTGTGGGGCTGTGGTCATTCACTGAAGTCTCCCAGCCCTGCTGGAATGCCACCCACGGCAGCCCTTGTTTCAGCCCTGCCAGCATTGCTGTGTGTCGCTGAATGCCCCTCTGCTGCAGGGACTGCTCCTCTCCCCTCTGGATTTTTCTAAAGCTGCAGACTCTGCTGACAGAGGGTGCTAGGAGTGGCACAGCAGCGGCTGCAGAGAGGGTGGGAGCCCCTTTCCCAGCTTAGGAAGGACTATCCCAACTGGTAAATGGATCCCACCCTTCTAATCGACTGTTCCTTCCCTGGGGCTCGCAGTCTGCTCGGGGCTGTTTACCTTCCCTCCAGGGAATTTCAGATGGTATCAACCGGGAGGTGGATGGCAAAGGTCCTGTTTGCACTCACTGCCTCCCCTCAGGTTGCTCAGGGCTGTGCTTAAAAAGACAAAATAAACCCCTTCGATGCTTGCCAGCAAAAGCCTTAATGCAAGTGTCCCCTGGTATGGTAAGGTGCTTTCAGCCGGGCTCAACGTTTTTCCACTTCACTGAAGCTGTTTGCACAAACCCAGCTGCTGTGCTGGAGAGGAGATCAAAATTCATCCGTGGATGGAAAACCTCTGTGATACCCAGGGCTGAGGTCTCCCAGACTTGCTTTTTCCAAAATACCTATGAAAATGTGACCCTGTGTTGTCAACATGGGCCATCCAATGTGTGGGATAGGCAAAGCCGCCTCAGATGCCATGCTCCTGAGCAGAACTGAGAATGCATGTGCCTGCAGAGTGAAACATGTTTGGAAAGAGGATTGGAAAACTGAAAAGTTGGTCTCATCCTAAAAGGCTGAAGTGGCCTCCTGTGCCCTCCTGCATGACTGTCCTCTGTAGCTGCCTTCTTCCTCTGCGATGCTGCTGTCCCTGCTGGGAGGATTTTGCTCAAACAAACTTGGCGGTGCAGACACTGCCTTGCAAATGGTTGAAAAGATGTTGAGATTTACCTGTGCTAATGTGAAGGAGGAGGAGGACCCATGTGAACCTGCCAGCAGATAAGGCCAGTGGAAAACTCCATCTTCCCCATACTGGAAGGGAAAGGGAAGGAGGAATTTTAAAATTCATGATACTAATATCTTAATCCTTTCTCCTCTCTCTCCTACCCCCCTTCTTGCCTCTGCCAGGGTAGGTTAAACTGCTCAGCCTCGCCTTTTCCACAAATGCTGGCAGGCTGCTGGTTCCAAGCCCAGGGAATACACTGGGAGTCTGTTCCAGTGGCGGGATGGGTTTCTGGAGGTAGGTCGCATTTTGCTGGCTGAGCACAGTGCCCTGCTTATGTGAGCTGGGTGGCTTTAGCAGCAGATGCCTGGCCTGTTAAAAAAGTAAGGCTTGGTGAGAGTAGCACGCAAAGGCTTAAAACCCACATTTTTCAGGTAAAAAATCTTGTTTACCACCTTTGCTGCTGTCTTAGCTCTGAGATGGTTTGTCTAAGGGGAGATAAAGCTGAGACATGGGAAATGGAGGGGATGGTTCAGACTGTTGTTGGTGTTGAGGGGCTGCTCTCCCATCTCGGTGTCCCTGCTCTCAGTAAATGTCGCCATGTGAGGTGGTGGTAACCCCAGCACCAGGCTCTGCTGTGATGGCATCTCCTGGTGCATGTCCTGCCCTGACCCAGGGTAAGGCAGAGCTGTAGTTGGTGCTTCCTTCTCCATGGCTGGAAAAGGGTCTGCACCCCTGTTTTTTTAGGGGGGCTAAAGCTAGGGCTGTGCTACTTGCTGGGGAGAGAATTCCCACCAGCATTTTCTCTCTTCCCTCCATGGCTAGTAGCTGTGCAAGGAGGCCCAGTTTCAGGGGAGTTTCAAATGTGCTGAGGAAAGCTACACCTTGGGTTTTTGCCCCTGGGCTTCCTCTGACTCTTGTTGTGCCAGTGAGGTGCCTTTCTCCGTGTGATGTTTGAGGCTCAGCCCTCTGTGTTTTTGGAGGTTTGTCTGATTTACACAAACAGTTCTCAGAAAGTTAAGCTGAAAGGCAGCTTTTCTTCCTGGGAACAGCCAGGAGCTACTAGTATCTTGGTGTATAAAGTTGCCTTTCTCTGCTTATAAGTGGTGGCCCTGGGGTGGATGTGCGGTGGACCTGTTTAGATTTAAATCTGACCCACTTCCTTGGTTTTGGTGCTGGCGTTGCCTTTGAGCACTATATTCTTTCCTGCCTTTTGCAGTAACACATGGGATGATTTTTTTAACCTTTGAAACTGGAAAGTCATGTCAAGTTGTGGTGTCCTGCTGCAGACAGCTGTGCATGACTTTTTTTTTTTTTTATATTATCTTTTTCCCCTGCACAATATCAGACACAGATTGTTCATTAATTTCCCACGCAGCCATTCTTCTGATGGCCAGGCAATGCAGAATCTGATAGCCACAGAGAGCCCATTGCATCTCCTGGGAGCAGGGGAGCTGGGAAACACACCTGCATGCCTTGGTCCTCCAGCTGTAGTGGAAGAGTTGCTTCAAGATCAAGGTCAGCTGCCATCCTTCCCTGAGCCCTCCATCTGGTCTTGTTTCTCCAACTCTGGTTTGCATCACATTGACACAAGCTAATTATTTCTGAAACCTTTCTACTGGCACCTCTTTCTGATCCAGCTGAAGTTGGGGAATTGTTACTACAGTCGTGAGCAGAGGGAGGATGTGGAGCAGAGCAGCATCACCCCTGGCCTTCCTTCCCAAGAAGGCAGGCTGGAGAGCAGGGCTGGCAGCATAGCTCTGGTCACTGATGAAGGAAAAAAAGCCTTCACATTCTTTTGCGAGCAGGGCTGAAAAATGCTATGTGCTGCAAACTTGCTGCTTTAGTGAGTGTTTTTAGTGGGCAGCTGTGTAGTCAGATACAGTGTGGATTCCTCAAAGCTGAGTTGTGGCTGTGATGCTCTGGAGAAACATCTCTGGGTCAATGGCAGTGGCTCCTCCAGACTTCTGTTCTGGAGAGCTGCTCTGTAGTGGGAGGTTCCTGGCTGAAATACTGGGCTCAAAACAGGGACAGGATGGATGTCTGGCTTGCTGTGGAAAGGACTTTACCTGTGTCCAGGCTGGGGTGCTCACCCTGCACTGAGCTGAAGCGGGGGAACCACTTGGGAGCTGCAAGCATGGAACAGCATGAGTGCTCTGCCTTCCCTTTGGTGCCCAAATGGTCTCCATGCTGCTATGAAAATGCCTTGTGGAAAACCTGTAGACCTGCTCTTGGACTAAATTTTATTTTCTAAGGAAATGAGATTTTTTTTTTTTTTTTTGGTCTTGGGGCAGGGGTCAGGGAAATAAGTGCTCCACCAGCTAGCAGACCACCTGCCCTCAGGGAACTAGGTGCCAGTGAGGGGTTTTTGGAGAGGAGATGGTTTGTTTGGCAGGAGAAGCATAGGGCTGAGTGAGGTAGCGGGTAGCATGGCTCAAAAGCTAAGACAGTTTGAGAGAGCTCTCTAAAAATTAATTTCCAGGGGGGCCACAGCCCACTGTGGCCACAGCCAACTTCAGACCACTGCTTGTGTGCGTGCTTCCACAGACCCCTCTAGTTACCCCTGGACCGCAGACCATTAACCAAGTATGATGTACTTGTAAGAGCCAAACTGGCTTGGGGAAAAAATAAACCCATGGATGCAAAATGGATTTGGAAAGATGGCCTTTTGTGTTTCTTCTTCCGGAGGCTTTTAACCTGTTCTAAATTCTTCAGGTTATTCTGCAGTCTGCACGGTTACTGTGCTTGGCAAGCTCAGCAGGCAGGGGAAGGGCTTATTAATGTGGGTTTTTACATGGATAAATGCGGTTGTGAAGTGCTATTGACATGTGGAAATATTGGTGGATGCTCAGAGAAGAATCAGCTGTTTTGTCTGTTCCTTCATTTGCATATCTTTACAAAACCCAGTTGTAGCAAAGNTCCTATTTTTTAAAAAAATATTCTTAAAAGAACATCTTTTGGTCAGTGAGTTGATGGAATTTTGCTCAGAAGGCAGGTGTGGTTTGAGCACACCAAATGAGTGGTCAAAGCTTATGGGACAAATTACTTGTGTCTGCAAGTCATTCCTCCCAGTTGAAAACTACCTAGACCAAATAAACCTTGAGCTAGAGGTTTTATAGGAGCTTTTGAGCATGCAAGTGAAGCTTTTGTAATTGCAGTGATTTGATAAAACCTTAAAAAACAGGGTTCCCATAAAGAAGATAGTAGTTCCACTTAAGGTGATAAAACCCACATCTGGTGACCTTTGCTTGCTACCTCCTGATAACTTGTGGAACAGCAAGTAGCCCCTGCAACAGAGGATAGGATGACAAGCTTCCAGTGCCATAGACTTGCCATGGAGGGGACATGCCACAAGTTCATTTGAGAGCAAAACCAATGGCTTTTGAAGAAAGGAGCACCCTCCAGCTCACGTTTGCAGTTGCATGACTGATGTCTCACTGGCTGCTGGTGGGGTACAAAGAGTTTCAGAGGTTAGGGAAAGGAGGGGCCTGGGTAATTGAAAGCAAACAAACAGCACAGAGAAAAAAGAAACATAAAGCAGCAAACCCAAAGCCACAAATAGAAAACAGACATTCCAGATTGATTAGTTCAAATTTGTTTATTTGAAGTCCTAAAAGTTTGCATTGACACTCTTTTGGGGTGTCTCTCAAATTGGGCAATATGTTTACCATGTGTTTTCAGACCAGCTTTTCACAAGAAAAAGCCTGGTTTTTGGTGTGTGGGTGTTGCCTTAAACTTTAAATGGAAATAAGGGTGGCAGGCTCCAAAGCCTAATTTGTGGTCTTGACATGCAGGTGCTGCTCTTGAGAGAACAACACGCTGCAAAACTTTTGGTGGAGAATTTTCCTTGGGAGTGTTAAAAAAGTATGGAGTGTTTTCACAGAACTGTGAAGACATTTCCCATTTCCTTTTTTTTCTGTGTCCCTGATGGAGAAGTTTAGGGATAATAACACAGTCACTGGCTTTGAGAATTGGTGGAAACCTAATAAAGTCTGGGATTATTTTTGGTTTTCAGGGTGATTTGAACTGGACGGTGCTTCCTACCTTCAGTAGGAGATCAATAGAGCAGCTGTAATATATTTATTTTTTTTTTTACAGATTTGGCTGAAGCACCTCCTAAGCCCCCAGAGGAAGTACAGCTCCAGCCTATTAACTGTTGGCCGTTAATGAGTGGAGTCTAAATGCCTTGATTGTGCCTGAGATTTCAAAGCTGAATCCTTTGCATAATATTAGTGTGGCCAGAATGCTTCACAAAGACAAGCAGTAACTTCTCGGTGCTTTGGCTGTGCCTGCCCAGGAAAGAATAGGTACATTTTGGGTCATGCTGATACCATCTCCTGCCTTGGTCTTGTCAAAGCGGGTGGAGACTCCCTACTGCGCCAGCAGCCCAGTTCTGATGTTCTCTCACATTCAGGCGTGTTGTTTATCTTTAACCAAAGCCTTGGATAAACTTCCAAAATAAATGAATGCAGTAGTCCAACTCAGTCTGCTTTGGCAGAGGTTTTCTGGAGTGACTCAAATGTTATAAATATGAAAGTAGCTAGACTTCAAATACCTCCTTCGGACAAAGTTTTCATAGTTGTTCCTAAAGCAGCAAAGGGCAGTGTTTCCTTGAAGAAAATCTTTATTTTTATTTTTTTCCCCCTGCTATTTCTTCCCCTCCCCCTTTCTCTTTTCATGTGCACCCTTCGTTCATGTCTTGCCTTCCTGATTAAGAACTAATCAGTAAAGATAGATTAGTCTGGGAGTGTTGTAGCCTGTGGGAGTGGTGGAGCTCTGGCAGGTCAGGAGTCGGGAGGCACCACAGGGTCACCGTCACCACTGTGGCTGCGCTGCGCTCCAGTGCGTGGAGGAATGCGGTAACAGGATTTAAAGGAAACGTACAGAACTAACGAGGATTAAGGCTAATTGTCTGCCCATGTTCCTCTGAGGAGCGGCAGGATGTGGCCACGCGGGGAGCAACCTTGGTCTGCAAGGGGAGAGTCTGGTTGTTAGGGGGACTTGAGGAGAGCGGTTTGGTTTAGTCACTGGATGGAGAAATAGAAAATAGTAGATTGGAAAGTTGGGGGTACAAAAAGGAAAAAAAAAATGTAGTTCCTCCTTGATTTGAAGGCTGTTGGAGGAAGTAATTTCTATAGTTGGTGGGAAACATCCTACAAATGAATGATTCTTGCCATGCCTGGGCTCTGTTTTTGCTGGTGTTGCAGAACTGTGCTTTGTACAGGGACCTGGAATCCCCCATCTGCTGAACGCTGGTCCTGAGGCTGGGCTCAGCCTCGTGGGAACCCTCTTACTGAGGAACTTTACCTGCGTGTGAGTTCGTTTTGAAGAAAGTTGTGATGTTGTCAGGGCTATTTTGAGGATCTTGCTTCCCCTTGCATGTTGGACTGGTTACTTGGGTCCTGCAGGAAGGTCATGGGTATCCCTCAGCTTGAATATGGGGGGTATCTGGGGAGTGAAGGGATTTGGCCCTTGGGTTTTTCTCAGCTGGCCAAGGTGGCCTGAAACGCTGGCTGGAGCCAACCATCCATTGAGTGAGACCTGGAGGAGACAGGAGGCCAGCCTGGAAGAGTTAACCACTTTGTATTTCTGAGCTCTGGGAAATCATAGAATCACTTTGCTTGGAAGAGACCATTAAGATCATCGAGTCTAGCTGTTAGCCTAACACTGCCAAGTCCACCACTACCCCATGTCCCTCGGCACTGCATCTGCACATCTTTTAAATACCTCTAAGGTTGGTGATTCCATCACTTCCCTGGGAGGTCTATTCCAAGGCTTGATAGCCCTTTCAGTGAGTAAATTTTTCCTAATGTCCAATCTAAACCTCTCCTGGTAACACTTGAGGCCATTTCCCTTTGTTCCATCATCTGTTCCTTGGAAGAAGAGACTGATGCCCCCTGGCTACATCCTCCTTTCAGGGAGTTGTAGGGAGCAAGAAGGTCTCCCCCCAGCCTCCTTTTCTCCAGGCTGAACATTCCTACCTCCCTCAACCACTCCTCACGAGACTTGTGCTCCAGACCCCTCACCAGCTCTGTTGCCCTTCTCTGGACACACTCCAGCCCCTCAATGTCTTTCCTGTCATGTAGGGCCCAAAACTGGACATGGTA
>VXBJ01007014.1:78187-103598 GCA_013400055.1 Nycticryphes semicollaris | reverse complement strand
AGAATTGGTGGAAACCTAATAAAGTCTGGGATTATTTTTGGTTTTCAGGGTGATTTGAACTGGACGGTGCTTCCTACCTTCAGTAGGAGATCAATAGAGCAGCTGTAATATATTTATTTTATTTTTTACAGATTTGGCTGAAGCACCTCCTAAGCCCCCAGAGGAAGTACAGCTCCAGCCTATTAACTGTTGGCCGTTAATGAGTGGAGTCTAAATGCCTTGATTGTGCCTGAGATTTCAAAGCTGAATCCTTTGCATAATATTAGTGTGGCCAGAATGCTTCACAAAGACAAGCAGTAACTTCTCGGTGCTTTGGCTGTGCCTGCCCAGGAAAGAATAGGTACATTTTGGGTCATGCTGATACCATCTCCTGCCTTGGTCTTGTCAAAGCGGGTGGAGACTCCCTACTGCGCCAGCAGCCCAGTTCTGATGTTCTCTCACATTCAGGCGTGTTGTTTATCTTTAACCAAAGCCTTGGATAAACTTCCAAAATAAATGAATGCAGTAGTCCAACTCAGTCTGCTTTGGCAGAGGTTTTCTGGAGTGACTCAAATGTTATAAATATGAAAGTAGCTAGACTTCAAATACCTCCTTCGGACAAAGTTTTCATAGTTGTTCCTAAAGCAGCAAAGGGCAGTGTTTCCTTGAAGAAAATCTTTATTTTTATTTTTTTCCCCCTGCTATTTCTTCCCCTCCCCCTTTCTCTTTTCATGTGCACCCTTCGTTCATGTCTTGCCTTCCTGATTAAGAACTAATCAGTAAAGATAGATTAGTCTGGGAGTGTTGTAGCCTGTGGGAGTGGTGGAGCTCTGGCAGGTCAGGAGTCGGGAGGCACCACAGGGTCACCGTCACCACTGTGGCTGCGCCGCGCTCCAGTGCGTGGAGGAATGCGGTAACAGGATTTAAAGGAAACGTACAGAACTAACGAGGATTAAGGCTAATTGTCTGCCCATGTTCCTCTGAGGAGCGGCAGGATGTGGCCACGCGGGGAGCAACCTTGGTCTGCAAGGGGAGAGTCTGGTTGTTAGGGGGACTTGAGGAGAGCGGTTTGGTTTAGTCACTGGATGGAGAAATAGAAAATAGTAGATTGGAAAGTTGGGGGTACAAAAAGGAAAAAAAAAATGTAGTTCCTCCTTGATTTGAAGGCTGTTGGAGGAAGTAATTTCTATAGTTGGTGGGAAACATCCTACAAATGAATGATTCTTGCCATGCCTGGGCTCTGTTTTTGCTGGTGTTGCAGAACTGTGCTTTGTACAGGGACCTGGAATCCCCCATCTGCTGAACGCTGGTCCTGAGGCTGGGCTCAGCCTCGTGGGAACCCTCTTACTGAGGAACTTTACCTGCGTGTGAGTTCGTTTTGAAGAAAGTTGTGATGTTGTCAGGGCTATTTTGAGGATCTTGCTTCCCCTTGCATGTTGGACTGGTTACTTGGGTCCTGCAGGAAGGTCATGGGTATCCCTCAGCTTGAATATGGGGGGTATCTGGGGAGTGAAGGGATTTGGCCCTTGGGTTTTTCTCAGCTGGCCAAGGTGGCCTGAAACGCTGGCTGGAGCCAACCATCCATTGAGTGAGACCTGGAGGAGACAGGAGGCCAGCCTGGAAGAGTTAACCACTTTGTATTTCTGAGCTCTGGGAAATCATAGAATCACTTTGCTTGGAAGAGACCATTAAGATCATCGAGTCTAGCTGTTAGCCTAACACTGCCAAGTCCACCACTACCCCATGTCCCTCGGCACTGCATCTGCACATCTTTTAAATACCTCTAAGGTTGGTGATTCCATCACTTCCCTGGGAGGTCTATTCCAAGGCTTGATAGCCCTTTCAGTGAGTAAATTTTTCCTAATGTCCAATCTAAACCTCTCCTGGTAACACTTGAGGCCATTTCCCTTTGTTCCATCATCTGTTCCTTGGAAGAAGAGACTGATGCCCCCTGGCTACATCCTCCTTTCAGGGAGTTGTAGGGAGCAAGAAGGTCTCCCCCCAGCCTCCTTTTCTCCAGGCTGAACATTCCTACCTCCCTCAACCACTCCTCACGAGACTTGTGCTCCAGACCCCTCACCAGCTCTGTTGCCCTTCTCTGGACACACTCCAGCCCCTCAATGTCTTTCCTGTCATGTAGGGCCCAAAACTGGACATGGTACTTGAGGTGGATACTCACCAGTGCCTGGTACAGGGGGATGGTCACTGCCCCAGTCCTGCTGGCCACACTGGTGCTGATACATGCCAGGATGCTGTTGGCCTCCTTGGCCACCTGGGTGCACTGCCTGGAAGAAAGGGAAGTTTGCATGTGGCCCGACCAGAGGATGGAGGGATGATGCCCTTCAGTGCTGTGGGTACCAGCAGGACCCTCTGGGCTGGCAGTACCTGGCAAGGGTGGATAGGCCACAGTTCTGGCTCCAGCCAAGCACACTGTGCTGCCAAGTGAACACAGATCTTTTCCAAACCAGATCTGGAAACAACTTTGCACCCGGTTGGTCTCATGTGAATACTGATGTCAGATGTTTCCCAGCCTGGTGAACCCTCCTTGGGTGGCTTGGTTGTGGCAATAGGGTTTCCTGCATGGGGTCAGGGGGTGGCATTTGCCCATGGCTCTTGGAAGATGTGAGTGGGCAGCCTGTCCAAGCAGACTTGTGCTTCCTTAGCCCTCGGGATTTGGCCATTTCTTAAAGCAGTCCATGGCTACCAGTGTTCTGCGTTGCAAAAGCACCTTTGGGGCTGGTAGTGCAGTGTACAGCTTGGCTGGTAGATTACAGCTGGACTTTGTTACACTTGAACCTTGGAGCCTTTCATCTCTTCTGTGTTTATAGTTTCAATTACCAGAAGTCATAGCTCATGCCCCCGAAAAAAAAAAAACCACCAAAAACCAAAAAACCCCCAAAAAACCCCAAACCAACCCAGTGATACTCTTACAAATGGAAAAGATGGAGTGTTTCTCCTTGGTGCAGAGCTTTGGCTTGCTTCTGCTCCTGCCTGAGCAGGGTCCCTGGGACTTGATGGCACTGGGTGGGCACATGAGGATGTGGGAGAAAGGGGATAAGGATTGGTGCTTTGAGCTGAAGTCCAGGCTGCCTTTGGTGGGTGGGAAGTAAACCCTTCCCTTGGTGATTGCGTGGAGTGAGGGACTAGCATGGGGTTTGCTGTCATAGCAAGAGGAGCGGGTGTAGACCTCCTGTCTATGTCACCAAGGACTTCTGAGTGGCCCTGGCTGGTCCTGGTTCTCCACTGAGCCCCTACTGCCCTCCCTTCCTAAAGCCACCTAAGGCAAGGTGAAGGACTGCATCTTTATGGGTGAAAACTATCATCACCCTGCTAGTCCAGATATTTGCCTATTTGTATGCTGCCCTTCAGTGTAGGCGTTTGAAGCATGGTGGTTTGGGTTGGGGTGGGGCTTTTTCCATCTTTTCATTCCCTTCTGTGTAAACTTCATCTTAGAGTTGGAGAAGGTTCCTCGGTGTCTATTTTGGATCCTACAATAGAGAACTAATCTTTCAGGAAGTTAATTAAAATTTCTCTTGTGTTCCAATTTATAGATTACATTGTTGTTTGCATAAAGCCTAGGAGTTTTTTTTTTAATTTTATTTTAAGTTAAAAACAGGAAATTGTGGCTGGATTTCACGAGCTTTGTTTCTATTTGAGGAATTAAAAACATCTTTAGGTCTTTGGTGCTTTTTTTAAAATTTTTGCTTGGGTCATCGCTGCCAGTTCACATGCCCTTTGTACTTTCATTCCTGTTGATGCACTATTAACCTGTGGAAATGACTGTGCTTTGTGTGATGTTGCATGCTTCACCCCCTTCCCCTCTTCGGTAAGCGTGAAAACTTTACTTCTGCCAAGGCCCCGCATTGCTGGCAACATCAGGAAGGTAGGATGTTCAGAGGGGCTGACTGCATGGGCACCAGTGCCTTGGGACAGTGGTCTTTATCTTGAAATTGGCCAGTGACACTGTTTGGGAGAGCTGTGGTCTTCCATGGTTGTACAGCTCACAGCTGGGGAGATCTCTATCATCAGTTAGTGCCTCCAGAAATGCATGGAAACCTTCTTTTGAGCTTTTTTTTTTTTTTTGGTGTTATGTCCCAGTCCAATTGTTGATCCAGGGGGGTTTGTAATGATTCTGATCTCCCTGTCAGTATCTTACATTTTGATCATTTTTTTGATTTTTATTTTTTCCAAACATAACACGATCCCCAGCTAGGGCTGTATGACCTGAAAATGTTGCTGAAGCTTTCAAGCTTTCTACTGCCAAATGTGAGACTTGCCAGCAGATGACCCATCTGCTGGCACAAATAGGTGATCCTGAGCGCATCTCACAAGAAACTACTGTGCAGCTCTGAAACATGTTTTTGTGCATTGAGGCTGGAATCAGCTATGTTTGAAAAGGGGAAAAAAAAATTACTGGAAAAGTGTTTGCCAGTAGCATTCTCTTGCTTCTACTTGGCCATGCCTAGTGCTGAGCAGCATCCTGGGACATGCCTGGTGGAGAGTCTAGGGACCACAGAGAGAGAGGAACTGGACTGGATGGAGGGAGTGTTCTGAAGAAGGAAAAATATTAAAATATTCCATTTTTAATGACACTGTTGGTGGCGGAATGTGTTTTGGTTAAAAGTTATTTTTTTTGGCAAATAGCCCAAAGCTTTATGGAAAAAACCCAAAACAACAAACAAGCAGGTCTTTTGGCTTTGTTTTGCCCTCTAATGGGGAGTTTGAGGAAGAAACAAGAAGTTAAAGTAACTGTCTCCTAGCTAGATCTCTTCTATTTACTGTTCCTTGTGCCTGAGGCTTCAGTAGTTCTGCATATTTGCTGTTCCAATGGATTATCTTTTTGGTTTGGGGGCTTTTTTATTTTTTTTTTTTTTTTAATTGCAAGAAATTATTCTCAGTGAGGTTTTTGGGTTATCCGTATAAAATCTGCTGGGCAATTTCTGTTGCGTTCTAAAGTCCAACCACCAGCTGTTTTTTAATGGGCTTTATCATAGCTGGTTTATTTTTTACCTTTATGTATACCCAGAATTACTGACTGCAAGTTTTGGGCTTTTTGGATGTTCTTTGTTGACTGATATAGAGCCAAGGGACAGGGACACTGCCCATCTCACCTGTCCTGGAGATGGGTTTCTTGTGCGCTTTTTGTATCCCTCCTCCTCACCAGAGAAGTAGAAAAAACCAAAGACAATTTTCAGCATAACTTGTCTGTTGTGTAACACCTCTCACTCAGGGCACGTAGGCAGAGACACGTTATTAAAACTATTTCATGCCTAAAGAATTTGGTGATAATAAAGAAAATTTGCATTTCCTAAGTTCTCACTCAGTGATGTCAAGTAGGGTTTTTTTGGTTTTGTATTTTTAATTAAGAAACAACTCTTGGGTTTCATTGAAGGTTTCTGTCTTAGCTAGAGCCAGGGAGAATCCTCTAGTTAAATGGAGCTATTTTACTCTCCAGACTTGCTTAAATAATAAATTTAATTATGTAGTATTCTCCCCCACGCACACACTCCATCCCCCTTTGCCTTATTTGTATGTTCAGGTCATTGTGTGGTTTCTCTCTCTTTTGATGTTTGCAGAAATGCATTATCTTCATCTGTCTGGTTTGTGTTTGGTGTGCCACTAATTGACTCAATATCCTGTTTGTCGGAATGAAAGCACGCTCTATCATGGCATAGTTCTCCAGGGTGTAAAACCTCACAGTATTTGGGCCACCTAGAGAGGAAATTGTTGGTTGTGCTGTGGAAATGAAGTGGCGATGGTATTTTTCCTCAGGTGAGCAGGGTTTTAACTTGAAATGAGCTCTTAATACCCTACTGAATGTGAGATCCTGTATCCTCCTCCATTAGAAGTCATCTGTGAAGGGTGCGGTCATGGGCTCAGATGTGCTGCAATGAGTTCTTGGGTTTGGTCCTTGAGGACCTCCACAAGGACCTCCACCTGAACCTCTCCATTGCCCCAACCTCAACAGGAGAGCTATGCAAGTGGGGATGTCAGTTAATCGATGATACTTCTCCGGGGTGCTGCAAGGGGGAGAGGAAGGTCTTTGCCTCTTGTTTGAGGCTGAAAAACTGTGTTAGAAGACTGGGAAGGGCTCTCCTGGTTTGTCCCCATCCCAAGAGGATGTCCCAAAATCCCTCTGGTTGGCCTCAGCAGGCAGTGTTTGCCCAGACTCGATCCTTCAGGGCTCTGTCATCAGCTGGAAGACGAGCTTTGCGGTAGTAATTTGGACTTGGACAGATGTGCCTTCTTGGTGTCCTAAGTTGCTCTTTCCAGTAGAAAATTAAGGTTTCTAATATGCATTTGGCTTAACGTACGCACATGGATATAAATCTCTCTCGTTTTCTTTGGTTCCTGACCCTCTTGGCAGTAAATTTGGGAACCCAAAGCAACAAAGCAAAATGGAAAAACAGAAGCCAGACAGACCTCGATTGTATAGGATATTTTAAGTAACCGTAGGTATGCACTATGGAAATAATTAGGGTTATTTGTTGTGTTGAAGGGAGGTATGTCACTGAGGTATTGTGTGCACCGACGTTCCCCGTGCCTGCAAGATGGATTAACCGCTGAGTTAACAGATGCAATAAAGCTCGACTGAAAATAGTTCACTGTTGTTAAGCATAGGTGAAAGGGCTTTGGTTTGGGTATCAAAGAGTGTATTTTGACTGCTTAACAAGTTTGCAAAAAAAACCCCCAAAATTTCAGTATTATAAGCTTTCTCTGTGAGTCTAGGGAATTTTTCTGTACCATTAGAGTAATCAACAAAAACCTGAAATGCACATTGATTAATAACCTAAGTGGAAGCGCAGGGGAAACAAATGGCTTTAACATTAATAAGGCAAATAAACCATTTTATAAAATGGTTGCTAATTGAGTGGGACATTAAATATGCTGCATGCTGACACATGCTGTCAAATTGCAGTACTTCCATAACCCTACCAGTCAGCTTTGGGAGCTGACTGCACGTGAGTGTCTTCTGGCTTAAAAACTTCCAGGTGGCTGGAAAAAAGGGGGTGCAGGTGGAAACGATGGTGGAATCCAGGACCAGGGCTCCTGTGGCTGTGACAGGGCTGGCATCCAGGTGCCCAGCTGGAGGGTGATGCTGGCTGTGGACCTGCATGGCGAGGACCTGGGTGTGGGTATGTGGTGGACTGTGTCTCTTTTTGGTGCTTTTTGGGCTTGAGATCCCAATAAGAATTACAGGAGGAGGAGGAAAGGAGGGAAAGCTGACTTTGGTTGCGTGACGGTGGCCTTTAGGATGGGAAACGACTTGAAATGAGCTGTGTTGTTTTGTGTCTGATGGTGGATGCAGGGAGGAGGTTGAAAAAAGTGTGTTCCTTGGAAGTGTGCAATTGAAATAGTGGTTTGGGCTGGAAATGGCAGTTCGTGCTGGGGAGCATCACAGGAGGCACAGCTCCAAGTGTTTCAGCCCCGTTTCACCCGCTCTGACCAGAGGGTACCAGCAGCACAGCAGCCCACAGCGTGTGAGCTTAGAAACTTATGACTCTCCTACCCTTCCTGGACACATCACCTTCCTTGGCAGGACCTCAGTGCTGGTTTACATCTATCTCTTCTGTACTGGCATGCCACTGTCTCCACAGGAGTATTCTCCCCAGTAAAATGAAAACAAGTCCTGCAGCGGCACAGCTTTAAAGCGAGGGGAGAAGACTAACCACCCACCAGAAAAGGAATGCTCTGATAAAAGCCATCAACTGAAAATTCCAGTTTGCTGCTTATGCCAGGCAAAAAGTATCTTTCCAAGCAGCCTGTGTGAGTGACACCATGGCAGAAGGCAGTAGGGTTGCGTTTTTTCCTTCCCTTTGGTGTTTGCAGCTTAGTGTAGTTTCACCTGGAAATGTTTATATGCCAAGACGCTCTCTGCGTTTCTGCAGTGCTCTTAGCAAATGCCTAAAGCTGCATGAGGAGAGGTTAGGGTGAGCCAGCCTTGCCTTGGGAGCAGGGACTGTAATAGCTGTGGGTTATGCCCATAGCACCTATGGGTCACAGCAGCATTGTTGGAGGTGGGCGAGAGCCTGTGGGGGCTTAGCATCCCCTGCTCATTTTGTAACCGAGAACACTGGGCAGGTTTTGGTATTGTGGGTAGAATTAAGGGTGATGGGACTCGGGGGGAGGGTTCAGGAGCCTTTTCTGCCTGTATGACTCTGCCAGTGTTGATCACAGCTCACACTTTTCTTTCTTCTTCTTGCCCCTTGTTAACGTGGGGCCTGAGCAGCAGAGTCATGCTCAGGGATGATGCTAGTGTTTCTTGTCATCTTTGCTGGGGGTTTGTAAAGCCTCAGTAGCATGTTAATTGTATATGATGGGTGGAAGCCTAATATTCTGTGATAATTAGAAGGCAAGTCTAGTGTGAAATAGGATTAGAGCCTAACATTACAGTCCAGGATTCCTTTGATAGTTGGTTGAGAGGAAGTCATAATACTCTTTTAAAGACGCCACAAGGCACTGTGTGCTAGAGAGAAGGGGCAGAGCGTGAGGCTGAAGCAGTGGCCCCACTCATCCCAGCAATGTTGGCCTCCTGCTCCTCCACTGGCCCAGCTTACACCAGCCCCCTTTCTCATATGGAAGCCAATGCTAGTAGTAGCATCTCAGACCATAAACTGCTTTTGGCTTGTTTACTGAGCTGCAATGAAGGGCTAGACTGTGTACAGGAGTGTTTTACAGAAACAACCCCCTCCCAGCAAACCACTCCTGAAAGTTCAGCTAATTTGCAGCTAGATACACTTAAAGTATGGACTTGTTCATAGCGAGGAGAAGCAGGCTGGGAAGGTGTTAGGCATCCAGAAATAACATTTTGAAAAGGTCTTGGAAGACAGATGGGTAGAGAGAAGTGCTTTTCAAGATCACAGGACCCCTGGGTTTGCACTGCACACTTGCTCATTCCATGAAAACTTGTTTTCCAACACATTGCAAAATAGTTACTCAATTTGAAAGAAACTCTGTGTACCTGGAGTCTGCTAAGTGTGGTGTTTCTGTAATGGTTTAAATCATAAGTTTTCAAGACTACCTTTCTGAGAATATTTCCTTGGATGTACAGATGGTAACATCATGTACCATCCATTTCTATCTTTAAATTGCCACCTCTGTTCCCCAGAGGTGGGCTGCTAATTAGCCAAAGAGCAAACTTCTTTTCTAATTTTGGTCTATCATTCTTTCTCCGTATTTACATGTAATATAAAATAGAGAAAAGAGTCTTGCTGCAGTGGGCCATGGGAAAGATCTGCTGCAAATCCACAAGTTGCAGAGATGGTGTGCATATGCGGTAGCTATTTGGAGTCGTTCTCTGCTACTTAAGCTCTTTTTGCCAGCAGCCCCTGATGTGATGGTTGTGCACCCTGCCAAACAACTCAATAAAAAGCCAAACTTGAAAGGAAGCTGTGGCAGAGCTGTATTTTTGCTGTGCTCACATGGTGATAAATTACAAAAGCTGACTCTTTAACACTGAACAGTAGATGAAGAATTGCCTTGTATGGGTATTGTTTGATGGATTTTAACTCAGGAAATAATTATTGCTGAATGTGTCCTTGACAGTGTATGCAAACCATGAGTGTTCTTTACATAACACATAAAAACATTAGATCTCTGTTTTAGTGGGCCTGAATACTTGAGTTTTTCACTCCTTTTCCATAGAGACTGCTAGTTGGAAAAGCAAAGGGCGTCGTCTTTGGTCACAGCTCTGGGTCAGTGTTTTCTGTGTCCGTAACCGGTCCATGCTCATGTGGAGCACTGGTAGCGGCTGCTTTCCAGGCACACCATGGTTGTAGCGCTGTTGTGTTTTGAAGCTGTTGTCCACTGCTGCCGTGCTTCGAGGGGTCTGTCTGTGGAGGCGTAAGCAGTTCCCACCACCACAGCCACTCACTTAAGGGGCGTGTGATTGATCCATCACCTGGGCAGGCAATGGGACAGTGGGACGTAGTGTTCTCTCCCTGCCAACTCAGGTGTGGGATGAGTCCTGGGGATGGACACTGAATGGATCAGTCCTGCTAGCTGATTTAAAGTGAGATTTCTTGCAAACTGTGTCACTGCCAGTTGCTTTGCTCAAGCAAATGTTTAAAAGAAGCATGTTAGGGATGCAGAGGTGCTAAGGACAACCTTCCCCCACAGGCAAACTGGGGCCACGGTGCCTTCCAGTGACTTTCCATTGGTATCTCCCCCTGTGGCTTAAGAACACTGCAAGAAAAGCAGTGTACAGCCCTAATCTCGTGTCTTTTTTTTTTTTTATCAGTGGGTAACACAGTGCATCCTCCTATGATTAGCACTGAGTAGCCAGAGCTCCTCAGCTCCAGACAGAGCTAATTCTTGATCACAAGCCAAGACCACATAGTGCTGACATGACTGAGAAATATCTTCCATAATTAGATTGCTTGGTCATTCATTTTTGAATGTCTGAGATGCATTTTGGAGCATACTTTCTTAACAATCAACCAAGTGGGATCTGTGCAAGCTTGATTTACTGTCAGTAGGTTCTACTTGCTCAGCGTTGCACGTGTCCTGGGGATGCACCGGGATGCACCATGTAAATCTGAGATGAGGAGAATTACAGAAAAATTAGTTTGCTTTGTAATGTTAGGCAGGATGGTAACTTTAGTTTAATACTATAAATAGACGTAAAACTGTGTCTTGTATTTGTGAAATATATTGGGCATTTTTTTTAAATCATAAATAAATTGGAGTCGTCATTAAAACACCTGTTTTAGGGCTCCCAGGGCATCTGTGACAACTTCAGAAGTGTCTGCAAAGTGTAACTAGGAATAGACATCCCACTATCAGTAAATTTGCATTTGCCAAGTAGGGTAGAGGTTTACCCCTCTGACACAAAGGAATGAGAAGTATGCAAGCTGTAACCACCGAAGGCAGGCACCCATCATGGAAATGGTACTGAAACCATGAAGTGCATTTCAGGTAATATATTTCCAACATACTCACCTTCCATAAAAAATTTAGGGGGAAAAAAACCCAACAACTGTTTCAAGACTTTTGAAATTAAGTTATTTTGACACTGTGAGACTAGCCATCACTCTAGCTGTAAGTATTGCTTTGCTGCTGTTTATTTGTTCCCTGTTGTGTCAAAGAGCCTTAGTCCTATATTGGAGCTGAAGCAGAGAGATTCAAAGTGAAATAAAGCAGTGGCACTTGGGCACTTTATTTTTTTTTTTTTTTTAATGCTGGCTAGTAAGGCAGGCCCATAAAGTAGTCCACAGGTACGCTCCAGGATGGATTTGGTGGGCAGGACCCGAAAATCCTGGGTGTGCAGCTTCTCTTTTAAATGACTTATCAAGCTACGTGGAGCTGCACCCCTCAATGCCCTGTATTTGCTGCTGGAGGTGCTCATCTGAGATGGAAGGGAATAGAGTCCATAAAAGAAAAAGATATCTGTAAGGAGACAGCGAGCTTTTTTCTGTGTTTTCTGAGGGCTGTGTCTAAGCAGTGCTGTTTCCCGTAACTTTGAGCTTTCCATAATTGAAGAGCAGTAGATGGTCTCGTGCAATATATTAGCTGTGGCAGAATTATCTGTCAATCAAGGTCTCTCCATGATGCCAGGGAAAACAAACAAACCCTGTAGCACAGAAGGAAGGTAGATCTAGGAGGAGAGGCCCTTAGGAATTATGCATGGAGAGATATAAAAATACTTACATCTTACTTTAAAATGGTCCCTAAGTGTCTGAAATGAGACTTACTGACACTTCTGTGCTAGAGTGTCATGTAAGGATGCAAAGGTTCAATAGCTGGGCCGGTGATATTGGTAGATATTGCACATGGCAGGCAGAGAGGCAACTGCTCGTGTCAGTCACAGGCAGGCTTTGTTTTACACCGTGCAAAAATGGCTCTTGTTTTTCTCTAAGGCCCCTTTTGATGCCCTGGCAGGTAAGATGGCTCTGCAGTAAGCACATAGTTGTGAAGACGTTGTTTTCTGTTCGAGGCCTTTGCAGCTCTCACCATGAGTTTCTGAACAGCAGTGGTTGTTGGTGGCTTCCAGGGCAAGGAAGAGCCTTTGCTTCTCCATCTGCTTCTTCAGGGTGAAGGAAAAGGTTTGGCAGCAGGGTGTGAAATGGGAGAGAAGGCAGCAGCTTACATGTAGGCTGTCTTTTAAAATACCATCTGACTTGGAAGGATGAGTTCCTCATCCTAAGTGCTTCTTTTGATCATACCTTCAGCGCTGACAAAAATTTGCACAATTTGCCCAAGTTGCTTTAGCATCAGCCCACCTGCCTGTGGTGGTACGGCATTGTGGGACCTGTCAGAGAAGCTGGAGCAGAGGATTGCTATGCCAACAGTTTATCTTGGCCCACAAAACGTGACAGCAGTGTTTTACTGGTGATGCTAGAAGGACAACTTCATCCTACACTGCAGTGAGACACTCTAAAAGCAAATTATATGGGGCCAGATCTCATGCCTGAGTTGTCTGTGAAATTTTGAAATGGAGCTATAGTAGATACTGAAGCACTTTATGATTCCTCTGACCAAACCAGCTTGAGCCAGATGACTCTTAGGAGACGTTTATCTTTCAGAGTAAAGGAAGGAAAATCTGTTTAAATTCTCCAGAAGTAAACACACAATTTTTTGCAGGATGGTGATGCAAAACTGCAAAATTAGGAGCTGGGAAATACTAAGATTTTTTCATGAGCTGTTGCATAGAACAAGTGTATTTTAATATCGGTAATAGCTGTGTTTCTGAGAGAGATTACTTCTCCTATGATAATTGGAGGTGAAGCAAAAAGGATTTATCTGTACTAAAAGGACTGTTTCCAGTGATACTGTGTTGTGTATTCGCAAAATGACTGGGAAGTAATTAAAATACTCAAGCAAAAATTTTGTGGAAGATGTCATAGTATATACAGGTCAGTTTGCTGGTTCTTCAAATTATACTGTGCAAGATAAATGCTGTTTATTACATTTATTAACTGAATAAATAAGAGGACATTTTTTAATGTCTTGTCTTGCAGAAAGACAAGATGTAGTATTTACACGTGTTGCTATACAGTTCCTCTACAGAATTAGGTTTTGATGTGCCTGGTCCAGCTCTCACAGCGAGGAGGGGGTCTCCTTGGTGCTTCGTGTCCTTATACCTCCTGCCTCGCAAACCGGCCTCTTTGCCCGTGCACAGAGAATCCTTGTAACTTGGGATATTTTCTTCTCTGCTTTTCAGGTGACCACTTGAAAGTCTGCTTGCAAGACTACACATGCTGCTCTCAAGAGATGGAGGAGAAGTACAGTCAGCAGAGTAAACACGACTTCAGAAATGCCGTCGTGGAGCTTAGCAATCACCTACAAACCATGTTTAGTTCCCGTTACAAGAAGTTTGATGGTAAGTGCAGAGACCTTGAACTTGGTCTCTTTGAGGTAAAAGGTAAAAAAATCTCCATCCTGTTGTTTTCTGTACAGTTGTCCTGCTCTGTCTCCCGCTTTGCTGGGGAAGTTCATGACTCATGGCTTAGAGGGCAGAGCATGCCTTGTTTTGCAATCCTGTGAGAGAGAAATATTTGCTGATTATAGATGCTTGTTTCCCAAAGAGAGAGATGTTTCTTTCTGATTAATCTTTCAAAAAAACATTTTGCTCTTAAATTAAGATTGCAGTTAGTTTAGTTGGTACATCCCTGCAGTTTGTGTAACTGTCATGTGCATGACTTGCAGCTCTGATCCACAAAAATACTGATCTTTCCCTGTGTGTTGTTAACTGACAGGATTTATACCCATTTCCCTTAGCCTTTGGAATTAAACGGGTAAATACAGAGCTGGTTTCATGCAGAGGGTTCAAGTGTGATGCAGGGTCAGCAGCAAAATGAACCAAGTCTCAGCTGAGATCCCATGGCTGGAGTGAGTGCTGACTGCTAGTTGATAGGCAAATGACTGCTCCTGGTATTGCCCCAGGATGCGCAGCCATGTGCCATCAGACTGGATCTCCACAGGGCACACTTTGCTTGTGGGAACTACAGGGAGAAGGTCCCACCGGAGGTAGCTGGCACACATCCTTCCAACATTGCCCACCTTGCAGCCAAGCCCCTTTCTTTCAAGATTATCTTGGGTACATACCTCTTGTAAACAGCTGAAGCCAATGCCCAGGCATCGGGCACAGCACACACCACAAATCTGGGACCCATCTCTTGAGGGACTCTGCGGGCGCCTCGGTGCTCCTGGTCCTGGACATCTCCAGGATGTGAGGAGCAGGGCATCACACTCCTGTCTGGGTTGTCCTTATTGGCTGGGGGTATGAAGTGACACCCAGTTGCAGGTGGTCTGGGTTGCTGAGACTGTTCTCCTCATACATCATCATCACCGTCTGGTAGCAGAGGGTGATTCCACTGCACAGCTCTTTTTTATTTAGACTCTTTTCCTTAGTTTGGTCGTTGGTTTGACGTGGATTTTCTGCTAATATCCCAAAGTCTGCACCTTTTACCTCCCAGGGACCTCCTCTGCACTACTGCAGCAGGTAGTAGCTCCTTTCTTTCAAAAGGAATTGGTATTCAGATGAGCGAAAAATTCCCTGGGTATGAAATTGCAGTGAGTCAAAATAAAATTACACAATCAGCTTGATAGCATCTAAATCTGCTAGCTAAATATTTCCCTCTTAACCTCTGTTGTCTCTACCTGCTGGTACACCAAAGGGGTGATAGAGAGAGAACCAAAGTGTCTAGACTTGCAAGCTTATTAAATGCAGAACAAGGCACTTAATGAAATCCAGCCCATAGATAAGCCCTTTCAAAGAGACCAGAGGAACAGCATCTGCTTCACCTTAAATGAATGACGAGGCTTTTAGAAACGCTGCACTGAAAACAATGAGCATGCAGGGTTCACTGTGTTAGCATCCTGGACATGGTGCAGACATATTGCTAGGTGTGCCTGCCCCTTTGGAGGGGGAAAGATGGCTGCAGGGCAGCCAAGCGAAGCTGAGGTGGGTACCTGTCAAAGCACGAGGCTTCAAAACAGGTGAGCTTTGATAGGGAGCGCTGTATGAGCTGTTTTGTTTGTGTTGCACAATTTTCTGTCAGCCCCTCACAGTGTGCCCGGTGCTGATCTCATCCTGATCTTAGCCCTGGGTGTCCTTGACAGGCAAATCTGTAAGGAGATGCTGTGATCTTGTTGCTGGAAGCTGGATTTACTGTGCCCAACCTGTACCTGGAGGGTATTGCTCTGCCCTGTGCAAAACTAATGAAGGAGAATTAGCAGCCTCCTCATCTTGTCCCAAAGTCTAATGACCCTGTCTTTGAGCGTTTGTTAATATCAGATCTCAGTCTTCATTTGCTGCAGACAGACCTGATTTATGGATTATATGTATTTTTTTTTTAATCTTACCTGGGGTGGAAGCGGAAATGAGCTGATTACTATCCTCCATCATTTGGTTCTTGGAAGACTTTTAATTATGAATTCTTCTCTCCCTCCAGCCCAGTCACCTAGAGGCTGAAGGCACCCCTTCTTCAGCCACACTCTTGCCGGTGGCTGGGGCAGGCTGAGGAATCTCCCCTCTAAGCTCCTCAGGCTGTTATGCAAAAATTTTGGAGTGCAGTGCCCTGGGCTGCAGTGGTAGTTGTGTTTGTTTAAGAACCTGCTGTTGGGTGATTGGCTGCTTGTGGTGTGGTGTGGTGTTACCTTCCTTTGGTCCAGCTTGACTGTGGTCAGTTCTGCCTTGCACTTTTGAGTTCTCCTTGTCCAACCTAATTCTTGCCACACTTGATGTGATGTGCCCAAACTACAGGAAGGAGAAATGATCAAGACCTATATATTTGTCCTAACCTCTAGGTGTGAGATTGGAAAAACATGTGATTCCTTCCAGAGCTCTTCCTTTGCATGGGTCCGTGCTCCAGTTTGAGTGTATGCCCCTCTTTAGGGCAGCCTCATTACTAGGAGCTAAATTCATTCCAATTAAAACAAAGCCGGTGCAAAAAAGCTGTGCACCTTCCTGTCTTTAACAAGAAATTATCTGTGCTACAGCTGTGCAGAGGGACTGAGCCAGTCATTGCAGAGACCAAATTCACTTCACTTAAGTGGTCTCCCAGCCTGTGGAGCAGATGCTCCTTGTGCAGGGTGACACGTCCCCATGCTGCCCAGGGCCACTCCAGGATGCAGCTCAAGCAGCAAACCATGTCCTCGAGCTCTTTATTGTGGGTTCCCTGGGTGCTAATCTCTCAGCCTTAACATTGGGGTCCGAGAGGACAGACAAATGTGTGCCTCTGCCTCCGTTACGTGCTTGACCTTTCCCGCAGTTGCTGCTGTAAAAGGGCAGTGGAAACGGCTGCCCATCCTTTGGATGGCGTCTGTGATGCCCAGGGGCTCCTTCTGCCTTTCCATCAGCTGTTGCCGGAGCACTGTGTGCTGTTGGAACTCTTGCCAGAATTACTCTGATTTGACACCAAAGCCATATAGAAATGGATTATCTCCTCTTAACTGGGAGCATGGAACAAGCTGCTGATTATCTGTCCCCAAAGGGCTGACCAGAAGTCATTCCGGCTCCTAATGTGTAATGTGTCCTCCTGCCCGTGTCGAATTTGCCGATGCTGGGGCCAGACTGGAACTTTGGAGTCCCATATCTTATATATACCGTCTAAATATTTGCTCACAGTACAGTGATGTACACTCCTGAGGGTCCCTCCTCTTGTAATTTAAACCACTAGCCCAATACCAGGGTAGGAGTAAGATATATATTTTCAGCAGTGAGGGAAATGCGTTTTTAATAAAAAAAATACTTGGCTCTTGTCACTTTCCCCATTGCTAAATATTTTTAAGGTGGTTTTCTGGCGTACGTGATCTCAGATATGTTTACGGGTTTCACTGAGAAATATGTGGATGTAAGTGTCCCTCTTCATGACAATGACAGCCATGGGAAAACCACAAAGCTGTGTGATTATGTTGATACCTCATGCTATAGAAGCAGCTATAGCACTCAGGACTTTAAATGTGCCATCCCCCTGCCTTTTTTTTTTTTTTTTTTTGTCTTCAAATCTCCTTTGTCTTTTCTCATCTTCACCAGTTTGTACCCCTCCCTCTCCTTCCCCCAGGGATTAATAACATTAATAGGATTTATGGTGACATTAAGCCTGCATAAACACTCGGTCCTATTTATTAAACTCGAACTTTCACCTCTTTTGCCCTTTGAGGCTGAAGTTTTCTATGCCAGGGTCTGTGCTGGCCAAGCAGTGCTGTGGGGAAATGGCTCAGCTATTCTGAGGACCTGGATCAGGGACAGGACATAGCACATAACTCTTCCCACAGCATTTCCGCTATTCTCTTGCTTCCTACATAAGATGTTCTTGGGGGTCTTTTTTGGTTTTCTTTTTTTCTTATTAAAGGAACCTCCTGAATTTCTTAGAGAACGTAACTGTTGTGCCAGGCCTTTTCTGGAGGGAGAAATGATGTTTTGTAGGCAGGTTGCAGAGTGAGTGGGGAGGGCAGAGCCCGCCTCCTGCTGAGCCTCTGGCAAGTGCCTGCCAATTTTCCTGCCCCTGGCTTTCAGAAGTGCTTTTGCTGTTGCACTTAAACCAAGTCCTGTCCCTTTCTTCTCACCGCTCTGGGTTTAGGAGAGGAGACGTGGCAGTAGCACAGTCTGAGCCAGAGTCTGGCTCTCTCTATTAAATACTGAGAATCCCATTTCCAATCTGCTCCCCCTGACTTACCCATTAGCATTTAAAATAAAACAAATACGGAAGTGTAAAAACAAAAAAACACTTCTGGGACAATGAGTAGAAAGAAACTGAGCCCCAGCAGCAGGAGCCAGCCAGTGGTCCCCAAGACCATGGTGCCTGTGCTCCCACCCCTCCCTGCACAGGTACTGGGCAGATAGGCCAGAGGGGGACCCCTATGTGTGGGCTCTGTGTTTGTGTTGGGCAGAGCAGCCACAGTAGTAAAGTGGGATCATGCCATGCATCTTTAGGGCATCCCAGGGTGCCCTTGATCTTTCACCACCAGCTTTGTGTTACTCCTGGGTGCACAAATGCAAACTTCTGATAACTGGCTTGTGGCTGAGTCTGAGTAACTTGTCAGGTGGACCGTTGGCCAAATATCTTCCAAACTCTGCTAAAACTCTTGAAAAACCCAACTTGTAACCTCATATCTTCATTTAGATTTCATTGTTCCGATAACTCTTAGTTTTCAGCTGCTGTCTTCAGGTAGGATTAGGTGTAGACACATGGCTGGGAAGTATTAATAGCTGGGATCAAGACAGGATGGACTAGGGGAAGCTTTTGGTGGTTTCATCTCCGCTGCTGCGGGCAATGTGGAGGCAAATGGTGAAAGATGAGCCCACCGGTACCCAGCCCACTGTTCCTATAGTTAGAATTTGGATGACCATCAGGGCTCTCTGCCTTACCGAAATAACTGCCCTTTAGGGACCTTCATATCTCCCCTTAACTATTTTATTGGAAGCTACCTGCAAGAGCAGAGACCTGGGGCCTCATCTTGCTCATGTGCCAGATTCCCCCATGCCCATAGCACCCTGGGCCCTGGGGTTCGCCCTGGATGCTGGCACATTGGTCTCCATCAGGTCTAGCTCCAGGTGTTGTGGCACAGCAGGAGGGCTGGGAGCGGAGACCGTTGATGCTTGCTGTGCTGGAGACATGGGATGTTTGTGCTTCTGAATAAATCTGTTCAGCAGAGAGAGCTCTACCATTAGAACCTGTCCTCAGGCAAGTGCAATGTTGATGACTGCATCATTAATATGGTTTTGTCTGTCTGCTGCCACTCAGGTCTAGATAAAGGCACAGCCTTGTTCTTCCCTCTCCAGAAAGGCATGGCCCTAAATCTTGTACCCACCAGGGCAGAAAACAGTGGGATGGTCTTTAACATTTTGTAGATGCAGCAGTTCCCTTCTGCTGAGACCCAGTCCTTCAGACCTTTGGACCCGTTCGTTCCCAGGGCAGGGATGGAGTGATTTAGGAGAACCAGAAGGGAACAACCACCAACACACTTCCTTTAGAAAAATTGCACTTGCGGGCTTTTGTTTGTGCTTTCCCACTCACTGCAGCAGTACTGAAACAAATTGGCTGCTGTCTGTGCTGTTGAAGTTTGTTTATTCTTTGTTGTCTTTAACTGGCTCCTCTCCATCTGGAGATTTTTAAGGAGGTACAAAAAGCACTGTGATTTTTAATCTTGTTCATTGAGAAGGGTGGTGCTTGTCTGACAGTGGCAGGGGCTAGACCTCTGTTTTGGGAGGGTCAGAAAGATCCTGGGGTCAAGTTGTCTCAGAAGGAGGAGATCTCAAAGTGGGAGGAGGCTCTTGCCCTGTAGCTGGGGGGTGGGAAAATGAGATTTTGTAACTAAGCAAAGACTTCAGCAATGGGCAAAGCCACTTTCTGTACAGGTTTGGGGGGATTAAACGATCTTCTGGTATCTTGGGTCCAAGCAGTTCTGCTGTGAAGATTGCAGGTAAACTGCTCTTATGCTTTTGATTTTTTTTTTATTTTTTTTTCTTTCCTGAAAGCACAGGTAGGGGCAGCATGCTTTATACTTGGCTACAGGAAACTGCCTGGTGCTCTCTGGTTACTAATTGCTGTCAACCAGTCAATGAGCTATTGTTTGTCTGTTTAACTCTCTCTTCCTCGTTCCTGCTCAATGGAACTACCTACCCTATGTGTGGGGTTGGGTTGCTTCTGGAGTCCTGGGAGCTGCTCCCCTGGGTGCATTCTGGGGTCTTGTTGTAGGCTTGGAGGTGTGATATTCCACCAGTGTAGAACTGGAGTTATTTTGTTAGCATTAAATGTACTGTCACATCTTAGCGTCCAGCCGTTGACATGCTGGATGAACAAAGAGGAGATGGTCCTAGCTGGAAGAGCTCTTGAGGCAAATATAATGAGATGAGGGAAACTGAGGTAACAGGAACAAAAAAGCCATCCTCATTCAGCAGCACGGATCTTCCTCAAGCTCTTCAACAACAGTCATAGGGAAAAAGGCTTGGAAAAATACGTATGTGTGAAATACCTTAGTGAGTGTCCCAGAAAGCTCCTCTGAATGAGGGTATGCAGCAGGCAGCCTGAAGGAACTCGCTTTCAGATTTTGTGGGTGATGTTTGCTGTTTGGGATGGGAGATTGGTGTGTTGGTACCAAATGGACCTGGGTCAGCAGCTTAAAGCAGCTGGGAAAGAGTACATGTGTCTGAAAAGCTGGGTGAACTTGAGGAATGAGGGCAGTGCACATTAACCATGTGGGGCAGAGTAGAGAGAAGAGCAAACAAGTGGAGGGGAGACATGAAGCAGCAAGGGAGATGTATTGGGGAAGACTGCCCTTGATTTGTGGTCACAAAGAGGAGAAGGATGGAGAAACTGGGGATGAAGGATCTGCTGCTTGGGGAGGAGGCAGTGTGGGAGCAGCCAGAGAGAGCCACTGTAGCTGACCCAGTACAGGACGCGTGAGCAGTGACAGTCCCTGGAAATGGGGATGAGGAAGCTGCAAAGGCTGGGCTTTTCTTGCTGTGTGGGATGTGGTGGGGTGGGATGGGATGGACCAAGAGGGTCCAAGGGCATTTCTGCTGTCGCTTCTTCCCTAATGCAATATGCTGCTGTTTGCTTCTTGAATTACAGATGACGATCTCCATACTGGTTTTTTTCCCCTGCTCCTTTTGGTACTTCATATTGCTATAAGGAGCTCAGTCTCAGTGTGATCGTGGTGATCTCGTGCTGTGTGTCCTTCCCTGCTCCTGGGTTCTGCCATCATCCCTGTGGGGACAGATGAAGATTTTGTCCTCGGGCCCTCCAGAAACAAGAAGTTATAGAAATACTGTGGTTTGGTGGTTGATTTTTCTCCTCTGAGGCGGCAGCCCAATTGTTGTTACTTTCTTGACACCTTTTGCTAATCAAGCAAATTTTGAGGAGATGATGTTGTCCCTCCCAGCTCTCCAAGCTTCGCATGTTGGGGCTGTTGCTGCAACACTGGCATGATTTAAGCCTGTACTTCTTCAGACTCTGCAGAAGAGTTCTTCCCATATCAGTAAGTGCTAATACATGTTTGAAAACAGGACAGACAAACAGCTTGTGGATTTGTCCTGCCCTTCCTGAGTTCATATTCAATAAATGCGTTAACACTACGTATTCACCGATTTCTCAACACTTCTGGAAAAAGGTTGTTAAGCTATGGTTTGTTTTTCCCTAGTGTAAATTACAAATGTGGTATGTGCAATAAAAGAAGTGAAGGCATATTAGAAATAATGAGGTACATTTAGGAAAAAAAAAAAAATGTCTTTTGCTTTTGGAGTAGGTGGCGTGGCTATGAATGGCTGCACCCTCGAGGTGAAAAGAGCTGTGAAACACTCATCTCTTAATGTTTTTCCTCCAAATTCCTTCTATCTGTTTGGATTGAATTTTGCTTTGCATGGTAGGAGCAGCTGCAGGGTGGAGTTTGCATCCACAGATGCACCTCTACAAAGGCGCTGGGACTGTGCCAGCACCGGAGCCTTTGGGGCCACGGCTCGGGCAAGAGCGTCCGTCTGGGAATCCATCTCACTGTTGTGGACATTTTATGAGTAAACAATTTTATGAGAAAATGTAATTAATCTCTTTGTGGCAGTCTCCTCCTGTATGCACTAGAAAGCATACTTGTGTACACAGACAAGCAAATTAAAGATTTCAGTAAGACAGACGGTCCTTATTCAGTCATAATCTCAACAACATATTAAGGATATACCCAAAAAGCTGGGTGGCAAATTATCTGAAACTAATTAATTGTGTCCATAACAATTCATCACATTCCCTCTGCATGCTTGAGCCTGATCTTATTTGTTTTTTAAGGTGTGTTGAGTAATTGTGCATCTACTCAGTATCTGTTTGCATTGTTAATTTGGAAACCTCAAACAGAATAAGGCCAGTTGAAAACAGCTCTAAACGAAGCCAATGTGGTATGTGGGAGATGTAGCATGTCTGGTGGCCTTGGGGGGCAGAAAAGTGCGTGGTAGCCTTGGTCTGTTTTTGAAGGACAGCAGCACACCCAAACATGGCCAACAGATTGGCAGCTGGAGAGTGCATTGGCTCAACGGCTTTGCCGAGCTCTTGGATGAGACTCTGCCTTTTTTGCACCACAGTTCAGGTTTTCTGTGCTCTAAAAACTGTGGATTCTTGGTGCTGAGCCCCAGGTTGTTCATGGTTTCACTCTTTGCAGATGCTGGAAGAATAGCAATCTGGGTGCTGTGGAGCTGTAATTCTATCTAGGAAATAATTTTCTGAAATAAATGCATTTCATTCCTGAAGATCAGGAAATTCAAGGCAAAACTTTGCACTCTCCAGTGGTCAGCTATGGGTTCAGCCCTGAGGTCTCCCTGCCTAGGTAGGGCATGGCTGAAGGGAGAGGGCATGGCACTAGTAGTGGCAGGAGGCATCTCAGGCCAGGCAGTTTTGCTGATTCTTCTGTCATCAGCATTTTAGGGGAAAACCAAACCTGCCTGTGGGTGAAGAGGAACGTGCCTTTTCAATGCGTTCATCTAATTTGCAGGAGCTGCTTTTGATTTAGGTAGGACTGTGCCCTACAGCAGCGGGCTCTCCTCATCAAAAGCACTCTTGTATGAAAATCCTACTTTTAATACATCTGAAAATGTTAGCACGAGGAATAGGAAAACGTTGCATCCCTTCTTATTTGAAAACAGGATACGTTCAGGTGAGATCTATGTATCCAAGATAAAAAAAAAAAAAAAGAAAGAAAGTCTGTAGAAAAATCCAAGGAAGGCGTTAAGTTGTCTGGAGGGGGGATTTGCCCTGCATCTCAAAGCAGGTGTAGTGCTTATGTTTCTTCAAGTACCTCGCACATCCGCAATTTGGAAGAAAGATTGTTTTGAATTATTCTGGGAACCACTACAGTTAAAGGTAACAAGAAATGGTTCTTTCAGTGTATCAATAGAAAAAGGAAGACTAGGGAAAACATAGATCCACTGATGAATGAGGTGGGTGGAAGACACAAAGATGGAGTTACTGAATGCCTTCTTTGCTTTAGTCTTCACTGCTAAAACTGTCTCTCATGAATCTCAGACCCTGGAGACAAGGGGGAGGATCTGGAGAGAAGATGATTTTCCTTGTGCTGAGGAGGACTGGGATGGAGACCACTTGGCCAAACTAAACATCCATAAGTCCATGGGCCCTGTTGGGATACACCTGCGGGTGCTGGGAGAACTGGCAGATGTTATTGCTGGGACACTCTCCATTCATCTTTGAAAGGTCATGGAGAACAGGAGAGATGACTGAGGACTGGAGAAAGGCAATTATCACTCCAGTCTTCAAAAGGGGCAAGAAGGAGGGCCCACGGAACTATAGACCAATTAGTTTCATCTCCATCCCTGGGAAGGTAATGGAGCAACTTGGTTTAGATGTCATCTCCAAGCATGTTGAAGAACAGGAAATCATGGGAAGTGGTCAACATGGATTTACCAAGGGTAAATCATACTTGACTAATCTGCTACCCTTCTATGATGTTATAACTGGATGGCAGATGGCTAGATGAGGGGAGAGCAGCAGATGCCATCTGCCTTGACGTCAGCAAGGCCTTTGACACTGTCTCCCATAACATCTTCATTAAGAAACTGAGGAAGTGTGGGCTAGATGATGGGGCAGTGAGGTGGATTAAGAGCTGGCTGTGTGACAGGACTCAGAGGGTTGTAATTAATGGAGCAGGGTCAAGTTGGAAGCCTGTAACCAGTGGTGTTCCCCAAGGGTCAATACTCGGTCCAGTCTTGTTCAACATATTCATCAATGACCTGGATGAGGGGACTGAGTGTATCCTCAGCAAGTTTGCTGATGGTACCAAACTGGGAGGGCTGGCTGACACTCCAGAAGGCTATGCCACCATCCAGCAGCCCTCAAGCTTGCAAACAGGTAATACATCTTATTACATGAAATAAAGGAAATTGCCTAGTAACTATGGTTATCTTTCCCACTGTGGTCTTTTATGGAAGGGTTTGTTCAAAAGCAGATTTTCTTTTTTTATTCCTCAGGACTCTTATTGCAGGAATACCAGATACGTCACATCCAGTCTTTCTACCATTTCATGACATCTTTAGGCTTTCCCTGAGCATTGGGCATTGTAATTCTACCCTGAAATTCAGATGTGTTAAAAGAATCAACAGACCCCAAAGCTGTAGATTACCTGACTGCAGATTACTGCCTTTTCTATATCTAAAATTAATTGCATTGAAAATATCATTTTCCTTTGAGCATCAAAGTTGGGAGTGTCCACAGAATTTATTTTGTGATCCAGACAAGTTATAAACTTTCCTCTCGTGGTTAGGGAAGGTTTTGTGGCTCTGGTCCCACAGCTGCCGGTACCTTTGTTCCTGCTCTCATCCTCCTGAGCGTCGCCCCAAGGGACAAGATAGATGGCTTTGCACCAGCAGGGTGTAGCTGAGATGGGTTGAAGCATTAAAATGTGGACTTGCTCCTGTATCTTGGACCAGAGCTGGTTGAGCCCCATGAGCCCAGCACCTTGTCTCTCCTCTCTGTGTAGGCCAGACATCTCTCCACATTCTTATGCTCTTAGTCAAGAGAAACAGGGAGTCCTTCAAGCCACATGTAGCTCCCACAGGTAAACTTGTGAAGCCCTTCCCAGTGCTGTGTGTGTGCTTATGCCTGTTTGTTGACAAGGGCCAGCCCTTGTTCTGGGCACTTAAACAAGGTAACTGGGAGGGAAAAGAGAGCCTGCCATCCCTCCAGATAGCAGTGTCTCGGAGAGCACCAGCAAAGTATGATTTGTCGTCTGTGAAAAATGTTTGCGTTTGACAGCTTTTTGCAGGAACGCTGTCAGAGTGATAATTTAATGAGTACAGATTGCTTGCAACACAGCTGTAAAACATGCTTTTACAGTGCTGTAAAATAAGCAACCAGGGCATTTGTGTTTGCTTTGTTTGAGAACAAGTCAACTTCTAATACAAATGAAAGGTGGTCATTTATTTTACCCAGCAAACAGTCAAGACATAAGAGAGGAACTTGCCATTTTTCTTCTTGTAGTGGCAAGGTTAATGCTGGGTTACATTGGTGTTTGCTAATCAGCCTGTTTCTGGAGAGAATTATCTAATTAAATGTAGGGACTTCTTAGAGTAGCATTTAAGTCATAAAAAGGACTGTTGAGTTTTCTTCTCTTTGTTGAAGGCATCGATGCCCATTGTTTGCGTAGGGAAAAGCTTAACATTCCTTCCTGTGCCCAAGCTGGTTTCTTGATGGGAGACAAAAACTAAGGATGCCACCAGCTGGAGTAAAACCTAGCTACAGATCTCATTTAATCCTGCTGCTGACTGAGTTAAGAGCACTGTGCTTCGCGTGAAGGAAGGTCCCATTGCTGGGTGCATCACTGCTTGCTAGCCCCTTGGTGTCCCCCCTCCCCACCTAACTCCCACCCCAGCAGGTTCCAGGTGCCATCAAGGCCACCCATGGGCCAAGCCACCGGCAGCAGTCATTTGGGGCATCTTGTTGGCATGGTGCAGCAGGGGCATGTGGCAGGGAGGCTGCGTGGGACGTGGGGTGGG
>VXBJ01007014.1:61664-76033 GCA_013400055.1 Nycticryphes semicollaris | reverse complement strand
TTTTTTTCCCTTGTGTGTGTGCTTTCTGATAGTCCTGTACTTTGAAATTACTTCTTTTAAGATGGCTGAATGGTGAATGGATTTGCATCAAAAGAGATTTCACTCATGCAAGTCTTTGGAACTGGAAGGAACTTATGGGTGGTGTGGTTTATGAAGAGTAACCAAGAATTTTGAGATACATAAATAGTTTGAAAATTTTTAGAGAGTTTTTTCTTTTTCCATTTCATTTGGGTAATGGTTTTGCTGCGCTGAATTTTCCAGTTAAGCAATTTGTGTTTTCCAGTTGTAGCTGTGTGCAAACACACAACCCAATGTCTGTTTTTACCATGTCTTCTCCACCTCTTTTCTAGAGTTCTTCAAAGAACTTCTCGAAAATGCAGAGAAGTCACTGAATGACATGTTCGTGCGGACGTATGGCCGTTTGTACATGCAGAACTCAGAGCTGTTCAAGGACCTCTTTGTGGAGCTGAAGCGGTACTACGTGGGTGGCAACGTCAACCTGGAGGAAATGCTCAACGAGTTCTGGGCACGCTTGCTGGAGCGCATGTTTCGTTTGGTCAACCCCCAGTACCACTTCACGGATGAGTACCTTGAGTGTGTCAGCAAGTACACCGAGCAGCTGAAGCCCTTTGGGGATGTGCCGCGGAAGCTCAAGCTACAAGTGACACGAGCGTTTGTGGCTGCCCGCACCTTCGCACAGGGCCTTGCCGTCGCAAGGGACATCGTGAGCAAAGTGGCTGCGGTGAGTTCCATCTTGTGATTAATTCAGATGTCTCACAGGCCTGCGATGGGTAGTGTCTTTCCCTGTTGTCCTTATTAGGTACCTAAAGGCATTGGTGGTAGTTGAGTGCAGGTGGGACCAGACTACATCTATCTAGGCTGTGCTGTTGTGGGGTAGAGTCATGTTCCAGGGACACCACCATCCAGTGCTGCAGCCCAGGTTGACACTGTCCCCTGGGAACAGCAAGAGCATGAAATTAAATCCCTTCTGTAGTGGAAATAACCATGTTTGCTTGTGTAATGGCCATATCTTCTTAATATTGCCTTCAAATTACAGCGAGTCATGGATGCTGTGAGCATCTATTATGGAGCAGCTGATGATTTGCGGTTAGCATATGCAAACAGTACTTTTATGATAACAGTAATCTGGAGCCATGTAGGCAGGAAAGGAGACAGTTGTACCTGGTTGCCACACACATGAGTTAGACCTCAGACTTTTATGGTAAAATCACTTTTTGTGGCAGTCAAACAGATGTGATGTGTTAGTCACCTAAATGTTTACCTCCATTTTCTTATAAACCACTTTGGAGTGGTTTAACTATCTTTTTTTTTTTAACGTGAAATTTGTCTTTAATTTAGTCGCAGTGGTGTGGTATAAAGAATAGGTGTATTCGATAATCCCCTTAAAGAGATTGTGTAAGATAACAAATATTAGTGATTTCCTTTAACAAACTCGTCTCATTTCCTGTGGGCTATAGGAGATATAGTGTAATCATTTAATTGGGCAGAGAGAGGTTTACTTTCTCTCTGCTTGGTTACAGGGTAATAAAAGTCCGTGTTGAAAGGGCAGGCAGTAGTTTGAATCACCTTAAGTACCAGGAAAGAAAAGAAAAAGAAAAGAAAAAAGAAAAAAAGGTAGTAAACCAGGAAAGAATAGCTGTTCAGGTGCTCTTAAAAGCAGAATGCAATTTTGGAGGCAGCACAAGCAGCATCACTGAGTGAGATAATCATTCAAATTGCCTTGATTTACAGGGATAATATTAAAATACTGTCTCTCTGGAAAGAAAAAAAAAATCTGCTTCCATATAATTTTTCTTGAAGAGAATTGAGAAAAACAGCCTGCGATAAGCCTGCATGTGTGCTATAGGGCAGAGAATATTAGCAAGGAAGAGTTACCATACTAATGTGGATGAGAAGCTGGACATGAGCAGGCAATGTGCACTTGCAGCCCAGAAGGCCGCATCAAAAGATGCATCGCTAGCAGATCCAGAGAGATGATTCTGCCACTTTACTCTGCTCTGTTGAGACCTCACCTGGAGTACAGGTCTGGAGCCCTCAATATAGGAATGGCATGGATCTGATGGAGTGGGTCCAGAGGAGGGCCACAAAAATGATCAGGGGGTTGGAGCACCTTTGCTACGAGGACAGGCTGAGGGAGCTGGGGTTGTTCAGCCTGGAGAAGAGGAGGCTCTGGGCAGACCTAGTAGCAACCTTCCAGTAACTGAAGGGGGCCTACAGGAAGGCTGGGGAGAGTCTGTTTACAAAGGCCTGCAGTGACAGGACAAGGGGCAATGATTTCAAGCTGGAGAAGAGCAGATTTAGATTGGGTATTAGGAATAGGTTCTTTACTCTGAGGGTGGTGGAACACTGGAACAGGTTGCCCAGGGAGGTGGTTGAGGCCCCTTCCCTGGTGATATTCAAGGTGAAGCTCGACGAGGCCCTGGACAACCTGGTGTAGCTGGGGGTGTCCCTGCTGACTGTGGGGAGGTCAGACTAGATGACCTTTGGAGGTCCCTTCTGGCCTGGACCATTCTATGATTCTATTAATATGTTTGGGCTCCAGGAGTACGTTGTAAGTTACCTGTGGCAGGTTTAGGTCCTTGGACACTCTGTGTCCCCATTCAGTAGTGATGACTCTCGTGTGGGATATGCCTGCCGGTTGAGGATGAGTGTTGTGGAGCTCCATCGGTGACATGTGCTGGTCCCTCTTAGGAGACCACAGATTTCTCCAGCTATCCTGTGGTGGGAAGGAGATGCGGGAGGGAGGATTGGTGCTGGGTGAGCCCAAGTGTTTGTGAAAAAGGGCTTTCACCACTGAAGAGTGTGGATGAAGTATTCGGGTGGGAGGACATCCTCTAAAACCCAGTAGAGTTTTTGGGAATGTGTGATCACTTGATAGGCTGCAAATGTGCATGGGTGAGGGATCGTGTTTATGCTCCATCTGCTCAGAATTCATCAAAATGTCTCCAGGCTTGACACTGGACCATGAGGGCTATGGTCCTTGCATCTGTTACAAATCAAAGCCATGAACCTGAGGTGCCATCGTGATTTTTTTTCTCTTTCCCTTTTGAAGATCCTCGAGTGTAGAGTTGCCTTCAACTCTAGAATTAATTGCTCAAGTGTGGAAGGTTACCCAGAGACCCACTCAGCCGCAAAAATAGCTCACGCGCTGTGGACTCTCACATTTACCACACTTTCCTATTGAGTTTCACAAGTTGCACTGAAAATTCTGCAACAGCTTGACTTTTTGAAGTGGCAGCAGAAATCCCTGCTGCTTGAGTACCAAAGCTTTAGTGGCTGCTGTGGAAGGAATAATAGTCTTTTCTGTAGTGTTTTAATCTCATTCAGTAGAAATCTAACATCATGTTTCTGCAAGACAGAATGCGAAATCCTATATGTGAGTTGAAAAGCTGCTGTTTGTGTGCCTGCTGCTTTGCGGTTGTGTTTGTGCGGCTGTTACAGTACATATAGATTAGCCCGGCTTTGCGGAGCTCTATATAATGACTCTATTGACGTTGCTTCTGTATTATTTTTACTTGGGAGTTGGAGCAGGGTGACTGCTTATACCAGGGATTAACTTGAGGGATAAATCTTCTGTTCTTCTTTATAAAAAAATGTCCTAAGTAATGCAAATTAGTTTTACTTTTATGCATTTTGTAACAAGGGAGTTAAAAATATTAATTGAAAATCCTCAGGAGAAGAAATACGAACCCATCTGCTTTTTGCTTTCCTGGGGTGCTATCAGGAGAGCAAAGAGCACGTTAGAGTGGAACAACCTTGATGGCTTTTTAATGACCTTATGTATTTTTATATCTTCACTAGGGAGTTGTGTTTAGAAAGGTACTGTTCTTGCATGGGTTTGGAAGTAAAGGGGAGAAAGAAGAGAGAATATTGAAGAGCTGCGAGTATGCTTGATTTCTGTGCCAGAATGCTAGGAAATTACTTCTAATTCAGCAATGGATGGATCAGAAGCTGTGTGCTGCTGCCCAAACACACAATGGAGAGAAAGCACAGACCATTTTCAAACTACAACCCACAATTTTGATGCTCAAGCTGTCACCCCTCCTAATTCCCATCTTTGGATGCCAAAAGTACAAAATTCTACAGGTCAGTCCTGAATAACAGATCCAAGAAGAAAACCCAGGGTGCTCTTTCTGCCCCCTAGAGAGGTGTCCTATGTCTGAGGTGGGCTATGAGGAGCTGGTGGCCTCCAGGGCTTCTCTCTGCTGCCAGCAGATGCCGGGTACTTTCTCTGACCTTCTCACCCTTGCCTTCAGGAGACGGAAACCTGCCCATCCCCTAATTGCTCATCATGCACTAAAACCAGCCCAGTTAAATTGCTGCCAGCAGTGACATTTCCTGCCCTAGCCAGAGGTTGAAAAAAGGTGCAAATACAGCCCAGAACCCAGAGTGCCGAAAAAGGCTGAGAACCTACAACTGGGCAGTTCTCAAGCTGCAGTGTAATTAGTTATGTGTAATTAACCTGTGGCCCAGTCAAGGGTTGTGACACTTTTGAGGGCAAAGTGCTTCTTGGGCGCACGTCCACTAGCAATGGGATGGAAGTCTGCATTGTGTAGGGAAAAGAAGAAAGGGAAGTCAAGGAGTGAGCCCCCTGCAAGCAGTTTGTATGATTGGGAGGGCCTGCTTGATCGGGAGGTGAGGTTTGCTTGGAGGTCAGCAGTGGAGGGGCAGGAAGGATGAAACATGTAGCCATCCTACACTAAATCTCCACATACGTCTCTCCACAGAGCTGCAGGTGGGGCTGTGCAGATGAGACCTCTGGCAGTTGCAGGTGAGAGTGTTCTGCAGCCACCCCAGGAGATTTATGCTGATGAACTGTTGTTTTGGAGCTCTTTTACCCCTTTTTCCTCTTGCCCTTTTGTCCAATCATTTAAGGAACTGCTGGGAGCTCTGCAAGCTCCCAGATCACCTCCCCAGCAAGCATTTGCAAGCTGAAAGCCACACAAGGTGCAGTTGCCATCAAAGCTGCTGGGCTGCTGGAAAGGCCCTTCCAGCCCATCCCTGGGAACCCTGGGAAAGGCAGCAGCTTCAGAGCTGTATGCAGGAAATGGTGTTTAATTTGGAAGTACAGATATGGCTCATGTGAAATGATGCACAGCTTCATGTGGGGAATACACCTACCTACTCATCTGCTGTCCTCAAGAGATATGAACAGCTGAGAGGAAGGTGCTGGAGATGAGATGTTCATGATGGGGAGGAAGAGGCTTGGCTTCCTTGATATCAAGGTTTCGTCTCTAATGAAGTGTAATGATTGCAGCCAAGGAAGGAGCTTTCTTCAACACCCTTCATGGAAGAGAATTGTGGAAGGGGCCCATGACTGCCTTCCCACAGCCACCCCAATGCTGGAGCCAGAGCCCAGTGGGTTTTTAACCCCTTTTGTTCTGTGCTGCCTCATCTCTAACGAGGCATCCATGGGGCAGAAGTTGAAGCTCTGAACCTGCATAAACTAACATACTTCTGGCCTGTGTGAGCTCCCCCTCCTCCAGCTGCATCCCCTGAACTGTGGCTCTTGCCCTTTTTGGCATGGATGCTGAATGTGGGCTGGACATTAGCTTAGGAAGAGCAGTGATGAAAAAACAGAACAATGAATTAATAAGGTTTAAGGCCTGTATTGGCAAAAACATCAGGGCACTGAGGTCTGGTTTCAGTAAATGTTGTGCCTCTCATAATTTGAGAGAGCAAAGGTCCAGTCCCCCTTTGTGCAGTTGTTGCCCTTAGTTTGACTGAAGGAGAATGGCACCTTAATCTTTTTCTTCAAGAAGGAGTTCTTATTCCTTAGAGCCTCTTCCAGTCCCCAAAGGGGCTATGGGAGAGCTAGGGAGAGCTCACTTGATCAGGGAGTGGAGTGGTAGGACAAGGGGTAATGGTTTTAAACTGAAAGAGGGGAGATTAAGATGAGATCTCGGGAAGAAATTATTTCCTGTGAAGGTGGTGAGACACTAGTTCAGGTTTCCCAGAGAAGCTGTGTCTGCCCCATCCCTGGAAGTATTCAAGGCCAGGTTGGACAGAGCTTGAAGCAACGTGGTCTGGTGGGAAATGGCCCTGCCCATGGCAGGGGGTTGGAACTGGATGATCTCTAAGGTTCCTTTCAACCTAAACCATTCCGTGATTCCTATATTCAGCGAAGGTGAGCAGCCTTTGGGCAAGGGCAAACTCTCCCAGAAATGAAATGCATTCCTTNAGATGCTGCTCCTTCATGGGCAACTGAAAACTGGCCAGAAGAGCCAAGGAGACCTTTTAGTGCTACAGAGGGAACTCCAAAACAAGCAGTGCTGTCCAGGCAGTGAGTTGCAAGTCATGGGGCCAGACTGAGGGGTTGCCATGCACAAGGACATTGGTTTCCACGTGCCAAGGGCAAACATCAATGCAGAAAACAATACTGAGCACTTTTCTACATCAAAGATGACCCTGAGAAGACCTGCCAAGAATGTGACTGCATCTGCCTCCACGCCAGCCATCTGAGGGTCTGTGTTAGGCGTAGCTTTCAAAGCATGCTTGAGCAGCGGTCATGGCGGATTTAATGTCCTAAAAGCATGCGTGGAAGCGGCTGCAGGTTTGGAACTGCTGGCATCGTGCAGAAGACTTTCAGTCCTCTGGGTTGTTGAGTTTTTTCTTTTTCTTCTTCCTTTGCCTCTTTCCCACACTGTAGTTCTGCTGCTAATTTTGAAAACAATGCAAGGGATAACTTAAGGAAGTTTTTGGGTGTAGCTACCAAGATAAATGTTCTCGCTGTTCATTAAAGCAAACAGAATGCTCCTAATTATCTGCTGTGTCGCTGATTTGGGGAGAGGCAGGTGCTTTGGATGACAGGCTTTGTTGGAAAGGGGCATTGATCCTGAGGACACTGAGAGCAGGAGATGTTGACCCTGGTGTTGCTCTGTAAGCAGCCCATCGAAAAGGTGTCTGCTTAGCACCCTAAGGTCTCTTCTGCCCCGCATGGATGCTGATGGGGACACAAGCACATGGTACT
Organism: Nycticryphes semicollaris; assembly: GCA_013400055.1. Classification (NCBI taxonomy): domain Eukaryota; kingdom Metazoa; phylum Chordata; class Aves; order Charadriiformes; family Rostratulidae; genus Nycticryphes; species Nycticryphes semicollaris. The sequence continues at coordinate 69,042 of VXBJ01007014.1, read as the reverse complement.
CCCCTTTTGACAGGTTAATGTTGGCCAAGTGACTGGTAGTCTGATTCTCAGGAGCTCTGGTATTCCTCACTGGCAGTGTCACATCTAGTGAGAGATGGAAAGGAAGCTATGAGTGGGGAATCGATGCAGGGATGGACATGGCCAGGGGTAGGGAAAGCCAAACAAGGCACAAAGTCTTGCAGTTCCCAAGTATTGCTCCTATGTATGCTCCCTTGTGCAGGACCTCAGGGGCTCAAAATCTGTGGTTGAACCAGATGCTTTCTAAATTATTCATCTGCTAGCACTGGGCCAGCAGAATTGGTTAAATGCATAGTTAATTCCAAAACAGTTTCATTGGAATACTTGGGGCGGGGAAGCAAACCAAGAGCTGCATATGGATCGGCATGTGCCAAGATAGTGCTCTTGCACAACACTGAGGGAAGGAAAAAATGATGCAAGTAAGGTTGTGTTCGTCCCGAAGCTTGATCATACATCAGTTGTCCAAATTGGCTGCTTACCTGGAGCATCCCACCGTCCTTCAGTTAGCTTTGGAGTTAGTTTGTGAAGCCATGAAATCATCTTTCAACGTCACTTAGAAGTTACTCCTTCAATCTTCCTTATCCAGTATTGCCCCAATTCAGGTACTTTGCAAAGAAAACACCATAAAAATCAAAAGAAATTTCAGTGCACTTATTTTCAAATTGTTAGATTTTTGTGTTTTCTGGTGGCTGTGCTGCTGGCATGGCAACACTGCTCTTGTGCAAGCTTGGAAAATAAGAAAGCCTAAGTTATCAGTGTTATTATAAATAGTTATTAAAGCTGACAGGATTTAAAATGTTGTTATTAACATTCTTTATGTTAACTTGAGGGTAGAGTGAGAACAAAATGTGGCTCTGGCTGTCTGGCGGCTGGTGAGAGCTCCCTGCAGGGGAGTGCATGGTTGCAGCTCTGTCATCCTTCCTCAGCTTTCCTTGCCTTGAGAAAGAGGGGAAAAAGAAGCTAGTTGCTTCTCTGAACTTCATCTGCTTGCACAGATTTATTTTTTTCTTGAGTTTTGGTGCTTTTGTTGTGGGCTGTTAACAAGGCAATTCACTTGGTAGGTGTGTGCTTTAATGGTGAAGTTTCTGTAAGATGTATGTGTCCAGATGCAATTTCCAACGAGTTGGAAAAGTCTAAGGATGTAGGGCAAACTGTTTCCCATGTGTGTGACTCTGAAATGGGATGTATATGACAAGTTCCCAGCAAAAAACAGATTTTATTTTCCCAAGAGCATGTAATTTTGTAAGAACATGGTTGAACCTTCACTGATCAATGGAAGTTGGTGGGGACATCTCAACAAATACAGTATGACACTTTTGAATTAAGAACGGAATTGTTTGCTTTTCACTTAATTTTTGTGAATTGTGTGCAAATCTGTGTTTTTAAGGAGCAAGTTCAATAAGAATGTGAAGATTGGTGCCAAAACACATCTGTTAGCAGCTTTTAATCTTCAGGTTTGACAAAGCGTATAGACATGGACAAATTGTAATTTACATGATGAAACCGCAGGGTGATGGATTGCTGCAGTGGTGTGGAACGTCACAGAAAGGAAATAAATTTCACAAGATAAAAGGAAAGGGTTGGAGTGCATTTACTTCTATTGTAAGATTTTACAGGGTATGTGCACTACAGTGTACTACTACCTGGGTTCAAATCTACTAGAGTAAATCCTCTTCAGCAAATAAAGCTTTCTTTGTGACTCTGCTTTATTAGAAATGAGATTATTTGGTTTTGAGGGTCATTCTAGAGTAGAGTTTGAATGAACTTGAGTTGCTTTCCAAGATAAACACAACCCCAGAACAAAGCATATCTGGGTTTACTGTTACATACAATGGTGTTTTAAGAGCGTGCACCTGGCATGGCAGAGTGAACATTAAAAGCTTGTGAAGAATTGCCAGTGCGACATATGGCATAGCCCACGGACAGATCCAGAATTGGTCTGGACTGGCTACAGGCCCCTTGCCTGGGCTTGAGGTTCTCGCTGCAGCGATCTGCAGCAGTTAAGCATTTATCACTGTTATAACAAGGTATAATTGCTCATAATCTTCGCCAAAAGCTCTCTCAGAGCTGATCTCTTCTTGTGCCTTCCTGTTGCTTTCTGACACCATAAAATGCCAGAGCAGGATGGATAAATTTGTCCTTTGCTTTCCTCTTTACCTTCAACTACATTTCATACTAACGGCTTCCCTGGCGGCTCCATCCATTGCTAGCTCTGGGAGTCACTGCAGGCTGGGGTTTGTCTTTTCATCACCCTGTTTTCTCAGCTCTGTGTCAGGCTCAGAGCTGCAAACCTATATAGGGAAGAAAGAAAAACCCCATTTGCTTTTAAAACCATCTCAGGTCTTCAGGACCTAATCCAAGTGACCGTCCCACATTGTCTGCCATGGAATGCAGGATAGCAGCTTCAGTTTCCCCTGCATCTGCTGGGATTCATAAAGATCAACCACCCCTATGAAATATCAAAGCTGGGTGGATGCTGCAGGATTGCAGACAGGAACTGAAGATGGGAAGGTGCCTCCTGGGTCACTGCTGCACGGGTGATATTTTTTTTTTCTTTTTTGCAGCACCCTTTCCTAAAGCTACGGCTTTCCATAATAGAGTTGGTGAAGTCTCCTACTCCACATTCTGCTTTAAACTGCTCCAGTGCCTGGCTGGTGCCAACCTTTTCCTAATTATTTTCCCAAGGAAATTGCAGAGTGCTTCTTTGAGGAGCAGCAGCAGTGCTGGGATGGCCAGGATTTGCTGATAAGACTGAGGACTAAGCATGGAGGTTGTGGCACCTACCACCACATGTTGTGGGAGGAGATTTGTATCAGAAAATTGACTGAACTCCTCAACTGGTTCATCCTTCGGAGCTCTGTCTCTTGATTTGAGATGTTGTTTAGTTCCCTCTTCTATCCCCCTGCAACTCTTCCGTTATGCAAGGACTGCACCATCTGGATGGCAGATGATACCTCTACAGTTGTCTGTTTTCAGTTTTCCTACTATAAATCATCTGATTTAGCTGGTTTCTGTTGCTTGAGCTCTTCCCAGAGTTTGAACTAACTGTGCTTTAAAGCTAGGCTGCCCCGATAGGGAGCTTTCTGCTGGGGCTCCTGCTCCCACTGCGCCTCCCAAATATATATAGATATATGCGTGTATATGCTCTGAAGCCTCTGAATCAGATTCCACCACCACTGCAAACAGCTTTCTACATCGAGCCTCCTTTTGCTCAACCAGACAGGCTCCTTCCAGACAAAAGAGGGGTGAAGTGGTGTCTGAATGAAAGTTGCTGGCCAGCAAAGATCTACCACTGGGCTCCGTCAACTGCAGAAAATTTTCTTTCTGTCTTTCTAACCAGTTATATTGCTTACTGAAGAGAAACCGTCGTCTTTCTGGTGGTGTGAGAAGCACAATCTTTATCTGTCATCTCTTTTCATAAGAAAAGAGGGCTTAAAAATCTGATGTCATTAGCAAAGCCAGCTTTTTTGTGTGTGTGTTACCTTGTTTGATTTTGTTAAAATCTGTTCCATCCTAGTTTGATGTGCTGCCATCTAGGTTTTTCACCAGAAGATCATGTTCAGTTTCTCTCAGCCCATGCTGAGATGGTCTTTGCGGTAGTAGGGTCCTCAGTGTTTGTGTGGTTCCAGGTCTTCCTCATGTATGTTTGGCTCTATTCGGTTCTGTCATCCTCTCTGCCCATGAAGTCAGTTTCCAAACCTCCAGGAGATGAGATGTGGAGGCTGTCCACATCCAGCAATTTGTACTGAATGACTTCTTTCTTCCTCTGGGCTGTGTGCGTCTCTTCTCCTTCAGCATTATCTTGGATCATAACCTATTTAGAGCACTGTCCATAAATGCCTCATAAGAATTCTCAAGCGCATTGCTTAAAACACCAGAGACTGCTTCTATTTTATCAGCATATGTCTGATCACATCTTAATTTTCCAGTTTCATTTGTGGCTAATTAACACTTAAACTCACTCTTGAGGGAGCTTCTCTATTTAGTGCTTTAGACCCACCACGTGGTCAGCACTAGTACGTGGTGCTGGAGCTAATGCTCCTGAGACTGGCTGCATGGAAATAGTTTCAATGAATGTTTTGAAGCCAGGCCAGAGAGTGAATCAAACATGAATGACCATGAGTCACTTTGGAAAATAGCCCTGTTGAGGGCTCAGGGGGTGACGTTTCTGCTGCAGATAGCTCTGCTTGCATGCCCAGAGGTTGCACGTTGGCTTCGAGGGTCCTCCAGGCTTGTGCTCAGCCATGTGGCTGACGCTGCCACCTCCTTTGGGTGTGAGGAAGGGCATTATTTAATGTGATGAGTGCTGAGTATAAATGAACCTGGGTGTCTGTCATGGGAATGCTGTGTTGCAGGAGTTGAATGTAAGATAAAGGAGCTGGTATCTCCACTGGAGAGCCCTGGTGGGCAATGTCCAGGAGGAGCTGAGCCACAGCGCTGCAGAGGAGGGAACGCTCCCAGCGGGTTTGGTGCAGGGATAGCAGCAGGCATCCTGTCTTAGCTGTGTTGCTTCTGAGAAATCCCAGTACCATCTTCAGCAGGGCTCAGATAGTGCAGCCTCCCGTTACACTTTCAGCTCAGTCGCTTTTTACTGCTTTCCCTGAGCTCGAGTGCTGCGTGGCTCTTGGGGTGCTGGTCCCTGGACCCCAGGGAGGATCCCACAATGCACAAGGTGTGCTGTGGTCCAGAGGATGTTTTGCAGAGGCAGGGGCTGGCCATGCCTCCTGGAGTGGCTGGTGCTCCCAAGGAGGTGAGCCAGACCCCTTCGTTTGCACCCCACATCCCTGGACCCTGAAAGCGGGACACTTGGGAGTGCCTGTCGGTGGCTCACCCCATTGCATCTACTCTGCTCCCACTCACCCTGGTGTAAATGGGTTGATTTTTTGCTTTCGTGACCAAGGGCTAATTTTCTTCTTCTTTCCCCTTTTTTAAAGGTGAACCCCACACCGCAGGGTACACGAGCACTGCTGAAAATGATGTACTGCCCATACTGCCGAGGACTGGTGTCGGTGAAGCCCTGCTACAACTACTGCTTTAACGTCATGAGAGGCTGTTTGGCCAACCAAGGGGACTTAGACGCTGAGTGGAACATCTTCATGGGTAAGGCAATATTGGGTTAAAACCGCATGAGAGTATATGCTGATAGTTTGTCCCACATCTAAGTGGCTTTAGTAGGTGGCTGTGCTGAGCTATATCAGGTTCTTTAAGTCATTTTTCAGTCCACACCTTTGTATACAGAACTCCTTTTGCCGTTCATATTAATTTCTAAATACATGAGGCTTTTGTTGTCCCAGTGACCTCTGTTGCAGCAAGATTTAGGAAAGTGGGCTGCCATGTGCTTGTAGGCCTGGAGTTTCTCCTCTTGCTGGAAGCGAGCATGTGGGCAAGCTGTTTTTTCCATACTAGGCCCTATAGGTTGTTGTCACCGTACAGCTGTTCTTCCTGAAGCCGATTTTCTTGCTCAGTTGTCTGGCAGGCTCCCAGACGGCTGCAGTGAGCTTTGGGAAAAGCTGTAGACCTGTATTTTGCATTAAAAAATTGAATGGGATGTGTGTCTGTATCTGTTTTTAAACAGCTCATTTGGCACTCGGCCACCATCCTTGTGAAATGTCGATGGGCCCTACGTGACACTGTGCAAGTGCTTTTGCCATCCTCTTCCTCCTGTTTGTTCTTTCTCTTCAGTGCTCATAAACAGTATTATTTGATACATGAAATTTACACTGAAATGTTAAATTTGCCTTGGGTCAAGGCTCAACAGAATTGGCAATGTATCTCGTTTTGGGGGCACAGGCAGTAGATAATGTTAAACATTTTCATTTGTGCTCCTTTTCCAGGAGCTTGATCAGTCTGTGAGCAACATCCTTTGGGAACAGTCACTTCACTCCAGTTAATGTGTGATGAAGTGCACAGGTAACATATCTGCCACTACTGACAAGGCTGCGGTACTCTTCCCATCCCACTTGTGGGAAAAAAAAATAAAAAGGCTGTTAAAAGGAAAAGATTTCCCTTTCATTAAGCTGCAAGATTAAAAAAAGGGAAATTGCTGTTAATTGGCATTTCAGACTAGATTTAAATCTTAGACTTTGTTTTCCTGTGTTTTGTGCACTGGCTTTTTACTTTGCTGCCTGTGCCAACTGGATGCATGCAGGGTATTATTTTCAGAAGGTGGGTTTTTTGCCTGGGTATTCCATATAGGGAATTAAATGTGACGCTAAATTGGGTTCCCAAGTCATTCTCTGTGAGGCTGACACCTCCCCTTTCCCTCCCCCTCCCCCCCCCAATTCCTCCCAGCTGTCTTTCTCATGAGAATATTAAGTATTTCAGCTACAATTGTTGCTGAAATAGCTCAAAGCCAGGAGACTTGCAAACATCTAGTCCAGGCAGAAAAGAGGAATCCCATGAAAGGGAAGGGCATAATGCCAGAAAACAGACAAAAGCACAAGCAGCTAATTGCTGTAGGTGGTATGCAGCTAAAAATGAACCTCAGGGGAAGCCAGCAAGCCTGTCACACCAGACTGATCAGGGACTGCATCTCTGATAATTAAGATTATTAAAAAAGGCAGAATAAATAAATGCAATTCCAGTTTGGAAGCAAAGCTTTCTACTCACAGCACTTCCTCCCCAAGGGGCTTCTTGCCCACTCATTACTTAAGTATGGTGTTAAGCTTTGTTACATTTATTGGCAGTATTTACTTGCTTAATTCTTGCGGTTGAGCGCAGGTACTGAAAATTTAAGCCGTGTGTTCTTTAGACAGTTTAATAACTGAACAGGTACTGGTTATGTTGCAGATTTTGTTTTCCATCTCTATTTGCCACTTGAGGCAAATTAAGTTAAATCGGTCACAAATGTCCTACATGTGTGTTTAAAAGTTTAAATAAATAGAATTAAATAAAAACCCAACCCCCAAAACCCACCCCACAACAACCACCAACCCACCTGCATGTATTCAATGATATTTTGCATCACGGGTTTAAATACTAAGTTATGATAATGATTTATTACATGTCAAAAACTAGATTTTTGAACCCATTGAAATAATTTAATGGTGCAAGTATTACATGAATTTGGGGGTGTATGCATACAAAATACGCATGTCCACATGTCAGTGGGTCAGTATGTAAGTCGCTTGCATAAAGCTTTTCCAAGCCGTGATGTAAATTTTGTAGGTCTTTTGTAGACAAAAAGACTTTATACTTCCTTACTTCTGCAACGTTTAAAGTTGTGTATGAAGTGGTGTATGAAATAATGACCAGATTGTACTCTTTCCTCTCCTTTAACTATCTTTAAATTGTTTCGCCCTCTATTCCTGACACAGTTGTACACCAATTAGACGGGACTATACTTTGTTTCAGACAAGTT
>VXBJ01007014.1:0-61496 GCA_013400055.1 Nycticryphes semicollaris | reverse complement strand
CAGGCTCCATATACATATCTGGAGTACTACTTTGTGTGCAAAGAATTTTTTCCCCTTAAAAAAAAAAAAAAAGCTTGTTGTTACTGAATGGTCAAGGTCTCCCCCTTCCTTCCCTCCCCTTTTAAATCAGATCTTGGGGTTAAGACTGAAAACTGCCTTTTGTTCTTCAAGTCAGACAGTGAGGCTGAAGATGTGGGTTTCCGATTATTGGTGGCACAATGCAAAAGAATTGCTTTCCTTCATGAGAGCGAGGTGCTTTGTCGCCAAGGATTGTCTCAATGCCAGTAGCAAGGACAAATGTATGCAGGAGGAAAAGGGTCTTCAAGGGATGGAGCTATATGGTGCGGGTTGGGGTGGTTTATCACCCTCACCCCCAAAAATCCACTTCTATCTCCCCAGAGAGACAGTCTTTGTCATCCTGTGTGTTTGTCATAAATGGCCAGGGTACGTTTTTCACTCTGACAGACTTTTTTTTGTTTTGTTTTGTTTTGGGGGGGGAGGCAGATCTGAACCATCTCACTGTGTCTTATAAATATCAATTCTTTTGCAACTGGGCTGGGCAAAGTAAGTGAGAGTGATAATCGGCTCCTCTCTCCCTCCCAGTAATGGAGAATCTTTTTGGGAGGCAAGTTGAGCTGAAGCTGCATTTCTGGTGTTGTTCTGGCGTGCCTCCCCTCTTGACGTTCTGGCATTGTCCTGAACCCCAACCAACCTTATCCCAGACCCAAGGTGGCTGCCAGGGTGAATCATCATTTGCCACCACTGCTGATGGGGACATCACCCACCTCCTTGTGGGAGGTAAAAATTTACAGGATGTCCCCAAAATCAAAACTGGATGAAGTAAAGCTCCCCACCCCACCTTCTTTTTTTGTTGTTGTTTTTGTTTTTCTTTCCATTTTTAGTGAAAGTTTATTTCATTTTGTGGTACTTGCCAGCATCCATCTCAGCTCCTGAAGAGCTCCAGTTGAATATATTCTCCAAGGGCAATTATTACTTTCCTTATCTTTTCTTGCCAGCTTTGGCAGCTCTGCTGGAGGCCGAATGCGTTTTCTCTATCAGCAGTCAAAGCAGAGGCTGCATTCCTGGGCTGTGATACACGGAACGCCATGGCACCCCTGCTAACAAAGGACCCAATTCGCTCTACATTCCCATGGTCTTGTGGATGGCCTGCCCGGCTCTAAGTTTACAAAGACGCCAAACAGCCAGAAGAATTGGGGTTTATGTTTCCTTTCAGTCTTTCACAAACACTTTATTGATCTGCGGCCTTTCCTGGCCACTTTGAGAATTAAGTAGTTACAAAATGGAATGATTTTTCTTTTTTTTTTTTAACTCTACATTATCTGTCTATTCATAATATTTTTATTTGAAATGAGCGGCTTCCTGCAAACTATGCTGGGACGTTCTTTATGCGCGTGAAAAACCTCAAAAGCTTTGACAGTGATGAACACATTTAAGTTTTGCTCCACTTGTTTACAAAAGTCTCCATTTGGTAGCACATCAAAAGCATTTTTCTCCCTCTGGCACAATGGTATATTCATGCTAGCAGTCATTACTCAGAGATTTGAAGCATCACTTTATTGGAGCACACCACAATACAGTCTAAGACTCTTTGTTTCATTTGTTATTACCTTCTTCTTTTTTTTTCTTTTTTTTTTTTTCTTAAATGCATCTAGTTTAGACCTGTTTGTAGTCCCTGACAGCTAAATTCCAGCCATGCCCTGCAGCAGCTTGGTTACTGATGCTGCTGGAGTGTGCCTGCTGGGCAAGGGGCTTTCCTGGGGGTTCCAGCTCCTCCTGGGCTTCACTCACTTAAGCACCTTGGCAGAGCTGCGGGAGTCCCAGCTGAAGTGGGTTTCAGGATGGCTTGATTGACTGACAGACCTTTAACTAACACCCAGCCAAACTTTGGAATATTGAGTTGTCTTTAAAAAATGGATTTCCAGGCTAGGAAGGCATCTGCAATTCATGTGGTCATTTGGGTGTTGGACTACTATTATTAATAATAATGATAATTTAAATACCCAAGTAGCCTAACTGTATATTTGTCATCAGTTTGTGAGTTTTTCAGTAGTTTAATATGATATGGGACTTAAAAGGCACAAAGGCAGAGCTATTACAATTGTTCAGTATGTGGTATGTCTTTATAGGGCTGCTGTGTTTAATGATCTATTTGATGAGTACATGCACATTGGTACAGGAGCAGTGACCCAGTGCCCAGTGATGGCTGAGGGACTTTTCCTTCTCCATTTGGATAGAGATGTGCCAAATATATCATGAGTGCACAGTGTTTACCCTGGTCTCCCAGGAGGGACAATCCCTTTGCTCCCCCAGCGTTCTGTAACGGAGAGATGGTGGTATTGGGCATCTTGGGCTCTTTCCTGTTGGTGTCTTGTATTCAGGACCAGCATGAGGAAGCTGATGACTTTGAAAGCAGTCTTGAAAAACAAATGACACACAAGGAAACCTTTAATAAACAGGCATGTAAAGGAGGGTGTTAGTAATGCTTGTTCTAATGGAAGGAGCTGATTAAAGGCTGCCTTTTGGCAGGCTGCAATGGCTCTTCCTCTTTTAATGCAACTTTTGATGTCTGTGATCCCATGGCTTGGTGCTGGCAGCCTGTAAGCACCCAGTGAAGTTGTAGGCTCTGGGAATGGAGCAAAATGTTTCCTGGAGATCTGCGCTGGTCAGAAGCAACGTTGCAGTGATTAGTGTCTGGGTGCTCAGTCTCTTACCCTGGTTATCTGTTATCCTTGAAGCTCCTCCATTAAAAGTCATCATTTCTCTCCCTGTGTTAGATTCAATGCTGCTGGTAGCAGAGAGGTTGGAGGGTCCCTTCAACATCGAGTCAGTCATGGATCCCATCGATGTGAAAATTTCAGATGCGATCATGAACATGCAGGAGAACAGCATGCAGGTGTCTCAGAAGGTAAATGGGCCCAGGGGACAATCGGACCTTATTTATGTAGTGTGTTTAATTTCCCTGTTCTCGTTGATGTGTTTTTTCTTTAACGTTCTTTCAAGTATATATAAAACTGGTGTGTTGTTTTGGGCAGGGACTGGGCTGGAGCCTGGAGAAAGGAGGCTCTTGTGACCTCCTGTTTCATAAAACTCTTTCCTTCTCTCATGTAGGTTTTCCAGGGATGTGGCCAGCCAAAAACGCTTGCCCAGGGCCGGACTGCTCGCTCCGTCTCTGAAAGTGGTTTCAGCGCTCGTTTCAGACCCTACAACCCTGAGGAGCGGCCGACCACGGCCGCCGGCACGAGCTTGGACCGATTGGTGAGTGTTTGGTCCTGCTGGTGCACTTCACACCCCTGTACCACAGCATATAATTTTCCGTTTGTGATTTATAGAGTTTCTTAATTTCTTAGCTGTCTTAAACTCTCAGAGGGGTGTAATCTGTCCATGGCTCTAGCCATAAATTACCTCAACGCTTCTACGTCAGAAAAGTGCCTGTTTTAAAGGCTTGGCTGATGAGTAATCTGTGTTTGAGGAGCAGTGTTTAATTTTGTGTTAAAAAAGTAAATCAACCATCAAAACACACAGCCTGAAGATCTGGCCTATACACGTCTGTTGTGATAAAAAATACCTTTTCAGCTTCACTTTTAATGAGCGTTTGTTATTCTAGATTATGTCCTGTGTTTCTTTTTTTCTTTTATTTAATAGGTTACTGATGTGAAAGAGAAGCTGAAGCAAGCCAAAAAATTTTGGTCCTCTCTCCCTGGCAACATATGCAATGATGAAAAGATGTCTGTAGGCACTGTCAATGAGAACGAGTGCTGGAACGGGAGCGCCAAGAGCAGGTTTGGCGATGCTGCCACCCCCGGTTTACTCTCTCCCTCTCACCCCTGCCTTTCCCAGTGTGCTGTCCCCTCTCCCCAAGCCCTCCTCCCCTACAGGAGTGATCCCACTTTCCTTGAGACAGGCTGCTGCCCTTACCCCTTTTTTCTTTGTAGATGGGAGAGGCTGAATACAAAGCTAAAGGGTTGTCCAAGGTCTACATGGTGGTTTGTTTTAAAGGAGGGAACTGAGTCTGGGTACCCAGATGCAGCATCTTTGGACTTAAACCTCGTACTGGTTGCTCATGGGTTTGGGGAGGTGATTTGTACAAAATCATGTCTCACAGCCACAAATGGGGGATGCCCATGCTGTCTGGCAGCACAGTTGCCCCAGTGTCCCCAGTTGGTGTTTCTACCAGGAGCTGTTGGCGGATTCCTTGTTTTGAGCAAAGGCAGGGGAGATGGAGGCTGGTGAAAGGTCCTCTTCTCCGCTGCTGAGGTCAGTGGCATGAAGGGACCGGTAGTGTTCATGTACACTTTTTATGGAAAAATAGTTAGAAAACTTTTTTTTTCCTGTAAGGAAGAAATTACCCACACATGAATAAGCCAAAGTTTTTTTTTTTGTCATATGGTTAATGTAACAGTTTAACTTTTATTTTGGAAATAGAAGTTTCTTTTTTTCTGTTTGCTTACTGAGGAAATAGGCAAAATCCAAGATGTTCCATTAAAAAAAAAAAAAAAGTCATCCAGGGTTTTCCAGCAGTTTTTCTAAGTAATAAATTTTTGGGGGCACAGGATTCAGCCATACTGCTTAAATTCTGTGCTGTTTTATGTGTGCCTGAAGCTGCCCTGCTCAGCTGGATGACGGTTTAGGTCTCTGCACCAAGAAGTGGCTCTGCCCTCCTGACGTCTTGCTATCAGCAGCTTGTACAGGGATTTTTGTGGCAGCTTTCCCCAGTGTGTGAGGTCTGGCACCACTAAGGAGGGGAGACAAACACTTGGCAGCACTGGGCAAAGATACAGAGGGGAAGCTGGGCATCCTATGTGGGTTGTGCAAGATATTTTACTTTGCTCTCACTATTTTTCTCTGTGGCTCCAATATGCTTTAGTTCAGTAGTCTTCCATGCTTTGGTCTCTCACTGGCTTCCTTGAAATATATAATATCAATCACAAATAGTAACAAATCCAACAACAATAATAATGATAATAATAAACCCCCCCATATACAGCATAGAGAGGGTTTGAGCATTCCCTCAAGATGTATGCTTATATCTGATTGCTTGGTCTCCAGGACCAGTAGGTTGTGCTAGAGGCTTTTCTCTCATGAGTTGGCATCATAACTAAAAAAAAGTATGTTTTTTTTTCTGTTAAACAGTGATTTTTCTTGCAAGTCAGGTAATTGAAGGAGTGAAAATGTGTCATATCCCTGCTCTATAAAAATGACACTCCAAATACCTGTTTTAGGAGACATATTTTGTTGGGGTCAGTTGCTCAGTCTCTCTTGGTTTAACCAAGAGGCCATACGTGCATTCAGATGTGTGCACGCACGCTCCTTGGGCTCAGCAGCTTGGCTCTTGTCTGCTTCGATGCGTGAGGTTACATTATCTCACCTTCAATATCACAGATGTTTTCCTGCTGGCGTTATTAGGGGAATTGCATCTCATGTCTATGTGATAAGAAGTACACGTTTAGTACCCCAGCTTGATAGTTAAGATGAATTATGCCAAGCCACTACGACACTCCAACAGTTCGTATAGGTTTCTCTGGGATAACTATGTGCCTAAAGGTTGTTTTCCCAAAAGCATCATCTAACTGGGCATCAGGGCATCTCAGCAGCTTTTTTTGCACTGTTGTGTGCAGTGAGCTGATTTATGCTGCTGTAAGCCACTATTATTATAAACCCCAGATCTCCTTTGTCATTCCAAGTTGGGGAGAAAATTGTCTCTCCCCTGCCTTTGTGGCACAGGGTGTATGAAAACCGTGTTTAAGTCCATGTGCTGCTCAGGTTGCAGGGAGGGGAGAATGGGTAAGAAGGTAGAGAAGGGCTCTGTGAGGATTAGCACTTGGGAAGATGACTCTGGGCTCAGAATCTTACCCAGGCTGGAAACAGGGGTGTCATCACCAAGTTCCCACACTGTTGCCCTTTGCTGCAGAACCCCAGTGAGCTCCAGCTCTGGTACCAGCAGGAATGGTTTCTTTTCAGGTACGACTTTGCAGTGACTGGGAATGGCTTAGCAAGTCAGGTGAATAACCCAGAGGTAGAAGTTGACATTACCAAGCCAGACATGGTGATTCGCCGGCAAATCATGGCTCTGCGGGTGATGACCAACAAGCTGAAGAATGCGTACAGTGGGAATGATGTCGACTTCATCGACATAAGTATGTTTGCTGTTGTTTGGCTTTTGCTTTTTCCTTTTTAAATTGGATTTTATGCTAACATGGGGTAGCTGGTTAAGCTTCAGCTGTGCGTAATGTGCTAGTAAAGAGAGTGTGATCCAGCATCTCTGACAGGCTGTACAAAGAGGGCTGTTCCCGTAGTGTCATAGAATGGCTTGGGTTGGAAGGGACCTTTAAAGGTGATGTACTCCAACTCCCCTGCCATGAGCAGGGACATCTCCAATGGGTTGCTCAGAGCCCCATCCAAGCTGACCTGGAACGTTTCCAGGCATGGGGTACCTACCACCTCTCTGGAGAACCTGTGCCAGGGTTTTACCACCCACATTGTAAATTTCTTCCTGCGATCTCATCTACATCTCCCCACTTTCAGTTTAAAACCATTCCCCCTTGTCCTATGGCTCCCCTCCCTGATCAGGAGTCCCTCCCCAGCTTTCTTGGAGCCCTTTTAGGGACTGGAAGGCCACTAGAAAATCTTCCTGGAGCCTTCTAGTCTCCAGACCGAAGTCCCCCAACTCTCTCAGCCTGTCCTTAAAGCAGAGGGGCTCCAGCCCTTAGAGCATCTCCGTGGCCTCCTCTGGGTCCCTCTCCAACCCAACAGGTCCCTATCCTTCTGATGTTGGTGGCCCCAGAGCTGGAGGCAGCACTTGAAGGGGCATCTCTCCAGAGCAGAGGGGCATGATCTCCCCCTTGCCATGCTGGCCACACTGCTGGGGATGCAGCCCAGGATGTGGGGGGCGTTTCTAGGCTGCCAGTACACATTGTCAGCTCATGCCCAACTGACATCCACCCACCCAAATGGGCATGACAAACAGCACGCAGAAGTTGTGCTAACCAGAGGACTCGAACTTATATCTCATAAATGGCAGAACATCCATGTGCTTGCTTTTTTCCCCCCCACTGCCTTCTGCGGCAGAGGAGGACAGCATGTGTTTCTCTGCAGGTGAGGAGAGCAGCGGGGAGGAGAGCGGCAGCAGCTGTGAGCTCCAGCAGTGTTCCCCGGAGTTCGAGTTCAACACCACTGAAGTCACTGGGAACTCCAACAAGAGCGATAAGAACATGAACACTTCTGCCGCTACCAGGAGCGGTTTATCACAAGCAGCCTTGCTCCTTAGCATTTTGTTCTTGGCCATGCAAAGACAATGGAGATAATTGTGCAGCGTAGGAGGAGGGGGGGGGGGGGAGAAAAGACTTTTATTATCAAAGTTAGAAGGCATCTGCTTTCACTTTTATACCATCTAGGGACTTTGCTTTTTAAGTTAATGGACAACAGTGTACAGTTTTTACTATGTTGCCACTGGTTTTAAGATACTGATGTTTTTTTTTCCCCTTGCTATTCTGGGAATAACAGGAATTGGGGCTACCAGTCTCTTTCTTTCACCAAGAATCCATGTTAGGGTGGATAACAAAAATGTATATACAAGCCTGTAGTTAGCTCAGCATTTGTGTCTTTATAATTTTTCTTTTTTTTTTTTTTTCTATTTTATTTGATTTTACCATATTTCTTACGAAAACAAAATGAAAAAAAACACCAAGCAGGGTCTCCTCTTGGCCTGTAACAAGTATGTGTTTCAGAAATGAGAAATATCTGTACAGAAGCAGGTTTTATTTATCATGTTACCTTACAGGGAAAAAGTAATTGCCCAACAAGCAGAGGACATGTTTCATGTAGTTAACTTCCCGTTTATCCACATTATGTTAGTTGCCTTATCTGGGAAGAAGTGGAAATAATTTGTCTTTATTATGCAGTAAATCAGAAGGTAAATGCAGTGTGCCAAGTGCCCTGTTTGCATAGGGCATTAATGCCAGGAGCAGGTTGTACCTTTTTTCCAGGATATTTGGTTAAATTGGAACAGACTACAGAGAATTTTGGTTCTGCAGATGCAGATGTCATTTGTTCCCTGACATCCTTACAACTAGCTGTAACTCCTGTAGGTCAGTTCCTGACGTGCATCCCCCGTGGGAATAAGGCATTAAAGTTTTGTTCGGTTGGAAGCAACTTGTCGTCTCACACATCCAAATGCCACTATGTATCTTGTCTGCAAGTTTTTTAGATGAATGTTGGATTAATTTTTTCAGTNGGTTTATTCTTGCGGGATTTTTGTTTCCTCTCTGACGGGGGGTGGGGGGCAAAAGGGAAGGAGCAGGCAGGCAGCACTGTTGCAGGCAAGTCAGAGAAGGGGAGTAGGCAGGAGCTGGCAGGGCCGAAGGTTCCTCCTTTTCTCGCTGTATTTGGTCCCCTAGGAGCCGATGCCCAGTGTCTGTGGCTTTTCGGCAGTACCCAAGACACCCTTCTCTCTCTGCCTGTGCTGTGGAACAGTGTAGTGGGGAATGGCAACTCATTAATAAAGGAAATGTATATTTTTAAGAGAAGAAATGAAATAATTTTTAAAAGAGTTTAGGGAAAACAAAGTCTTTGGAAAGACTCAAAATTATTCTGCACGTCTCCTCCTGCTTTTGGTAGCCTTTAGGTCTGGTTTGGATGCAGGAATCCAGCCAGGAGAGGAATCCAGAGAGCAAGAGTTTGCTCTATTCTACCCTTGTCTTTTAAGGATAATTTTCTATTTTTATATTGAAGCATTAATTACTTGTTACCTCAGGGTCAGTGTTATATTCAACTTTATTTTCACACGAAATTTCTGCAAAGCTATAAACAGAGTATTCTTGGCTGGTATAAACAATCCTGGAGGCTTAATTTTACTAGAAGTAGCCAGTTATTTATTAAAACATGATGTTAGTAGAGTTAGGGTTATTCTGGCTAGATTATTTTTCTTTAGAAAATAAATCATGGAACCATAAAATTGAAAAAGTTATAAATTTACGTGTGGGAAAAAATGGATTGTAAATAGCTAAGTTGCCTTGTGAGGAATTGGAAAATGTGCTGATACTTAGAAACTACCTCAGTTCTGAGGAATTTCCTTTCTAGCTTTGAGTGCTATTACATTTACTTGGTAGAAGTGAATCTGGTCTCCAATATGTAGCTGAAAGAGTTATCCCTATAGACCTTGTTAGATTGTTTTTAATTTAGAGGGTTGAACTACATCCAGCTGTTTTCTTTCAGCGAAGTTCCCTAACAAAGAGAATTTCTGAATTAAATATTGCTGATGGTTTCCATGACTTTTCCTGATTTGTTTGGTTTCATGGCATTTTCTGATTGCCCTTTAATTATTTAAATGGTTCTAGCCATTTGAATTTTAATCCTGGAATAAACAAACTTTAGATGCACTACCATTGTAAATATATTGCAGTAAGGTCTGACTGGATAACCCTTCTGGCTTATACCCAGCTGGCAGGCTGGCAAAGTTAAATGAAGAAAAAGAAATAAATTAAACCTCTTCAGAGCTCAGAGAATGGTGGAACAAAAGCCCTTGTGTTCTGAGGGGCTGACTTCTCCAACATCTCCCTTCTTGGCATGTTCATATGTAAGAAAGTTGCTGTAAATTCTCCTGCTTTTGAGCATTTGTGCTCAGAAGAAAATGTTTCTGAATTTATATTTACCATTTTACATCTAATTGCTTACTAATTTTCATTCCTTAGTTTGGTGCAAGACCTGACATGAGTTTTAAGCGTATCCAGTTGAATTTGTTAATAGCACAACCATCCTCTGCTATACAAAGGACAGATTTGTCACCTGGGGCTACAGGAAACGAGAGTAAACATCAATGTAGGATGATCAAAAGTTGTGTTCCTGCTTTTATTTTGTGTTTGTTTGTGAAATTGCCTCTCTGACATAAGCTTGTAAACTAAACCATACGGGTAGGGATGAGGCCTGCTGCTTGCTTTCAGGAAAGCTTGTGCTCGCTTCCTTCAAATCTTTTTTCCCACATGACCATTGCCATTACTACCATGTTCTAAAGACAAATTCCCATACATGGAATTCATACTTAATATTAATGGAATGGGTATCGAGCTTCAAATACAAAATGATCTAGAGAAGTGGTGTTCTTAGCGGCGTGTGAGGTCCTGTCTCCCAAAGAATTGAAATAAAAAAATACAGCCCTTGAAGGGATGTGAGGGGACTGCTCAGTGCCTCTCCCGCCACATGTACAGCCCGCTGCGGCAGCAGCCTCCCATGAGAATGTGGGTTTCTCCACGGACCAGCCTCCCCTCATACACTTCTGGTAGGGGGAAAGGAAAGCTAACAGCAGGACTCTTTGGTAATCAGAGTCTTGCGTTTTTGTGCCGTGGTGAGTGGTGTGTCCCTAAAGCGGGGCAAATGACCAGGGCAGAAAGTGGAGTCCTCTTGCACACCCAGGGCAGGATCCTGCTCCTACCCCTTCCTGAGCCAGCCTGGCCTTTGTCCTCACCAGCAAGTTCGGGTATTAATTCTGTAAGGTGCAGCCTCTCAGTATTATGGAATCACAGAATGGTTTGGGTTGAAGGGACCTTTAAAGATCATCTAGTTCCACCCCCTTCCCTGGGCAGGGCCATCTCCCACCAGACCAGGTTGCTCCAAGCCCCATCCGGCCTGGCCTTGAGCCTCTCCAGGGATGGGGCAGACACAGCTTCTCTGGGCAACCTGGGCAGGTGTCTCACCACCCTCACAGCATAGAATTTCTATCTGAACTTCCCCAGATCTCCTGTAGCCCCTTTAGGGACTGGAAGGGGCTCTAAGGTCTCCCTGGAGCCCTCTCTTTTCCGGGCTGAATTATCCCCAATTCTCTCAGCCTGGACTCAGAGCAGAGGGGCTCCAGCTGTCGCAGCATTTTCATGTCCTCATCTGAATCCATTCCAAGAGGTCCCTGTCCTTCATTTCTTTCTTAGAACTGATGGTGCTGAAGTTTCCGTCTCCATCCTCTTAATTGCTTTAGCTGGATGTGAGACTTGCTGGACCGAGGAAGTCCTTTGGCATGGTCCCGGCTCGTTTCTCATGATCGCATCTGGTGTTCAGAGCAAGGCACAGAAAAATGCCTTCTGTCTTTTTGAATGCTTTTAATTATCACATGTCCCACAGTAACTGCTGACCCTCTTTGTCACCTTCCCCTCACTCCCTAAGCCTCCTCTTCCCTCCCTTTGTGCAGCCCCCCATGATGATGGTGGCAACCAGATCAGTGACAGCCTTCGTGGGGGGCTGCTGCACCCTTTGCTTGCCAGAACAAAACAACATTTCTTCTCATCCCTAGGAGAGCTCATGCCGCTGGCACATCTCCGCAGCCAGAGCTGTGGAGACACCTAGGTCCTGCTGGTGTGGGCAGTCCTGGAGCATCTTGGTGACCCTGAGGACTGTGGATTGTGTGTGTGAAAGTTGGTGGGCATGGCTGCTGCAGCAAACGAACTGGGGTAAATCCAATTCCCACTGCTGGAAGAAAATAATTTGCACCTTTTTTTTTTTAAATGCAGCTGCTTTTATCTTCCCATGTAAGCCAGTCTGATTACCAAAGATAACTGCAGAGTGGTGTTACTGCCTCAAATCTTTGCCTGATGTGGTGGACAGTGGTCATTTGACTGCAGTAGTCCCTAAGCCAGCACTGCAGTATCTGCAGGGTTGGTCTGACTTCTGCTGTTTCTTTTCCTTGTGATGCTATCTAGGACAAGTAGTAATTTAAAAATAAATAAATAAATGCTGAAAAGAGGATGAAAATTGATACAGGAACGTTGCACCCCCCCTCTCCTGGCTGGTGGGATCGGTGTTGACCTGAGCTGCTACAGGGGAGACCTGCAGCCGGGAGCCACCTCAGGAGTGCAAAGTGGCCACCTGGTCAGCACTGTCCCTCCTGCCTTTGTCCCTGGGGCTGCAGGGTGCCATCCCTGTCCTGAAGGGTTATGGAGTGCTGTGTTCATGGCATTTCCTTTCAAGTGGCTGGGATGTAATGGTTTAAGGTAGCTGCAAGGCACGCTGTTAGAGATGGTGCAATATGGATGTTTTTAGGACTACCTGGATGCCAACTAACTCTAGTAAGGGTTCTCATTTCTTGATAATGCTGTTTCAAGCATTGGATTTTCTGGGTTTGGTTTCCTTTCTTGTTAGGTTTCTGTTGTTTTTTTTTTTAATCCTCTGCTGTGGTTTATTTAGTGTAATAGTGTAAATTTCCTGGGAAAATGCAGCTCTTTAGGGGCTTGCTGTAATTCTGGGTCAAGTGTGTTTAAATTGCTGTAATTTTTATCTAATGAATTACAAGGATTGAGAGCCTTTCTATAACTACTGGAGCAAGGAGGGGCTGCCTGTCCCTGGAGGAAGGGAAGGAATCCTGGGCATGGTTCCTGGTCCCTCTCTTCTGAAAAGGAAGACCATCTTTTTTAGGAGTCCCTTGGGCCAGGAAGCCTGGCAAAAGTGTGTGGGAGCCTCGGGGGGAACCCTCCCAGGCATAGAAGGGGCAGGTGACCAGAGGGGTAGAGGCTTTTGCCAAACCTGGCAGGTTTTGAAGGATGCTGAGAGCACATCCTACTGTTGTGTTGCCTTCCTCTGTTTGCTGTCCGTGAGCTGGCTACTGGTGGGGAGCTGGTGGAGCTGCTTTTGCTTCTTGAACCTGCCCTGTCTTGTTGGCCTCTGGCCTTTTGGGCTCCTTCCAGCCCTTTACTAATGGCTTTGTCCCGTATTTGCTGCCCTGGCCACGTTTTTTCCCCCAAATCTTTGTTCTCTGTGTTGAATTCACTTGTGTGTGTCCTGTATCCCAGCAGGATTAGAGCAGGAACGTGCCTCACCCCTGGAGGCCATCTCTGTTTAACTCCCAACCAGACTTTACTGTAACTGTTAAAACAGGCGTTTTCATTAAAAAAGCAGCTCTTAAGTTTTACATTGGCAAACCTGCCTCAGGTTTTTACCTATTTCAGCAGGGTAATCGCTGTCTTCCCTGTGGCCACAGAGGAGATGAGTGGGAGGAGCCCCATCCCCATCATGAGATCTGGGGTGCCTGTGCCTCTTTCATGAATTGTACCCCTGTTCGTCTTCCCAGTACGTTTTGCTGCATTGTCTCATGCTACGTGTGTCATTAATTTGTGTAATCTGATGTAAATCAATATGCTAACCCCCTTGCTAATTGGGTTACTGATTTATACTAATGAGACTTAAAATCTTGGAGAATGTTTGAGGGTATTTGTTTCTCCTCCAAAGGGCTCAACAAGCTATTGTCAGTCCCACAATGGCTGGCCCTTGGTTGAGCTGGTAATTGCCTCGTGACATAATGGTGAGGATGTTAGCAGGAGTTAAAACATATCATCTTTTTCTCTGAACAGGAAAATTCAGGATTAGCAAGGTGGAATGCATTGCTGGAAGCCCTATTGTGGGTGGGTGCTCTTCACCTACATCTCAGCTCTGTCAGTGTTTGCATTATAAACCTGCTTTTCTTCAGTGCTTTATAAGCTCAGCCATAAAAATCAGGCCTGCCTGAAACTTGGCATGTTAGGAATTGGCCAGGCTTTTATTTTTTCTGGTGGGAAGAACCAATGATTATTTTTAGAAGAAATTTTTTCATCTGTGAAGTTTAATGGGTTCAAATGCCGTTTTGGCATTCACAAGCCTTCAGACCAGCTTTGTTGAAAACTCCATTTAGCATCATCAATAATACAGTACTGCTGAGGATCCCCAGGGACAGGCAACTGAAACAATAGCTGAAATCTTGCATTTATAAAGCTAATTGTTGTACATGTTCAGCTGTTTCCTCCATGCCAGTACCACACAAGCGCTTGCTGTCTTGTGCAAGAAGCAGATCTGAGGATGCTTAAGTCTGCAGGAGTCTTCTCACTGACGTTAACAGGAGATCTGCATATCCAGGGACTCTTCTATGGAGGCAAGGTCACACATAAACATCAACTGTTTTGTTGCAGCAGAAAAGCTATCCTGACTTAATCAAGAGCCTTTTTTATTTTTTTTAGTTTTAGTTTTTTGTGGCTGCCTTCGTTCACATCCCCATAATGGTGGGTATTGGAGCTGGTATGTACAATTCTAGATAAATCTATGTCTGTATTGCAGAGCTCTGGAGTCAGCTTCCAATGCAGATGACTTGACACTACCCTTCTGATTTTGGGGGTGAGCAGCGGCCCTGCTCTGCTTGCAGGTGAGGAGCTGTGCACCCTGACCCATGCTTGGAGTAATGGAGGAAGAGAGAAAGTGCGTGCCCCTCAAACAGTCCTAAATGTTCTTTGCCCTGAATTTCCCATGCCCTCGCATAGGCCGTGATGCTTTCGTGAGGGTGCTTCAGGTACAATGTTTGAGGGACTGAGATGAGGCACTGACTTCTGAGAGGTTCTAGCACCTCTGTGTCTTGGGACAAGTAGGAACTTTGGCTGGTGCATTACGGCTTTGCTACTTTTGCTTTTCCAATAGAAAAAAACCCAAATTTGGGAAAAAAATACGTAATCCCTGTTTATTTATTATTATTACGTTCTTTGGTTGGTCATGCATTCATAGAATCATAGAACGATTCAAAAACACTTCAGTATCAAATAGGAATTTGCTGCTACAGAGTCATGGTAGGATTTTCAGGTTTGAGCTGGGAACAGTGTTTACGTGGGAGCACAAGGGTGCTGGGCTCACCAAGGCCAAGAGCATCACTATTGCTAAGAAACTGTTGTCTTTCATAGAGATTTTCTGGAGCCTCGTTATCTGAAAATAGTTAGTCAAGTAAATTAGGTGTGTTCTGATCCCTGTGTGTTCCACACTAAACAATTCTGACATTGGGCTTCCTAGTGAAAGGGGTAATGTATATATTGCAGAAAGCATAGTTTGTCTTTTGCCAGCTGCCCCCTGACACCCCCTGCTCCTGGAGGGGGCACCTGTGGAGGAATTGGGAAGGGGGTGGGGGGCTTTGCACAGATAATAATGGGCAGGAGAAGCTGTCTGGGGGCCTCATGCTGCTCAGAGGGATGGGGATGAGGTCCCTGAGGAGATCCTGAGCGATGGGATGGTGGGTGGGCAGAGCTGCCCAGTGTAAGTGTGCCCTGGCACGGCTACTACAAACCAATGATTAGAAAAGGGGTAAAAATCCACTTCCTGAAGGTGTGCTCCATCCTCTTGGTGCTGGCACAGCATGGGGGTGAGTTGGAGGCTTGTTCAGGAGCTCCCAGGTGTTGGTTAGAAATGAGAGGGAGGACAGTAGATGAGTGGACTGGGTAGCACTTGAGCTTCATCTCTGCCTCCCACTTGCTTTCTGGCCTTTCTTTCACTCTGTTGTTATTTAAAGTACATTAAATAGAGGTCAGCCTTGTGGTGTTGTATTAGCTGCTTCTTTCCTGAGAGGAGCTGATGGTAGCTCCTTTAGGCCCATGCTGCCGCGGTGGTTTTCTCTGCAATGGGAGAGAGATGCAGCTGACAGCAGGGTGCAGGAGCAGGCACATCCGTGGGTTTTTTGCTGAACCATCCAGGTAATTGCAGGAACTGGGAGTTAATTTGAAGCTTCTGGAAGGGAAAACCTCCTCTGGCAGCATTTGCTCCTGTGGCATTGCAGGGGTGGTTTGCTTCCTCAGTTTCAAGCCATTGCCTCTCACACATGAAGAGCTGAAGCAGGATTCCCAGCTGTGAGGAGCTACTAAACTTATACAGTTGGGAGGTGTGTGGAAAACTTGAGTCAAACAATGAGCAAACCTGTATTTTAGTCCTGTCTCAGTGGATGGAGAAAGTACTGTATTCCAGCCTTTGGTTTTCAGAAACATTAAAGGGGGAAAAACCCCACCAACACCCAAAGCCCCTCCAGGCCCATGGCCACATGCCCACTGTTGGGTGAGGCAATGGCAGGAGCCTTCCTTGGAGGTTGCAGTGATGAAGGTTGTGCTGAGGCTGCCTGTCGCCGTGGGGCACGCAGGACTGTGGCACAGAGCCCAGCACAGGAAGAGTCCTGGCTGAAATGAACCCAAGCTCCTTCTGTGAAAGTAAGCAATGAAATGATGGCAAGAGCCAGTGGGGAAGTGCACATCAGGGCTCTGTGGAGGGGGTCTTTCCTCCAGGAAGACAGGGATTTCAGGGACCCAGGGGCTTAACCTCAGGCAAGCTGGGCTGTGGTGGTACAGCAGCCCTGGCTTAGCTAATCTGCTGGCAGTGGATTCATGGCTTTCCTCTTCTAAGCCCAGTGCTGAGACAGTGGAGTGGTTTTAATGTGAGCACATAAATTAAAATGGTTTTCTCCTTTCAAAATTAGTGGCAGACTATGGCTATTCAGGTTGCTATTTTAACTGCTCCAGATGTCAAGTGGGGCTCAGCCGAGATCAATGCGTAATCCAAAGGAAATACTGTTAATTTCAAAGGAATGTGGTCAATATTTAAATGTTTTGGATCTTTTTAATATGTAGATGGTGGTAGTGGTCTAGCTGGGCTTATTAACTCTGCTTTTGGAGCATTGATTCTATTAACATGAATTAATGTCTATTAACATTACTGATTTTCATTTATTTTAACATATGGGTCTGTAACGATATTGGTTATTTTAGACATTCTCTGAGGGTGTACTGAGTCAAGAGCTGTTGGTTTAAGGCCTGATCCCACAAGCTTTTATCCTTGCAGTTGCTACTTAAGCCCTGATTTAGCTCCAAGGCTGCTGAGCGGCTCCTGCTGACTCCAGCAGCAGTTGGATTGAACCTGCTCCGGTCTAGATTCATCCACAGAGAGGCTTTGCTGGTCCTTGTATGGCCAAGGTGAACTTAAACTTTGGAGCACACCAGTGGCCACTATAAAATACCACTTCCGCTCTACCTCCACATCATTCCGCTAATTCAGTACACAGGCCTGGGGAGCCAGCCTGGCTCTTACACCCATAACCTTCAGCAGCAACAAGTGGAGTGGACCTGGTCTATATATATTAAACTCTATTTCAACATCAAGCCCAGGTAAAGCAATTTCCCCCCCCTCCCCTGACTTTTTGTGCCTATTAAATGTCTAAAGCACTTGTAAGGCAAAGAATTTATAATGAGGAACATGGTCTTCTTGAATGGAAAAATTGAAAGCTTTTAAAAAAAATAGTTGTCTCCTTTAATCAGCTTAGGAAAACAGTTGGAGATAGAGCTGTATCTCACTAAGCTAGAAATGGACCCATTTTTCAACAAAACAAAAGACCCATAACTGATTGTTTTCTTAAGAAAATATCTGTTTTCAATAGCTGTTGAAATGTTTTGCTTGCAGAGGTCACACATTCTTAGTGAAAGACGTTGGTTGGTTGATTGTTTTTTGTTAAAAATATTTTCAAAAGTCAAATTATTTCCATTTAAAAAAATGTTTTCAATCACTGAAGAAATTACAGAAAAGTTGCGCAAGAAGAAAATAATAATCAGCCTAAATATATTTTTGGAAAAAGTAGGCACTCAGGAAGAAAATGCCCCAACCCCAAAACGCAAAAGATTTCAGTCTGCGTCAGAGAACAATCTCAATAAAAGGAAACCTTTGGTTCCTTTGTCTGATGAAACCTCACCCTTTGTTCATGTCTAAGAAGAATGTTTCTTGTTACTGAGAGAGTGTTTGCCTTGCATGAAAATAAATGTTTCTGTGGGAGATGTTTTACATTTGAGTGACGCCAGAGAGCCAGAAAGTTGAGCTGTATTGGCCATAAAGACCACAGGCTGATGAAGCTGGAACGATTCAGTTGAAACCCTTGGGGGAAAGGGGAGGACTTCCCCTCCCTCTTCAGGCAAGTGGGGATTCCTGGATAAGGCCAGGCTTTTTCTGGGTGGGAAAAAAAATCCAGGACAGGGTATGTATCAGCGTGCATGAATGTGTATCACAAGGGCTGTGAGTGCGACTGGGGGTACTGGTACCTGGGGGGCCACGGCCAGAGGCCTGGTGCTATCACCATCTCTCCCACCCTGGCTGAGAGCACATCTAGACTGCACATCTGGTGCTGTGCATGCCTGCCTGCCCCCGGACACTGTGCTATTTCTGTCTCTATGCACTACATGGCATTGCCAACTTATCTGGTGGGGCCGCTGGCACCCAGACACGCTGCCCTCTCCCACAGCATCCTTTCAGGTAGTGCTGGCTGAGGATCCAGAAAAAGGCATAATTTGCACAGATCCAACTTCTTGTGCATTCTGCAGTGCTGTTAATGATAACTTGTGATTTTTTTTTTTTTTTTTCATTTTAAAGCTTCCATGAGCGAGATATGGCTGGCGTTGTCTGACTGGCTTCAAGATGTTGGTGCCAGGCATCCCAGAGCTGCTGGTGCAGTTGGTGTGACTAGAGTGTGGGTTGTGGTGAATCACTGCAGCTCTGGTCACTGCTTTTGAGCACGGGTTGAGCACACAGTTATAAATGGTCTTTGCTGCTGTCAGCAACCTTTACAGGTGAGTTGGACAAATATGAGGCCAGGTCACTGGCATCTTAAGGAGAAGCCCAAGTACCAGTGACATCAAGAGCTCAGTGGCACTTGGTTCCCTGTTGAGGTGATTCCCTTTCTCAGTCTCTGAGGTCCTTGCACCCATCCTCTCTGTCTCAGTGTCTCACCAGCTGTGCCCACTGGGCTGCCATCAGTAACGGAAGTGGAAAGGAAAGGTATGGGAAGATGGTGCGCCTGAGCAGTTGTTACCTGGTTCCTTGGGCACTACAGCTGGCACTGAATGCCTAAAATGCACCCTAAAAATAGAGGAATTGTAAACCCGTGAGTCCTAAACTGTCACTTGCTCCTTGGAGCACAGCCATACCCCGGAGAGGATGAAGCCCATCCCAGGCTGGCTTTACCAGGGCATCCACCATATGGGGCAGCCCTGGGATGCTGAACAATATGGGCACGAGCAGCTGGGGCTACTTGATGCCTTCTTGGGTGTTCATGCTCCAAGACTATGAGCACCTCCTGCCCTTCCATTGCCAGCCCCAAGGCTTCACTGGGACAAACGCATCATTGTTTGCATGCTGCCTTGCAGTTTCTCTTGAAAACAAAATCCTGAGTAGCTTTCAAGTAAAACTGAGTTCCAGCTTTCCAAGATGGTGTTCAGCAAGAGATATCCTCCTCTAGAAATGTGATTTTTTCCAACTCGTATCCCCTCAGGGTATTTGGGCAAATTGACCGCAGCTTGTTTTTCATTTGGAGTTCCCTTTGGCACCTGGGGTGTCCCTAAAGGGCACTGGCATGTGGTTGTCAGTAGGTCTAATGATCAACAAAAGATTGTTTATGTTGTGTTAGCATCTCAAAGTATCTTTGTCCTCAGACTTTGCAAGCTGCTCAGCTATGTGAACAGTGCTGGCCTTGCAGAAATGCTCAGGAAAAATGTTCAGGATAAGTCTACCCCTGGGCAGTGAGGTCTGTACTCCTGCTGGAACCCCCTAAAATTAGTGATACAGGAGATTGTGATGCAACACTGCTGGGCAGACTTGCAAAAAAACTTCGTCTACCTGTAAGTATTTGGTTGGTCATGGGGGGAGCTGCTTGTACCACTTTGGGTATCTTAAGTTTCCAGGGAGCTGGCTGCCTTTCCTGTCTGGGAGATGCAAGGCTCGGAGCTGAGCTGTTCTTGGAAAATGAAGCATTTATGCTCGGTTGAGCTTCCCATAAGGAGGACTTGGCCTGAGGGTGTTGTTTGGGACATTGCAGCACTGTCAATCAGTGATTCTTGATTTCATGCCTTGTTTTGCACGAGGCATATTTTGTATGATCTTTGGCAAGTCACTTCTCTGTCTCAGCCCCTGGGAGGAAGAGACACAAAACCTTATCTGTAGCAAAGAACTAAGATAGCTGTGAGCTAAAAATGCTGCTGCAGGGACTCTCCGCTCCCATTAACCCTGTGCTTTACTAGTGGCCTACCAGTGCCATGTGTTGCCATTTCTAATGGGTTACAGCAGTTCTCCCATTAGTATGACTCAAACCTCCAAAAAGTTGGTGGTTCATATTTTAATGCTGTATTACTGAGCTGTATTGTAATTTTTTTCCTCCTTAAAGTTAGACAAGCATACTAACTGTCTTAGAAACCAAAAAAATTTGCCATCATAAAGCATATAAATTTGCTGCTCCTGCCTCATTTGGCCAAACTAAAATGCAATTCACTTCTTGGTATTCCTGCAGATCTGGGTAATGTGACGTGTTGAGAGAATCAGAACATCTGTATCGAGGACTGTGAGGTAGGCAGGAAATGTGCATTTTTAGTGCACACTCAGGAAAGAAATCTCATCAGATTCACATGATCTCAAACCAATTATATTCCCTGTACAAAAAAAAAAAACAACCCGGTCCTAAGCAGTGCAGCCTGTGTCTTTAAGGCAATGTAAGAAAATAAAGCATCATCATCTGTAGAGTCCTTCTTAATGGGATGAATTAGGAAGCATGTGTATGGACATAATCCTAGAGACTGCTGTAAGCATAAGTGATTGTAGAAGGAGGGTAAAAGAGTGTGTCAAATACTTCAGATTTATTAAAGGAAGTAGTTAGGCATATGCATGAACCTGGAATTGCACCAGTCTCTTCAAGTGGTGTACATCAGCTAGGTGAGTGAGATACCCACATTTACCACTGAAATTGTGTGAGTGTTCAGCTGGCCCTCACTCTTCCAGGGTTGACCACTTCCATTGCACATTACTCATCAAGGCAGCCAGCATCTTGAGAAAGTCTAGGATCCCAAATTATGTCTCTTTGCACCACCGTTCAGAAATAGTAGCACAAGCTTATTTATACTGTTCAGTGATGTGTTACATTTCTGCTATTCTAAACTGGTGTAAAACTGTGTAATTCTCAGATTATAAAAAAAGCTTCATTGTCTTTGTTATGGAGATGATCTTGTGTTGAGGGATAGTGTCCATTTTCTGCTAAAAAACATCACTCCCCATCTTCCCCGCCTTATATATCTAGGGTTTCTGAACGGAAGAGCTAAAGCAGGTCTGTGCTTTTGCTCTTCGGGCACTAGAATAAATCAGGGCAAAAAGTAGCCTGATTGCAAACTATCCATTTCTAAATACAATCTCCAAAAATGAGGTAATAACTCCTAAATTATCCCAATGACCAGCAAACCTGTGAGTCCAGCTTGTGAAGTAGTAGTCAGAGGCTGCAGATGGTGTATGCCTGGAGAAAGTGCAGATTTCACGTGTATCAATAGGATTGACTCTGTTGTAAGAGCAAAGCCAGCTCCTTCTAAAGTTGGGGGCTGATCTGTAACAGAATTATTACTTAAAAGTATGTTTCGGAATATGCTCAAGACATGATCTGTCTTTCAGCTCTATCTCAAAATTACAGCTAAGCCTCTGCAGTTTAGTATCTAGGTGAAGGTTTGATTATCCAGGAAGAAAGGAAGAAAAAAACCTTAAGCGTGCCATACTAAACAGTGTGTTTTATCTCAGTGGATTTTGTACGTAACCTCCTTGTGGAATTTAACAGAAAATTAGATCTCTGCCACCGAATTCTGAAAGGCATTAGAAAATACTATGGATAAGATCTTACCTTCCATCAAATTCCACTCCAGTGACTTTTAAGGAATGCAGCTGTTTCACCATTTTTTAATTCTTTCAAACTTTTCCATAGGGGATATTTCTAGTTTTGCAAGCAGTTTCCCATCAACTCAGTGAGGAGGGGAAGGAAAAAAAAAAAAACAACCAAAACATTTTGTCTTGGGGAAAATCTCATGTGCTCAGCTGGAGCCCTTTCCTGCAAAGCTGCTCTCCCAAGGCTCAGGGAGCTGCTGGAAGTTCCCATGGCTGCTCAGTGTGCTTGGGCCTCGGGGATGCTCTTCCCAGGCACAGGTAATGCTGTTCTGTTGTTCCACATCCACAGGAGTAATGCGGGTGGATTCCCAGGGCTAAACTCCCCAAGGACATCAGCCAGCAAACCTCTCCCATGCCCCTAAATCACCACGTTGGTTTTTTTGTTTGTTTGTTTTTGTTTTTGTTTTTTTTTTTTTTTAAATATTGCAAGGAATACACTTAACATTTGTTTTGGCTGGTGGTGTCTCTCCAGCTAAGAAAGCCTCCTTTTGCTAAATTTCTATGGCCTCCCTGTGAGTGATGAATACATGTCCCTCCTCCCTCTGTGACTGCCTGCACCTATCCTGGCAAGCAGGCTTTCCTTTGAAAAGCTGGCCTTTTTGGCTGAAGTTTTACCATACTTGGTCCTGGCACAAAATATTATTATTTAAAGATCTAGTCTGAATCCGACCAAGCGAATTGAGCAAGGGAAAGACCAGTGCACGGAAATCTTTGCAGCTGGGCCCTCAAGGAGTCCTCCGAGCCTGAGCATCCTTCCCCAGCCTGAAAGTCAGCCAGATTAGGAGTGTTACTGACATGTTTTGCCTTTCCTCTGCCTCTGCCCAGCTAACTTGGTTTTTGGCTCCACCAAAGGATCATGGCACATGGCGTGACTCTGGCAGCTCCTGGTGTTCAGCTGGGAAGGGTTGGAAAAGGGCTCCAGTGGCAAGCTTATGAGGAGCAGGCTATCTCCCTGTGCTTTTCCAGCATAGTTGTGTATGACGCTGACTATGAAGTTAAAAAGAAAGATGTCATCACGTGTTTTTTTCTTCTTGAAATACATCTATACATATGGAGGGGGAAGAAGTGAGAGAGGAAGGGGAACTTTTGGCTGGTGGCTTTGGGCAAAGAGAAGATTGACCCCACAGCATTGCTTGCAGGTCAAGGAAGTCAAATAGAGGTAAAACAGAATTATTAAAACAAAAACTGATATGAAGGAGAGTCATGTTTCCTGGAGGGTTTTGCTGCTCTTGGGTGTGGTGGACTCTCTTGGCCGGGTGTCAGGCTGAGCTCACCGCCGGGCAGTCACTGCGCGGCTCACTGTGGCCACATACCTTGCTTTCTTCTGGCCATGCGGGGTGGGGCGTTTTATTTAGCTACATAACTTAGAGCCCCACAGGACTCCAGGCTGCAGTTTATCTTTCTGCAGTCTCAGCATTAGTACAGTATTCCTTTCTTTTATCTGGGATCTTGTTATTTAATAAGTGCTAACTAGAAATATATGCTTTCTGGCTTTCCTCTCGCAAATACCGCAGAGACTTGGACTCAAGGCAAGATAATAGGCAACCAAAAGCTCGGGAGAACTCGCCTGCAATGCTGTGGTGCTGGCATGCTTGGGCTTTAACCCTCTGCGCTGGAGAGCAGACTCCTGCATAGGGGTGCTGGAAACAACAGCTCATAAGAAAACAGTGCTTAGGGAAAAGAAAGGAAAACCCTTGGACCCAATTGCCTGATTCTAGCCCTGCCAGTATCCCTCAGAGATCAAACTTTCCTAAGTTTCATAAAACCAAGGAGCCAGAGTGGTGGAGGGGGACTCAAGTTGGTCCCTTATCCTGGTTCCGGGAGGGACAGGGTTAATTGTCCCCTGGCTGTAGCAGGGGCACAGGTATTCCATCCCACCTGAGCCATGCCCAGGGGGTAGCCGGGAGCTGGCCGTGAAGGGGAGGGAGACAGGAAGCGGAGGGTGGCACAGTCAAGGACAGTCATGTGTTTATATGCCTCTACTCATGTTACTGTTAATGTTTTGTTGTTCTGTTACTCTGCCTTTGTCCCAACCCATGAGTTTTGCCTTTTTCTTCCAATTGTCCCCTCCCAGCTATGGAGGGGCTGGAGAGAGAGCGGCTGCCATGTGGTGCTTTGTTGCCCTCTGAGGCTGAACCACGACAGTCCCTCTGGGGACAAGGTCACAAGGTGAGTGTCACCCTTGGTTACTTGCCTTTAGAAAACAGAGGCAAAAGCTGCAGAAAACTAGGTTTCCTAAGTTTAACTGTTCGCAAGTCTGCTTGTTTTTCTTGTACGTGTGCCTGTGAACAAGACCTAAATCTGTCTCCATTTCACGCTTTTTCACCCTGTCTTGAAAATGAAATGCATTGCAGGCAAGACCCTTGCTTCGCCAAAGGACTGACCTGAGAGTAAGAAAATACAGCAGGAGAGTCTGGGGATAGTTAAAACTTTAGGTCAAGCCTAAATATGAGCACGGATGTGCTGTACATGCCTAGCTGCAGACCCAGAGTGATGCTGAGGCGTATCTGGGACTTGGATTGTCTTGGAGCAATTTAGTACTTTGTGTGATGGCACAGAAAGACAGTTAACAGTAAGCCCGCTGCCATTTGGAGCATTGTGGTTTCAAAAATAAATTATCATATAAGTAGCTGCTTAGGAATCTCAGCCTGAAGACCAGAAAATCTCACCAGTGCGTAGCTTTTTTGTCGTATATAGCACCGCGTCCACTTGCAGAACATTTTGGCCGCATGTTCTAAAACTGCTTCC
Source organism: Nycticryphes semicollaris (assembly GCA_013400055.1). NCBI lineage: Eukaryota > Metazoa > Chordata > Aves > Charadriiformes > Rostratulidae > Nycticryphes > Nycticryphes semicollaris. Next base: position 37,259 of record VXBJ01007014.1, on the reverse strand, counting down.
TATTTAAAAAAAAATGAAAAAATCATAGGAAAAGAATAAAGTCAGTTACAATGACTGGTGGTTTCCTAGTCCCTCTCATTCCAAGAGGCTGAGCATATCCTAACGAAATTTTGCATCCTGTCTTTGCTGAGCCCACCTTGAGCTGCTGCTACCTTGGGGGGGCAGTACCCCCATCCCCAGCTACCCAGAGGCATGTGGCATTGATGAGCAGGAGGACCCCCAGGTTTGGTTTAAGGTATGATGGACTTTCTAAGTAGCTTTTTGTGAAGGACTGGCAGGTTTGAAAAGGCAGAGGGGAGCTGTGGTGGTGGTGAACAACCAAATGGTTGTGCTCCTGCAGTTGAAAAATACCACTGGAATTGTCTTTCCCAAGCTGCCTCCTCATGAATGGCATCCTTTTCTGCTGTCCTGAAGCAAAGCTGAATATGGCCTGCTCGAATCTGGTGACTTTATAATAGGAAAAAGTGCCAAGACCTTTGTTACAAGCATGTCTCTTTCTCCCAGTGCTACAGACAGTTAATAACAACATTTTTGTTGCTTTTAATGGGAACAAGATCAGACACCAAGAGCAAAAATCCTCCCAAGAAAATTGTTCTGAGTAACTCCAGCCAGTCAGCTGGAACATAATCCATCCTTGAGTTTTCCCACTACACTGGTTCTGGCCAATAAACTGCTCATTTGTTTTATTTCTCTTTGGTTTTGTTTTATTTGCTTATTTGTGACTTCCATTTAGGGGAATAAAAAAAAAAGGCTGGGAGATATAGCAGTGCCACTGGAGGCTGTAGGATGGTGCACACAGTAATGGCATTTTCAACAGGTTTTTTTCTCAGATGTTCAACAAAGTCCCTGCTCAAAATGTGAGAATGATGTTTATATCACAAAGGCATTTTCCCAGTGTGGCTGAGCTGTGATACGAAACAAGCTGATTTTCTCATGAGAGCGGAGTAAATCCTTGGAAGTGATATTTTTCTAATGTTTTATTTGAAAAGTCCTAGCACAACCTTTTCTTGATGTTGTTTTTTCTTTCTGTTTTTTCTTTGTAAAAACACTGCAGGATTGTGATTAGCAAGATAATGAATACCATCTGCTTTTAATCAATTCCTTCCTTTTCTCCTAAACCTTCCTAACTTCTAATATTAATGGAAACAGATTTGAATACTGGAAGGGGCTGCTCTGGAGAGCGCTTGGGTATTTACTAGGTGAAAAGTGAAATTGCACAGGTTTATTTCATGGGGTAGGACATTTGACAGGTACAATTTTTCTTCTAGATGTGTTGCATGCCTGTTTTATAAACCAAAATGCATACTGACACATGAGATTATAATTCTGCATTGGAGGGAAATTTTAAGAAGAGGAGGTGACCTCTTACAAGAACCGATGCTGCTGCATGAGTCCTTCCTAAGGGACAACTCCTATTTACTGCTGCAGTGACACACCTGGGGATAAATATGATTTACAGGTAAAGCAGGGAAGCAAAGGATGCTTCCTGGGAGGAAAGTGGTGTCCAAGATAGTTGGAGTGTAACCCTTCAGTTGGTTTTGCAAAATACACAAGTGGGAAGTGGGACTTACTAATACAGCTTTCTGGAGTGTTTATGCATCCAGATCGCCATTGTATTAGTTTATCTGGTAAGCTGAAAAATTTTGAATTCATCTGCTGTCAAACCTTGCTTCAGATCAAACCAGTTGTTTTTTTTCTACGCCTAGATAGGAATCGGTTTGATTTGTGCTTTTCTCTTAGGTTGGAATCAATCATCTTGCTCTGATTTGAATGACCGTTTTACCCCTGTAAAGGTTTGCATTAACAGGCATTCCTGGGATTTTTTCTTGATTGCGTTCAAGGCATTGTGTGTTCCCATCTGTCCTGGCTAATCAGCCAGAACCAGCTTTGCCAGCTAATGTTGGCTGGGAAGCCTTTTCTTTCATGCATCAGTCCAAACTGGGCCCTGAGAAGAGAAACCACTGTTTCTGCCACAATCGTTTTCAAGCCCGTTGTGATTGTGGTGGGGAGGTCTTGGCTGGGAGTGCTGATATTCTTCTGTGCCTGCTCATGGAATGGCACATCCATCATGGATGGATGCACAGTGCAACCACACAGCAAGTGCTAGGGGTCAGGGTGTCATGGGTGCTCTGTCCCAGGCAGCTTAAGCTCCAACAAGGCAAGGCAAAAGGAGCTGAGAAAGACCTGATCCCAAAGGCTTGGGATCTGTGGTGTAACCAGAAGCTGTACTGAGTGAAGGCTCTGGGTTATCCTCAAGGACCTGCATGGGCCAGTGTAGGTATTGGGCTGCTTGGGTTATCTGCTTGGGCCAAATGTACAGCTCTTATTTTCCCTTACTGTTCCTGCAGGGAAGCCGTGTTGTATCACCAAAATGTGAGCAACCTTTCTGGGTATTTTGGTCCCCTTTTTTTGAAGATGTCCTGGATATTTATTCTGCTTTATGCAATACTTAGATTTTTGGGTTGGAGATACACAATGCTCTCGAGCCTAGTCAGGGATATCCCCTCCAATACCCTAGTCAGTGACTGTGGCCCCTGAAAATTTCAAAGGGAATGGTCTTATTTCCATTGCACAAAGTTTTTGGGAGGGGGTGCGGGGTAACTGCTGCCTTCAAGGGATCCTGCATGCCTGTCCCTCTGTATGAATTAAACTGGGACTTTCCCCAGTGTAGAGATGCTTTGTCCTTGACCTTGTGTGGGTTCAAGCCTGGGGTGCCACGTTCCTGCTGGTTGGTTTTCTCTTCATGGGGCTGTTAGGTAAGAGCAATGTTGGCCATTCAGCAGCACGCACAAGCTCTCAAGGAAAAGCACAGACAAAGCAACCTCTTTTCTGAACAGGAGCTGGCTGTAAACATCTTGAAACAAGTTTCCAGTGGAGAGTTTTTAACTTCCACAGCCTATTCCCTAATCCCTTGTTGCAGGAGCTTTTGGGGTGAGATGTCTGAAGTCGCATGAGAGACATGCATGTAATACTGCTGATCAGCTCACACAATAGCCAAGGCTAAAGCCTGATGCTGCCAAGCAACACACTCGTGTTCTCTCTCTCACTTTACAGAATGATGTTGGTGTAACATCTTGCACTTCCCCAGGAGGAGGAGTCTGAAGTGAGTGAGCATGTGCTGGGACAGAGCCAGGATACCGGCTGGGGTAGGGATGCCAAGGTTGCTGAATTGGTACTTCAGGTGCCCAATTGTACTTCTCCAAAGTAGTGGTGGTGGTGGTGGGGGAATGCTTTACTGTGTGCTTTGTCATGCCTTGGAGAGCTTTCCCCCTGGAGACCCCTGAACAGGAGCCAAACCTTCCTCCTGGAGCTGTCACTGAAATTCAAGGGTGGATGGAATAGGAGGGAGAATAACAGCTAATCTTGTTTGCCTCCGAGAACATGGATGTTCTTGCTCCTATAGACCTCTGAGAAACTGATTATGGTTTAGAGAAGGCACTTTTGAGATGCCTCAGAAAAATGCCACCTTTTTGGCTTGGTTCTGAAGATGTGCATGTGAAAGCACTGTGTGGTGAAGGCAAGGCCATGAGCAGCCACAGCAGGCACGTGGCAGGAGCTCGGTATCCGATCCCTGCACAGAAGATGGTCCCTATGCTTCGCGGTGACACCCACCCACTGCCAGCCAGTCCACAGACTCATGCGAAGGTCAGGCGAAAATAATTGCTCTTTTTGCAAGACTGATTAAATGAAATGGAGGGGTAGGGAGGAGCAAGAGTGAAGAAAAATGGTTGTGGTTTGCCGAAGTCTATGCCTGTCACCTACAGATTGCTAGCAGACAGGGGCAGACAGAGGCAGAAGTGGGTAATGAGAAGACCCCTTACTCTTAGCAACCATTTCACATGCATATACTTAAAAAGCATCCCTCACCACGCCGCTTCTCTGCAGCTCCAGTCAAGGTGGGTGTGGAGCTTGGACTTTTTTCAAATTCTGCTTGTGGCCCCACTGAGGCTGTCCTGGCTCACCGCGATGTCACTGCGCGGGAATGCGCTTCCCCTGTGCTGGGACATCTCTGGCCAATACCAGATACCCTTCCTTCCTGCCTGCTCCCATGGTGGGGATTACTGCTTTTGGCTTCTCCTGGCTTTGAAAGGCATCCAAAGAGCTCAGCTCTCACAAGCTGAGAGCGGAGACAGAAAGCTTCTCCCTGCCTCACCTGTTTGTGGTTATTCAGCTCCCTCCCTTCACGCTTTGGCACAATAATGGCCTGAAAGTAAAACAAGAGGCACGTTCTCCCCCCAGCTCAAATCGCTGGATGAAACCCAGCCAATGGGGCCTATTGAGACAGCATCGAGACAAATGTCAACTTTAACACAAAGGGGCTTAAATGACTGACACAGAAAGGAATAATCTCGGATCTGTTTTCCAGGCTGCTCCCCAGCATAGTTGTGCTGCAGACGGAGACAATTTTCTGTTCCCCTGGGAGATTGTATGGCCAAGAAAAGGTACTTGGTAGTGATATGCTATAAGACTAGGTCATGAGAATGGATGTTTGGAATAATGACAGAATTCATTATAGGCAAACTAAATTAAGAGAGTGTCTTGAGAAACATATGGGGAGGAAATTACCATTGAAGCCCTGCAAAGTGTAACTTTATTTCTCATTGTACTGGGCTCTCCCAAAGGCCTACATGAAACAGGACAGGGGTGTATAGGAGTAATTTTGTGGCAACTGTCTGAATCAGCTACCTTTTAATTTGCAGAGAGGGGTGGCTGTTATGGATATTTGCCTCCAAATCTTCTGGAAAAGTAAAAGTAATTAAGACTCATAAATAATGGGACTGGAATGAAAATATAGCTTCTCTCCAGAAATGGAAGCAGATAATGTCCTAGATGGTGTCTTCTTGACCTTGCTCAGACCTTAGCATTGAAGTGGGCTGAAGTGAGGGTGCTGCAAACATCTATGCCAGTCACTGAGAGCATCCCTGCCTGGCTCCGTACTGCATTTGCCAGGCACCCAAAGAATCCCTGCTTATCTCCATGCTGTGTTTTGTCCATGCCAAGCACTGAGAGCATCCTTGCTGCCCCCATGACACCTCTCAAAGCATCTTTGGAAGCTTTGATGCAATGGCGACTCCTCTGGGGCTGTCTGGGGCCTTGGAGGCTCCACATAGGGTGGTTTTCTCCTTGGGTTGTCAGAAAGAGCTGAGGGGCTCCCCAGGAGGCCCTGAGGAGTCTGGTTTGTGCACTATTAATGAACTGTTCATCCTTTCAGTAGGATTAATGAACCTTCAGTCCAAGGGGTGTCCTCCCCAGGTTCTGCATTGCCTGCAGGTCTCACTCAAAAAGTGTATTTACCTTTTGCAGTTATTTCTGAATTCAAAGCTGTCTGGTAGCAGCTGGAAGCCCCAGGAAAGTTCCCTGTACCTATGCAGACGGTGGCCCCTTTGTTCTTTTGGGTGGCAAATTGCCAAACAGGGGCTTGGGACCATGGCCATGGGCTACCAGCTAGGAGCAGGTAGTCACCCCGGCTTGGAGCCAGCCACCCTTGCCCTGTGGAAAGCTGGGGAGCTTCTTGTACTTGTCTTACTCATTTTCTCCTGGAGAAGATGCTTCAGTACTGTAGCAAGAAGCTTTTAAACTCATGAAACAGCAAATAACCAAAGTATAACAGGGTGGCTTTTAACAGGGGAAAGAAACCATCCTGGAGAAATTAAAGATGAACAACTGAGTAAGAGGGGAAATTAGGGGGTTTGCATGCTTTTTTTTGTATTCATATTTATCCATATGCATATATAGGTAATATCTGTGCATACACACCTGAGAAGAAGTGAAAGCATGTCACAAATCCAGAGCAGTGGTTGCTCAGAGTGCAGCGCAGGAAAGGCAGGAGGGTGCTCTGCATAGCCAGTGCCAGTTAGCCTGGCATTTGTCCTGCACTAAATAATGGCAACTGTGGTCCGAGACTCATTTAGTAAAGAATTAAAGGTCAGAGATTCAATTAATGTGGGACATTATGGAAATAGTCTTTTTTTTTTCCAAAGAAACCTGCTTTCATTCTTTGCCTCCCTAGGCAAAGGTGACAGGGAGACACGATGCATTTTGAAAGATGCTTAGCTTAGTATTTCAGGAGGTTCGACAGCAGTTCGACACAGCAGTATCTTTAAGACCAAGCTAATCAAGCAGCCTCAAAGAGGAGCCTAATGGGGTTCTAATGCAGTAACCTCACTGGATCTGGAAGAGAAGAGCCATAGTTCAAAAAAATATTACTGTTTTCTGGGGGGTTTTATGTATTTATTTTTCCTCAAAAGCACCACTTTTCACAGTTGGAAAGGTTGGGGCTTTGTCCACTGACAATTAAAACATATAAAAATTATATATACCCTTTTTTGTAAAGTGCTGGCACTTGAACATTCACTGAGCCAGAAACCTCTGCCTTCTCCTGGGTGGTTTGGGGAGTGAGCTGGGGGGGGTGTGAGACAATGGTCTACCCCCAGTTTTTTGGCCTCCGCTTAAAAGGATTTGTCCTTGTGGCTGGCTCTGAAGCGCTGTGGAAAAGGAAAGGGATGGGGAAGCTCAGACGAGCTGACAGAGGCAAAAAAAGGGTGTGAAATTCATACTATCTGGTGTGTCTACTTTGATGTGTCACGCAGAGATTGTGCAGGCACTCAGATGGGAAGGGGTTAATGCGTTTCTCAGTAACCATTGAAACATTGGCTGTTATGGTCCATTTAGGCGATGATCTGTTACAATACAATGGCATTTTTGATGGCAGTGTCTCATATTATTCTATTAAAATCACAATAGCTTTGGAAGTTCACGGCCATGGCAGTCTCAGGAACAGATTTCTGTTCATTTCTCTTTGTTGTGAAGATTTTTTCTTTTTTTTCTTTTTTTTTTTTTTTTTTCCAGAGGTAAATTAACTCACACAAATGTGAAAGAAGCATCAAGTGTGTGACGTTTAGATAAAAGCTTCAGATTTGTCACTCTCTCTCCTTAACTTATGCCTCTGCTCCCAGTAATGCCCCAATATAATACAGAGCCCAGCTTGGGCTACCTGGCCACAAATAGCTGGGCAAGGCTGGAGTGATAACGTGAAATCTCCATTTCTATGCTGTTGTCAGCTTCTAACACTTAGGGAAAAAAGTCAAAGTTGGGAAGAGGTTTTAGCTGTCTGGCTCCTGTGCATTTAGATAGAAAGGGAGCCTCCAGGCTCAGCCCCTCTCTGCTTCTTTAGAAACCAGGGACTAATGCAGCCCCAGGACTGTCTGGAGAGGTTACTCACCCAGCTTTCACTTTGATGATTGATGACAGTGGAGAAACTAACGATATTTTATTCACCTGTCAAAAAAATTACGTGCCCTGGGCAAGGCAAGGCTAGCATGGTGGAATGTTAAAGCTGCCCTTTTTACAAAAATGCAGTTATCCTATTTCCCCTAAAATATTATCTCAAAGGGAGGAGTGCCGTCCTGCTGAGCCCATCACTCCAGGATGCCACTAAGGGGAATCTCTCTCACCTACAAAGTGCCTTGAACTTTGCATTGGGAGCATGAAGCGGGCATTGCAAGTGCATTCCCAGGGGGTCCTGTTGCTTCTGCCCCTCGCTGAATATTGGCAAGCAAAAATCACCAAGGACTGTGGATGTTTTGAAGTATCTTCCCAAAGAAAACCAAATATCTTTTGACCAAGAAAACCCCCAAGAACCCCGAGTGCCTTAAGTGTTGTGAGTCTGAATCTCCATCAAGACAATTTTCTCATCTTTCATCCCATTTGTGTGATTTATTTTTATTGGATGGATTTATGTTTCTTGATTCCATGTTATTGTAATCACCTCTTTCTTGTCAAGGAGGAAACTAAATGCTCCTGCTCCTGCTGCCTGGTAGAGATGGCTCTTCATAGACCCAATTAAATACTGGTAATTGTTAGCAAATGATTACAAGTCAACTTGCTTTCTCCTAGGTTTGGCTGGCTGTGAAGCTGTGCCCACCTGCACCAGGCAAGACACCTCATGTGAGTCTTTCTTATAGTTCAAAGTGAGTAAAGTATGTTGGAAATGAGTCCAGTAGAGTCATGGAAGTTGGGAAGAACTTCCCCCCCCCCCCCCCTTCAATTTTTCCCCACCCTTTATCAGTGAATCACTCTGATAGATGCTCTTCTGTGCTATTTCAGGAGTCAGAAGGAAAAGGAGTCAGAAGTCAGCACTACCAGAGCCCTAAGCACAGCCTGAAGCCCACCTCTGCTCCTAGGTTTGCCATGCTACAAACAGCCCCAGCCCCTGGGATGGATATGAGCTGTCTGAAAACAAGTATCAGATGAGACAGGTCTTTTTGAGATGTACAAAGTGTTGCCTTATGGGGAGGAACACTGATAGTCAACTGTGCTGGGGACAGGAGAGCAGACCCTGCAGGTTGACCTACCTTGAGGATCATCCTGCCCGTGGTGGTTTTCCATTAGATAGAAATGGCAACAGCACAAAGTCATCCCACTCAGGGTCCCAATGTGTTTGCTGGGGGCCATACTCGTGGCAGAGCACCCCCAGGTATCTTTTGGCATGTGCTCCTGAGCCTTTAATCATCCACAGTGTTGGCAAAATGTCTCCTTGAGGAGACAATGATAAAGCGGATGAAAAGGGATCTAAATGCTTAGGCAAGCTCAAGCTTTGAAAAGCTCGATTCCTGCAGCACAGCTTAAAGTGCAGACATATGAAAAGTAAATATTTCATCTTAATGCCAGCACAGGTAGAGCAGTTCAAATGGGATGCAAGCTGCTCTCAGCAGACAAACTAATCTGAGGCACCGTTAAAATTCATAGCAAAGAAATCCACAGGGCAAAAAAATGGTTTCTTTTGACCTATTTCTGAGCTTGCTTTGTCAGGGTGCTGCTGTGGTTCCCATGGGCAAGATGAGGGGCTTCCATGCATGCTGAGAGCAGGACCAGAGGTCCAGAGTGCCTCTGCACATGGATTGGGTGGCCTCCTCCTCCACTACTCCCCAGAATGACATTTTAAGCTATGCAGGGCAAAGCAGAGCTGCAACCTGGTCCCAGTGTGACCAGGGCTCCAAACGAGTTCAGAAATGGCAAAGAATTGGAGTTGTAGTGTCCCTTATCTTCTTGATGTGAGAGCAAAAGGCAGTACATATTGTCACCCCCTCCAGCAAGGGCCACTGCTGATGTTTCGGTGCATGTTGGGAGAGTGAGCAAGGGATGTCAACAAGCAGTGTTGCTCACCAGATGCAGGAGAGCCCTTCAGGTGACTTTGCAAGACTGTACTTCACTGCAGGAGCTGTGATTAGAGTGAGAGGTGAAATTGAGGGCTTGTGTGAGGTTTGAATGTTACCATTATTTTTTTTTAGATTGGCTGACCTTTTTTTTTTTTTTTCTTTTCAAAATTAGATAACGTGACTGCCACTTTGAGTTTGGGGTCTTGTTACAAGGACTCACCTCTATTTCACATCAAGAAATTTATCTCAACGTTAGTCAATGTGGGTTATAAAAGAAAAGAAAAAAGAGAAACTTAAGGCATTTGCAATGTGAGGGCTCCAATACACTCTTAATTTCAACCCCTTCTCTTCTGCCTCTGTGGAGAATACCCAAAAGAAATGTTGGGTTTGACATCCCCAGTGCAATTATGGAGATAGAAATGAAACTTATGGAAACGAAAGTTGCTGTATCTCAGGGACACTAGACTTTGAATACGGAGCGTCCATGGAAAGCATTCAAATTCCACGTCTTGAAAACCTCACTTGACCTTTTAAAATACTGCTCTAGTGTGATAATTGTGTATGTTGCTGTTATTGCCCCTTGTAAAATCATGAATTATTTTCACTGTTTACATAGAAAATGTTGACATTTCAGCAGGAACTTGAGAACCCAACTGTTTTGCTTTGGAAGAGCAGCCGCAACACACTGCAGGCAAGTGGGAGCTTGGACATGTCCTCCTCTGGCACTGAGAATCCCCATGAGATATGGTGCTGAGGTGTCTGAAACAGCCCACTCTATTTTCCAGAAGTTTGTTTTTTCAGCGAGAAACATGTATGTATGTTTCTCCCCCACAGAAAAAAAGACCCTTCTTCTGGGGTGCAACATCAGCAGACCTATCTTTGACGCTGTAACTGCCTTGCCGGGGGGGCTGATGGACATTACAGCACTTCCAGCCCTGGCCTCTCAAAGTCCCTTATCATAGAATCATAGAATCATAGAATGAGCCGGGCCAAGTGACCTCCAAAGATCATTTAGTCTGACCTCCCCGTAGTCAGCAGGGACACCCCCAAATAGACCAGGTTGTCCAGGGCCTCGTCAAGCTTCACCTTCAAGGTGTGTTCTGGTGGACAGCTTCTTATGAATGAAAAGCGCCATGGAGACGGACGCTTCATAACAGTCTTGATGTTTTTAATGTTTTCTTGGAGGAGATGTGATTTTTTGTAAGCTTCTTCATTACCTGTGGAAAATGTGTTGAGTGAAAACTGAATTATTTAGCAAGTAGCCTGCCCCACACCTCTGGGAAGAGTTCCTGAAATACGAGATGGATTTCCAGGGCTGTGTGTGTGGTGGTACACCTACCCAAGCTATTACTTTTCATTGCCACTAAGTGGCAGTCAAGTAAAAAATATAGTAAAATGAAACTTTCCTGAATAATTATTTCATCTGATACCAATGCAAGGCGCAGATGCAAAAAAAAATAAAATTCTAAGCTTAGCAATGTCCCGCTGTTTATCCCAGGAAATTAAACCTCAGGAGGAGATGGCAATAGCAGAGATTGTAGGGATACATAAAGGTTTTCTTGGGAGAAGCTGAGTATGAAGGTGGATTGGGAACCAGATGAACAGCTCAGCCAACTTCTGCCCCCTGATTTGGTCATCACGCTATTCAACATCTACAGAAATCGTCCAGAAGAGGTTTGGGGCATCAGTAAGTGGCATAAAGGAGAGCATGGTTGGAGTAAAAGCAGGGAATCAGGCTGCTAGTGTTCCCTACTCACAGTAACAAGGAATGATGCCATCCGCAAGCAAAACTAAGATTCCCCACATAGCAAGCCCCTGGGTAACGTTTGGCTTGGATGCATTATTAACCATTTTAAGTTTTAAGTGGTTTGAAGATACCGGGTAAAACCTCCTTAAAACAAGACAGAACTAGGTCAGACACAGAGTGCGTTGGCTTTAATTAGCAACCGTGCAGATTTTTTAACTTTTTGTGAAATTCAGGGACCTCCTGTACCTCCCCTGCTCTCCTCTGGAGCCAAAGTGGAGATGACCTCTTCAGGGAGAAATGGTAATTGGAAGTGTCAGTTATCTGAAACTTTTATCCGAAAAGACAGGATCCTGGGCACTGCGCCAAAGTCCTTATGTTTCAAATATTTTAAAATATTTGAAGGAAGTAGCATGCATGGCATAAATTTTAATGTTAAAAGGACTCCTGAGGTAACATTTTTTTCAAGTGTAAAGCAAATAGTAGAAAGGGAAGATAACTATCACAAAGTTATCTAAAAATGCCAGGGGGTTCTGTCTCAGTCACTAGCAAAATCTGTTGGTGTGGACCTGCTGTATTTCAACCAAGATTCACTAAATTCAGCATTGCCAATGCTGGTTCTGTGTATAGTTTTTCTGACCCACACTTAAATTGTGCTTACAGGTGCAACATCAGTCTGGAAGTCAAGGAGGCAGTCCCTAGTTGTTCCCAGTGTGTGGGTCCTGGAGGCTTCCAGGAGACGCTGTAGAGGAGCTGACAGCAGTGTGGGTGGAGGATGTTTGGGATACAGTGGTGCTGCCTGTGCTAGGTGCCAGCACAGTGAGCTCAAACAGGTGTGGCGTGAGTTATGGTCTCCCCTTGGGCAGCATTTCTTAGGGTGATCCTGAGCATTTCTCCACCTGATGTGATTTTCCCCCTTCCCAGAACAATTTAAGGTGGGAAGTCCCCCAAGGAGGTGGCAGCACCAGCTATGCTCTGCTTTGCCCTGGGATCTGTGCCGATCCAGAGCCTGTATGAGGCTTGTTTTCCCTCTTGTCCCCTCAGAGCCTGGGCTCACTTCCTTGGATGTTTTGCCCCCTCTGGATGCTGGCACACACACAGTGCACTTGCAGTGTGGGATAGTGCCCCTGCTCTGCACTTGCAGCTACAGCTTAATCACTTTTGGCAGGATCCATATTCATTTACCAGGCTCCCTTGCACCTTCCTCCCTTTCTTAGAGCTGCACCTTGTTTCGTTGGTGTGAGTTACACATGGGGTCAGGGCTCTGCAAGGACAAGCAGTCAAAAAGGGACTAGGCATTTTGAATTCTACCCAGGCTGCCCTTTCTTACAAGTTTTTCAAAAGGTTACACCAAGAGACCACAGTTTCAGCTTTGACCCCATCCATTTCCACTGCCACGATTATTTAATCTTTGGAGGGGCAGTGGGGGGAAAAAATAACCTTGCTTCAAAATGTTATGGTTTTGGGAAGACTAAATAATGCAAGGCAAAATCTTTGGTGAATGTGCAAGATGTGTCCAGGCATGTGAGCCGGATTCCCCGGCTCTCAGGTCAGAAAGCCCTGAGATTTTGAGCATTGTTTTCTCCAGAAGGTGAATGTTTCCAGCACAAATTTGTGCCGCCCCCCACCTGCCCAGGTGCCATGGCAGTGCCTGTGGGGCAGCCTTGGCATGGGTTTAGCTAGGGACTGGGATGGATTGCAACTTGTCCCAGTGCAGTTGGTGGTACCTGCTCCTCTGGATGACGACACTGGCACCTTGGGAGCTGGCTCAGTGGAGGGTCCCAGTGCGTGAGGGCTTTGCACTCCCATGAGTCTCAGTTTAAAGCAGTGGGTGGCTGCAGGAGCATTGCAGATAGGATGCTTCAGCATGGCTGGAGCCAAGTGCTGGATGCAGGAGGCACAGTGCTAGCCGGGGACTCCTGGCAGCAGGCTGCTGGGAGCCTGTCCTGCCCAGATAGCTTCTGATGGAGTTGTTTTTTGTCAAAACCTGATGAGTGTGTTCTTTATGGAGTGGCAGGACCCATGCCAGGTGATGTTTCTGAGTCCCTAAGTTTGTAGCAGCCTTTCCTATTTTTGAGCTGTAGCATAGGCGAATCTGTTTATTTCTGCTTGTTTCTTTTCATGTGCTGACTTAGACATGGGGTTTCTTTTGTAGTTTATTTCAGCCTCCCATCTGGATTCAGTCAGACACTGGGTACTGTCCTCCATCTGTGTCACACCATGAAATAGCAGTGAGCTGCAGATAAGTGTTAGCTCTGCAGAAAGGACCTGCAGGCACTCCCGGGAAGTGCAGAACTAGAGTGACTATCTGAGTTGTGCTTTTGGAGTTGACTGCATCCCATTTCTGACCAGTTCAGCACCCAAGATTTATAGGGGAGAGCAGAACGGTCTCAGGGTAGTTTGTCTCCAGCCTGTGACATCCCTTTAGTCCCCACTTCTCTCCTGAACGCACCCCAGGAGTGAGTGATGCTCCATCACCTAGTTCTGTTCCTCCGCTGTCAGGTTCACTTAGATTTGTTGAATGTGTTCATTTCATTGGAAATCAAATACTTGGCAAACAGCAAATTATCCCATGTTTGAATTTCCTCTGCTTCCCACCTGGTAATTCTGCCAGCGGTTACAAACTCAGATTGTCAAATGCTTTTCCTTAACCATCATCTCAGTAGAAATTAGATACATATGAGCAAAAAAGCTTTGTTCCAAGGGTGGCACAATATACTTCTGACTGTTTTAACCTTGTCAGTGAAGTACCGAAATGGATTGACTGTTGGACAGCCTACGGCACTATTCTTTGCTGCTGAGACAGAAAGGGAAATTACCTTCCACTCTTAAATCTGCAACTTCTGCCCTCTGCATGATGATGAATAGAAATATTGCACGATCTTCCTTTAAACTTGGAGGTAGTAAGGACCCCTTTTACCAAGAGAGAGAGTCATCTAACTTTAAATGCATGATTACCCCATTATCTTCAAAGAGAAAGAGCTGTAGCTGGAAGTTAGGCATGTCCTGAAGTCTCCTGCTGAAACAGAGCCTGACAACAGAAGAAATACAGGGAGCTCAAATTTCCTGTTACTAGTGCTGTGACTTTGCTTTAACTAGCTGGAGAAGTAAATACACAGAGGGGCTGGTGCTGGGCTTCCCCTCTACACACCAGCTCAGGACCCTTGCTGTGAACAGAACATAAGTACCCAGGGTTAGATCCCTCCCCTGGAAAAAATTTAGATGTTCTGCTGATCTTGTTGTGTCTGCACAATATATATCCAAGAAGGCCTGGCCTTGAAGGCTTCCAGAGTTTATTCAGAAAAGTACCACCTACTTGATTTTATTTTATTTTTTTTTTAATCTGCGAAGCATCAACTTGTCTTTGAATATTTATTTTCAGTGCATGTCTTGCAGCTAAATGGCACTAAATGTGGTGCTGTTGCTTCATGCATTTGGATTGATTTATATAGGGTTGTGGTGGTCTCATTAGGAGCAAGATTTGTTGCTTCCGTTAATAACCAGGGTTAACTTTTGTGTGTATACTTGTAGAAGAGAATAATGGGAAAATGTTGATAGGGAAGAATGACTTATACAAACATATATAAACTCATATGCATTGGAGAATTCTGGGAAATCATGTCAATTGGCAGCACTAGCTGATCAATCACATTGGGCAAAGCATTGCCGTGCTGAGGATGGCCCACATGGCCCCCAGTGACATACGTTTAGAGAAGGTTTACTGGTGCACTAAAACATGACAGGGCTGAGGAATGGTGAGTATTCATCTGCGTCTAATTGCACCAACAGCATGAGGCCAAGTAGCTCCTGCCCAGCAAATGAGATTTAAGCAAATAAACCAAAATGCACACCTGGGCTTCGGCTGATTTCTTACTCCCATAAGAGTATATTGTTATGGGTGGTTTGGGTATCACTCGAGTCCCAAGGCCAGCTCTGATCTATCTTACTGTTCACCTTGCTCATATATCTCCACACTGTGGGATAGGCAGCAGGGAGAGGAATGCATGACTGTGATGGGCTCTGTTTTGGGGGACTAGGGCTGTGATCTAGGGCAGAGAGATACCTTATTATTCACAGCTTTAGAACTGGTTCAATTTGTTTCCTTCCAGATGCTTTCACTGTGAGTGACACTGTCGCTCACAACCTATTTGTGCTGCTCCCATACAATCTTTATTTTTGCTTTTGGAAGTTTGATTTACAGATTTCCTTTCTCATTAAAAGCTGTGGTGATATTAAGCTCAGGAATCCTTGATGGATTTCAGACTGAATACTGTAAGTCTTGTATTAATGCAGGCTAGCTGCACATAAAGGAGGAAATCAATTAAGTGTGTGGTATGGATCATAAATATTCCATAACACAAAAGTGTTAATGTAGTGATAAGAAAGGAAAAGCAAAGGTGTAGGAGTCAGGAAATGTGATATGCTGAGAGCACACTCTAAACATCTCTAAGTTCTGCATTAACAACCTTTCAGATGATAAAGGCCACGCTGGACTTCTCATTGGGTACTGTGAACAGTGCACTTTCTTTTCTCTTTTTCTGATGAGATTTTGAAATCTCATGCAAGTTTTTGCATAACCAGCCAAGTGTGAGTAAAACAGTTCATCAAGTGACTGCGATGTAACCAGTACTGACTTCAGTGATGCTGTGCCCACTTAGTGACAGTGTGTTTGTCCTTTGATGTACAGTTGGGTAATTGAAGCTCCTGTTTATTGATTATTAGCCCAGAATGAGACACTGTGCTCTGGAACCACATAAAGTTCATGGGAAGCCGTGGTGTAAGGCAGCAAAGTCTGTGCCTTCAAGACTGCTTCATACGTCTGCAGGGAGACGATTACAAAGTTCAGGTAATTCTGAGAGTTGCATTAGAAATCAATTCAGTGCATCTGCCTCAGAGTCTAAAAACACTGAACTAAGCGTGTGGAGTGTTGAGAGCTCCACATACAAAGAAATGCAGCATATCGCTGGGGTGTGGAAGCCTCTCTGCCAGCTAGAGACAAATGTTCTGCCTGGATTTTAATAGGCGCATTCATTACTTGTGCAGCTATGCATGCAGAGGCAAGGACAGAGCAAACCCAGCCCAGCAGACGCATGCCAGCAGAGAGCCCTGCGGTACTTGGGCACATTGGTAAGGCACACTTTGCAAACCTCCCCACATCGCTGCTGCTTGCTGCTCTTCATATTGCTCCGCAGAAGCAATGCGGTGTCCTCCACCACCTGCACCAGCTTCGCTGGCTTTTTCCACGGGTGTTGTATAAGTGCACTGTTTTCCAGGCGTTTTTCAGCTGTGGATTACTCTTAGCAAAGAGTCTGGCTCCTAGGGCTCTCCCTTCTGCACAGTGTTGCAACCTACACCATCTCCTCACTGTTCCCAGCAAGCCCAGTGCTGCAGCCCTCGCTCACAGTTATTTACTAAGCGAGGAGGCATTTATGGTTATTTCCAAAATCTGTAATGATGGAGGGAGGGGGAGGGAAGCTATGCCCAATTTTTTGGCAAGCAACTTTTGCTTGTCGAGGTCTTTGTCAAGCTGGCAGGCACCTCACATGGAGTATTTGGCCAGCCCAGAGGGCTGGTGGCACAGATTGAGTGGCTGGCTTCAAGACTTACATTTTTATCAGTTTGCTTTCAACTCCCCAGTCTGAGAAGCACAAGAGATGGCCTCTGAGCTGGGGTGTTTGGCTGCCACTTGCAACTTCCCCAGGTTTCCCTGAAGTGATGCTGCTTGGTGCCAGGCACAGATGTTGCAGGTCAACATCTGGCAGCTGCTGCATGCCCGCTGTGAGCAGTGCCACCTTGACAGAGATAGGCTGGCAGGGATGCTCTGACTAGTCTGCTGTCTCAGATGAGCATGTGCAGTCCGGCACTACAGCAGGACCACACCACTCACCTCCAGGACCCCACTCTCCGTCCATCCCGCCCATGCCTGTCCTGCTGGAAGCACAGCACTGCCTGAGCCCCACACCAGGGAGGCATGCTATGGATATAGCTTGTGTGAGAGCCTGGCTGGGTAGACAGATTCGGTCTCGCGGGGTGGGTGTACAGCTCTTGGCACTGCCACGCAGGTGACGGTATCTCTCCTGGTGTCATCACAGTAGCGAGACTACAAAAGTGGTGAGTGTAGGCCTTAGCACGAGTCAGATCTGAGCTGGGCAGTAGCTACTAACCCACATTAAGCATTTGCCACTGCTGTTGCTGGTGCTAACTGGACTGTGCTAACATCCTCTGGTGACATGGTTATTCTGCTGGGGAAGGAGGACTCAGCCACTGGAACAAGAGAGTTCAGGCTGGAGTGCAGCCCTTTAGTACAGGGAGTATCTTTTCTGTAATTTTGGTTTGTGGAGAGTCCCTGCAGCACCTCAGGGCTGGCATTCTGCATGGGATGAGCTCACTGCTGTGTGGGAATACCGACAAGACAGATCTGCCTCCTCTGCACTGCAGGGCCGTGGCTCCCCGCAGACAGCTGGCAGCAGCAGCAGGCACTCTGCTGCAGGCAAGGGAATTCATGTCTCTCCTTGTTTCAGGGCTCCCAACTATTAACACCATGTGCCCGGGCTATCCCAGTCATCTCTAGAGGCCACGCCAGATCACGTCTCCAGACTGACTACCCAGAATGATCTAATGCATTTTGTTTTCCCATCTAAAAACTAGTGCTGCTCACTGTTTTCATCCTGAAGAAGTGCTCAGCCTGACTGAAGCCTTTTGAAGCCCAAGTCTCTTCAACACCGAAGTTGTGTTGATTATTATCAAACCAGATAGCAGGGACTAGAGCCAGGGCAGAGGGAGTGGGGAGCATCCTTCCACATCCTGGTGTCTGTCCTGGGCCTCTCTGGTCAGGCAGGGAGGGTGCCATGGATTTTTGCAGGCAGTGATCTGACTGTTGGATGGGAGCAGGGCTCTCTGCAGCATGCACCAGGGAATATTTTCAGTTTGGTTTCAAAGCTGAGGTGGTGGTGGCTGGGTGGCTCTTTAGGGGCAGATGCTAGAACTGCCATTTCACTTGGCTGAATGAACTGCTGACACCAGGTTGGCTTGGAAAAGACCATGAAAGAGCATGTCATGCTCTGGCATAGATGACCTGAGTCCCAAAATTGGCTACGAGGTCTGACAGCAAGCCAGTGATAACTTAATGCATTGAATCAGCTTGATTTTGGTCTAATGCTGGGTTTTTGTGCTAAATGGCTCAATAGGGGGATATTTATCAAACTAGGGCAATGAGGTCCCCTTGTTTTGAGGCTTTTGTCAGGGGCAGAGATGTGCGTGGTTTTCACATGGGAAAGAAAAGGCCCCTGGGACAGGGGAAGTGGAGGCAGCTGTGCCTTGAAGCACCTCTCAGGAGGCAGGGGCAGTGGAAGTGGAGAGCCCATCCTCAGCACTCTCTCCCACTCCACCGACCTGCAGTGTGGTTTTGTACCTGTGCCAGGCATGTAGGGGGGAACCAAAATACTCTGGAGTTTGCAGTCCTGATCGCTCTATGTAAAACTCATCTGTCAGACAAGGTGAATTCTGTCTCTCTGAGTCAATGAGGAAAGTTTTTTCCTGGATTAATTATTCAGGAAAAATCCCCCAGGAAGGTATTTTACACCTGCTCTCTATATAATGGTGCCCTATAGCTCTGCAGGCTACCTGTGGTGTGGTGGGCTGGTTGTCTTGGCCTATGTTTCAGCATCCCTGGGCATGCTTATGGAATACATAGGGAAGCTGGCTGAGGGACTTGTGTGCTTAGCATCAGGATCTGTTGAAGCATAGATCTGATTAGAGGAAAAGTGAGGGGCTGCAAGTGATACGCCTAGTTGTAGTCTGATTCTGCCTGGACAGGCTGCCTACATATATTGATGGCTAGTGTTTTATGGGTGCTGCCTCATGTATATGTAGCAGGAACATGAAGTTTTCTGTAACCTTGCATGGGAGACACCCTTGGCAGAAGATGTCATTGAACATTGAATTAGCAGAAGCAGGTGGCCTTTCAGGCACTTACAGAGCAGAGGTATCACCTTTCTACATTAGTTTGTTTCTCCAATAAGTATTTATTTCCATCTACAACGCAAGAAAAAAAATATGTTAACCTGCTTTTCGCTTTCTTGTCATCACTCTCTGGCATTTGATGATGCTCTCACTTGCTGGATTTAGGTTTTTCTTGTTTTCAAATGTCTTGAGGCTATTGAACAACCAGGCAATGAAAGATGACCTTTCCCTGGGGGATGCGCAGCCAAGAGCACCATGTCCTTTGCTGGGGCACGTAAGGCTCGAAGGGTGTCTCTAGCTTTTGTGCTTGCTATTGTGTGAGGGGCAGGAGGGCAGGAGCACAGCGTGGGCCCTGGCTGCAGCAGGAGCAGAGCAACAGTAGGAGTGAGGTGGTTTATGAGACTCTGAGCCCTGCCCTGCCTGTGAAACCAGCTAGTTTCTACTGGTTTTCGAGATGTTGAAAGCATAAAAAAATTCTGTACAGTGAGCTAAAATTGCCCGATGTCCTGTGCTCACAAGAGAAATGTAGCTTCAGTACAGATCTAAGAAGATGCTGTGCACTGTGATTGATAGATATGTGACACGTTTCTTTGAAAATAACATTAGAAATCCTTAATCCTGGGTTTATTCTTAGTTTATTGGTATGAAACAGAAGAAAACAAATCCATCTATTGCAGAAAGTTTTCCAGAAAAAAAAAAGGTGCTTTTGCTGCATGTATATTATTGCTACATAACTAACACTTTCTTTTCCAGAAGCTTTTGGTGTCTTGTTCTTTATTCTGTGCCCAAATTATGTGACGGGCAAGTGATCTTGTCAAATGTCACCTTCAAGGAATTGAGTAGTACAAGAAGAGCAAGGTTAATATAGGAAAAAGGCAAAAGCACAAATGCTCTGTTAACTTTGCAGGATGCAAGATGCTAATTTCTAGAAGATCACTGTGTGAATTGGCAAAGCAGCAAGAATGGGAATGCTCTAGTCCAGCTTGCTAAAAACAGCCCAGTGACCAGGCTCATAATATTTGTCTTTTTCTTTGACCCATTTAGATTCCTTCCTCTTAAAGGATGTTTCTCCAAATGACAGTGTTTAACTAATGCAAAATTCCTATGTCTGAAGGACAGTCTGTGATCCAGTCCATTGACTCCTGATTTCATTTAAACTGCAATTCATTATTTTCTTCCTGTGCTCATTCAAGAACCCATTGTTCATTACTCTTTCATCACTCTATGATTGGAACAATTTGTATCTGTCGTTCATACATTGGCCAGATAATGAAATAATCAGTTGTGCATCTACACAGTGTTTTACATTTATTTTTCACAGTGTAATTCACTCCGTTGGGTCATTTTATAATTCTGGAACAAATTGTGATCTTGTTTAAGCATTCGCTAGTTGGTAACAGTCTGCAACTGCCAATGTCAGGACACATGTCTGAATATTGCTCATGGCTGAGTATTGTCCACAGACAGAACAGCAGTAAAATTATCATGATGACATTATGGCTGATCCTTCAGCTAACAAAACCAGCCCATCTTCTAGGAGGAAGGATTCTGCTGGCTGTGGTCTTGGTCCAAAGTACACTGAAGTTATTGTCCTGCACTCTTTCCCAGGGTCTGGCTCAGCCTTTCCGGGAGACATAATAAGGGATAAAATTACCTTAATAAAAGTGTAACTAGATGATAATGCACCCAGAGCACAATTATGGTGCTATTCCAATGAGCTCCTGTTCCCAAGAAGGTCAGCAAGGTTATGATTTCCAGAGGGGTCAAGAGATTAGGAGAATAAACTAATTATTCTAACTTCAAATATATAGAAATGTGATCACTGATTGGTTAATTAATTTTTCTTCTGAGAATCTATTTCTGTTCAATTAATTAAAATGACATATATGTTATACTCTCCAAATATCACTCACATTATTATGTAAAGGTTGAATTAGTCATTATGTTGGAAAAGGTCAGGGCTTGAATTTAATGCTGAAGGGAGATACTGTCTTCCATTCACTCGTCATAATTACCATCCAGTTCCTGTCCTACCTGCTGATGGGATCTTGACTATGGTTTTCAATGGACTTGCCACACAATGTGTTTTGGGCCTCCCTCCAAGAGCTTCCCCAGCAAAGTCAGGATTCAGTTAGATAATGTAGCCTTTAAACCCATTGCTTTGGTGTGTGAGCTGAGCTGTATCAGTGGTGGTATGTGTGATTTTTCTATCTTCTGCTTGTCTCAAGATATGTATCACCAGGGACCTCTAGGAGAGATGAAGACTCCTTTGTGTTGTAAACTTTATGTGAACAGCTCTGGGAGATGTTTGGTTGGCTGAGGTGTGGGTGCACAAACCAGACCAGTGGTAGAAGAAGGGTAGATACACAAAGGAATAAGTGACAGCGAAAGGGTGAATTTGCTTCAGCCTCAGACCCATTGACCCAAATAACTTACTTGATCGGTCTGTGCACCTAAGCATTTCTGGTGGATGCAAGCACTGAGGCGCTCAATGGTAAGTGAAGCTTATAAATGAAAAATAAAGATTATATATGATCCTTTGTTCATCCCTTCAGCTCCACAGGGCAATATAAGAGCAGAAGTTGTTTTTGCTACTGGTCAGCAGGTAAGTGTCAGTGATGAGTGAACCATAAAGCAAACCATTCTTGCTGTTAAATCTGGAGCATTTCCACACACTCATGGCTGGGCTCAGAAATAACCTTGAAATAGCCAGAAATGTGCATATGGAATTACAGAATTGTTTAGGTTGGAAAAGACCTTCAAGATCATCGAGTCCAACTGTTAAAGGCCACCTCTAGCAGACAGAAGAGAATGAATGAATGTCAGCAACGATGGCTGTGATGTAAGTATGAACAAGGCATGGAGGCTGGTGTTCCCACCACGTCCTGGAAATAACTCCACATTTCAAGTCCCTGTGAGGGTGATGGTATTGTTGCATCTGCTACATGGATATGTGAGGTTTGGTCTTCAGGGCCACCCCTCCAGGACACTCTTCTGTTCTTGGAAACATCAAATCTTCTTGAAATGGAAATGGTCAGATGGATATTTACTGGCCTTGTAAAACAGTTACAGAATATTCCAGATTTGTGTCAAGTAAAGACTTTAAACATTTGCTTATGGTGTTTGGAACAGAAGTGACTGAGGGGATACGTGGCCATGGGGTTTTCTAGTCTCTAAACATAAGTCTGTGGCCACATTTGTAATTTTAATGGCTTATAGGAGATATTTACGCTTATTTTAATGGCCTAGAAATACTTTTTTTTTTGGTAAATATATTAATTCTTCTTAGTTACACTCCATTAACTGGTGTTTAGTTAACATGCATGTAGACTGTATCAGCCATTTCAATAGAACAAGAAGGGGAAGAAATACTGTAAGACATGAGCTAGCATCAGATTTATTTGGAACGAGAAAATATCAGCAGAAACAAACTGTCGCAGGATGTTAAAAAATCACCTGCTTCTTAGAGGAGATACAATTGGGTAACGATCCATGGAAACATGAACATTTCAGATTGCATATCTTCTATTCAAATTTACAACCAGCTGTCAGAGCGCTGGTTTCCCTCATTCCAAGAGAGGGATTACTTGTTGCCAAACCGTAATAAGCAGACTATGGGTGGTGCTAGAGAAAGTATGGGACTCTGAGAAATTACAGTGCATCATATTAACTTCTCTCTGATGTTAGCAATTTCCCATCATATTGTATTACCAATCACTGTCACTAATATACCATGAAATTCAGATGTAGTGTACAACTCAACCTTTCATTTCAAAGGTTTGTTACCCATAATCCTTCATGAGTCATTAGAAATGTCACTAAACAGACTAAAACTCATTCACTTCTTACATTGTTTCCCTTGCTGGCAAATAACTGACATATCACATGTGGGCACAACGCTTAATTTAATTCTCCAGAGAACTTTGATTGCAGCATTGTGAAATGTGTGGCTCTTCACTGGGCAATCAGGTCTACACACAGCCTTTGATTATCCCCAGTCTGGTATTCCCCAATGGATGGCTGAGCAGCTGGGTACTCTGATAAAGCATCTATTTTATTTTCTTTAAATTATTTATCTATTGAAATGTGTTTGTGGTGTTTTAAAGGCAACATAATGCTAAAAGGTAAAAATCCATCCACCAAAAATGTTAAAGGTTAAGGGTACAGTTAAAATTTGGGAAAAAGCTTAGATTTTTTTTTTGGAGAGGGACTTGATCTCACTTGCAAAAGTCACTTAAAGGCTTGTGGTCCAAGCTTGGGGAGGAAGGTAAGCAGCCAGGTCCCTCAGGAACCAGACACACAGGGACAGGAGCAAGGCCCACTGCGCTCCATCTGGAAATGAGGCATGGATGTAGCACAGACGTTGCTGGACCTGTTCTCTTCATTTTAAGCACAGGGAGAAGCTTTCAAGGCAGGCTCAGCAGAAGGTTTCACAAGGAAGGGGACTATGAGTTCATCTCCAAGAGAAAAAGAAATGGCTCTAGAAGGTCTCAGCGTACTTGTTGGGTTGTCATATTCCACAAATGGCTGTATTGAACTTCACTCTGGTGATGTTGGGCCAGTTCTCCCATTTGTGGAGGTCATCTTGAACCATGATTCTGTTGCCCAGAGTGACATGCCCTCTAGCAGCCATGCATTTGCAGTTTTGCAGGTGAACCATCTGTCCTGCAAGCAGAAAGATGGGCTACAGGACAGGGCTGTGTTTGACAGTGAGCAGTGGATAATAATTTTGAGAGTGTAGATTAGTGGCATATTTTAATTTAGCTTCCATTTCCTCCTTTTGCTCACGTGAAAGTTAAATGGGATGGTGTCAAGAGCCTTCCTGAGCTAAGATGTATCACATCTACCTCTCCCCTTTGGCTCCATGCTAATTATCCTGACAAATTGGTTTGCCGTGATTTGCTTGGGAAATCTGTTGGTTGTTTCCCGCCTTCTCTTTATCAGACTACACATGTAAGTGCTCAGTTGTTTTATGTGGTCTTTTTGCAGGTGATAGTTTGTCCAGTGGTTCTGTGGCTCCTGAAGTGCCTCCTGCATGGCCACATGGCATCTTCCTCTGTGGAAACCCAGTGAGTTGGTGCTTCTGGTTGAACTTCAGAGCTGGCACCCCCAGCAACAGAAAAGGCAAGTGTGGTAATGGCACCCTGTGCTGGTAGGTTAGACCTGGTGGCTGTCACTTATGGAGGAGACCATGCTCTGGTTCTGCAACCTGTGTCTGCAACCAGTGACAAGATCGTGCTTCCTTCTGGTTCACCCTGTTTCACAGCTTACATATAATATCTGGAAATATCACTCTCTTCCCAACTCCTGGATTAGAAGTACACTAATGGATTGACTATTTATTCAGTTTCTTAATTAAGTAATTCTTTTTATATATTTTCTTTTTAGTCCTTAATTTAAGCTTTTTCTTTTCTTTTTTTTTTTTTCCATCATTCTTTCATCAAGTCCAAGATCAGGCCAAGAGCTTCAGGGCCGGCAGGACATTTTGTTCACAAAAGTACTCTTACGGACTCATGCTGCAGTGTGTTTGAGGCACTTAGAGAGAAAACAACACATTTAAAGTGGCATATGAAGTACATGGCAGGCTGATCAGTGGGGTGGCAGTGGGTCTGTAAGATTATCCAGCAAGGCATGGCTGTAGCTTCGTGATTTTGCCTCCCCCGGGCTGTGTGGAGGTGACATTACAGCTGTACTTCTAGCTCACACGGCCGATGAAGCTACAGTCCTTAATGCTGGAGACAGTGACATTCATTGTCAATTCTCTCAGCAATAGTGTGACAGGCCCAGTGTTTTCTGCATCATCAATTCAAGTACTTAGCCTGGCATTCCCAATTTATTTAATGAAGTGTCTGCAGTCTCCATGTTTGCTAATGTCATGATGGTGATGTATCTATTCTTGTCTTGGAAAGGATGCAAAAGAGGGACATAGAGCCAGCACTGCTCTGCTAAATACCTTGTTGGCAGGGAATATCAGAAATGCAGTCTATTTTTGAAGCACAACTTGCTAAAATTATGTTTCAAAAGTACGTGACTATTAGGAGTGATGTTTCAGATGGTAACATATACGGCATTTTAGCTGTTCCTATATGATCTGGCTGAGTGATGGTTTGTGACCTGATTGGCACCCCAGCATTTTTGCATTTTTTAACCAGACAGGTATACTCAAACCACAACTAAAAATGAGATTCAAGCTGTTACCATTCTAAATCAGGCTAAAGACACATGAATCCAGGAATGATCAGTGACATTCATCACTAGCACCATCATTGACACTATCAGTAACTTGCAGTAAATTAATTTTTGCAGCCTGGCCTGGGCTGAGTGTCACAATGCGGAAACGTGTTACATGGCAAAGGCTGTGGTGATACAGCTAGGTGCTGTGTGATACAGAGAGCTACTCAGAAAGCTTCAGCAAAACAATTGCTCATCAAAAATAGCTGTTTATCCAACCCAGAAAAGCATAAGGGTTATGGCATTCACCAGCAATAACTTTATAGAATCATAGAATGGTCCAGGCCGGAAGGGACCTCCAGAGGTCATCTAGTCTGACCTCCCCGCAGTCAGCAGGGATACCCCGAACTAGACCAGGTTGTCCGGAACCTCATTGAGCCTCACCTTAAACATCTCCAGGGAAGAGGCCTCAACCACCTCCCTNGAATCATCTCTCTGGATCTGCTAGTGATGCATCTTTTGATGCAGCCCAGGACGTGATAGGCCTTCTAGGCTGCAAGTGCACACTGCCTGCTCATATCTAGCTTCTCATCCATCAACACCCCCAAATCCCTTTCCTCAGTGGTGCTTTCTAATACCTCATCCCCTAGTCAGTATTGATAGTGAGGATTGTTCTGGCCCAGGTGCAGGACCCAACACTTGCTCTTGTTGAACCTCATGAGGTTCACCTGGTTTCCACCTCTCCAGCCTATTCAGGTCTCTCTGAATGGACTTCCCATCCCTCTGGTGTATTAACAACACCACACAGCTTGGTATCATCTGCAAACTTGCTTATGGTGGACTTAATCCCTCTGTCTGTATCATTGATAAAAATGTTAAACAGTATCGGTCCCAGCACAGACCCTTTAGGGACACCACTTGTCACTGTTCTCCATCTGGACCTCAAGCCATTGAGTACCACCCTCTGGATGGGACCATACACCCAATTCCTTATCCACTGAACAGTCCACCCATCAAATCCGGTTCTGCCCCAGAGATGGGGAGGAGAAATGGTGGCTGATGCAGGGCTGGTACAGCCTCACCTCAACACACCAGCATATTTATTCTGTTGTGAACCTAAGCTCAAATAGCCTGTTTCTTTCAGTGGCATAAAGGCTGGTAATACTGGTGTGTGGCTGCTGTACTGCTTCTGGTGGAAATTTTCCCTGTTTCTCACCAGTCACTGGGTTCTCTGGATACTCAGCATGCAGTTTCATTTCTGTCTTACTGCATTTCTGGACTTCTGGCAGGACTTCATCAACAAATGAGGCCAAATCTTCTTTTGTTAGCAGCAAATGTGAGCATTTTTTTCTGTATTAGAGGTAAATTTCTCACATGAACATCAAACCCAAAGTAATATTCCTGCAGCAGTGAGTTGGTGCCAGGCACCCGTGCTGTGTTGCAGACAAGATCTACCCAAGCTCGATCCAAATTGCATCAGGGCAGTGCACACGGTATTTAGGCTGTCAGTACACCAGCAGTAACATCCTCTGCACCTGGCAGTATTTCTCTGGCTATTCTCCCTCTCTGTACAATTAACTATTTAACATTTGACAGCTCAGAAAACCTCGATTGTGCTCTAGCACTGTGAGCCCATTCCACAACCTAACACTCTTAAATGCTCCCTGGCCTCTATTTCCAGCAGCCTCGTCTAGTGCATGAGAGAAAGAGCTGAAGCAATTGGACCAAAGGCACATTCTGATATCAAAATTTATTTTTTTTTTTTGCATCTATAGAATAATTTTGTTGTCTCAGGATAAGCCATTTTGGCCTTTGAGCTCTTACTTTGGGATTTTCTCTCACAAATACCTGATCACATGAAATATCCACACTGGACACTGCTTTCCTAATGGGACGGAAAAAAATCAGGTTGTAACTGCAAACCACAATCCCTTCTAATTTCCTGAATGGCGTTGTTCAGAGTTTCAGAGGTATCGTTTCCTACCATAGACCATATTTGGCATGGGATATACTACAGTAATTCTTCATAGGGGCTTAACATTGAACAGTTAAATGTAATGTTAAAGAATCAGATTTACAGGAAAGTGTTCTGCTTTGTTGACCACATTAATAATACAGTTGTTCAGGAAGATAACATCTGGGTTTCTGTAATCCAGACTGCTTTTGTGCGGGTTATTTCTGGTTTCCTGCTAAATGTTTAGTCTTAAGGTTCTTAATAACAACTTGAATTTGGATGTTTCTGCAGGCATCCCTGAAGCAACACCTTACTAATGATAGGCTTCAGCAGCTTGTGGGTGTGTTAATTTGAATTAATTATAGCATATTTGACTTGCCTTTGCTATAAAATTGACTTGCCTAATTTGCCCAGTAGAAGTTGTCACTATTAAATCCAGAAGGTTTATGAGGATAAAGATCTTGGGCTTATGGTGACCCTCCTAAACACTTAATCAGACCAGAACTAAAATCAAACATGAGGTTTCATGCCTGCATTTAGGGTTGATGGGCACCCATAGATCCTGTGCATGCAAACTCCAAACATTTTATGTTTTTATAATATTCTAATGAGAAGGTGGGGAGGAGTCCCCAGTCTCCTGGGGAACCGCATTAACTATGGATTTTCACTTTGGGTTTCCAAAACCAGCAAAGGTGGTCCTGGCAGGGGAGAACAGGGATGTACATGGTTCTTGACACTTTGCTGAGTGAGAGCCATGACTGGAACAACTTCATTATGGAGTGATGGCTCCCAGGTGCTGGGGCCACAGCTGGAGACTCCAGGTGTGGCAGAACCTCAGGGAAGCTGCTTATTACATGGCGAAGGACCAGCCACTTTGCTAAATTAAAAGGTAAAAACAGTTCCCACAAGACTTCACAGCTCTTGGCATATCAGTTTCTTTGGGATGGGGGGAACAGGCTTGTTCTGAGCCCTCAGGCCCACATGGATGCCCTGGACTGGGAATGCTGGTGTGCAGCTGCAGGGTTGGCAGGGGCTCTTCCTACCATCTGTTAAGGAAAAAGCGTAATCAAAGGCTGTGTGTTTCTAAGGATTATTTAGTACCTGGTGTGCTGATATTTCCTTAAGGAAAACATTGCCGTATCGAATTAACAGTGCTGAGCCAGCAGCCTTTCCATGGGTGTGTTTTAAATCTAAAAACTGGAGGGGGTGGCATTCAGTGTTCTTATGAGGAACACAGTTAAATGGGGAACAGAAAAAAAAAAAAAAAACAAAACCCCACCAAACGAAAGAAAACGCCGATAGCATAAGAAAACATATTTTTAAAAGGAGAGAGAGCAAGCCACAGGCCCTGGAGGTTAGGGATTCATCTGGGTCGTCCAGAAAGGTCAGAGCTGGGGTCCTGTGTGCCTTCCCTGGGCTGTGCTGGCAAGACTGAACCCTCCAGAACAGCAC
Organism: Nycticryphes semicollaris; assembly: GCA_013400055.1. NCBI lineage: Eukaryota > Metazoa > Chordata > Aves > Charadriiformes > Rostratulidae > Nycticryphes > Nycticryphes semicollaris. The sequence goes on along the minus strand of VXBJ01007014.1, from coordinate 8,818 downwards.
AGATATCACACATCACTGTGAAAAGTTTCCACTTCACCCTCCTCCCCCTCTTCTTTTTCCCCTCTATGTGAGGAATAAGGGGAGCAGAAGGGAGAGATGAAGTTTTGTCAGCAATTTCTGAATGAGCTGTAATGTGAGGCTTTTTACCTTTCAGTGAGAATGAGAGAATTATATACTGCTCTGCCGAGCCAGACTCCAATATCCTGTCCAGCCTACACGTGTGGCTAATTTGTCTTTTTATATTGTTAACATATATAGACACTTTACACCAAGATTAACTCTGCTGGTAATTTGACTTCATTGGTGCCTTGAACACTGCACTATGTAGGCTGCATTTTTATAGCTAATATGTGGAAGAAAGTTTTTGTTCTTTTGCATGCGCTTTTTTCTTTATTAGCCTCTGAGCCTGTCTAAGATAGTAAAAAGATATCCTCCTGCTCATGAGCAAAGCCAGAAGAGTTTCATATAGGCCATGCTACAATGATGAGAAGAGGCTGATTTCTTCTTTAGACTTAAATGCTGTTTGATTAATAAAATGTGTTAATTTACATGCAGTTGGAAATTAAATAACAGCTCTGATGGGAGACACAAAGTGCCTTTTGCAAATGTTTAAGAGCAGGTTTGGGGACTCTCTAATGTACAGAATGTACAGGGCTTTGCAAATGTGACATGTTGACCAACAAGCCCTTACAGGGCATTGATGAAGCCATCTCATCCTCAAAATGATTAATATATGGCAGGGGCCATGTGCAGCAAGCTAAACTGAAATGCGAAACTGGAAATAGCTTATTGAATTCTTAGGCTCTTTTGCATACTATAAGAAAACTAAGGTAAGAATAAGATAGCCTGTAAATGGATTAATTATAATAACTCAAGCATTAAGATATGTTTTCCATAATAATCTGTGTGGTTCAGCCAATGTAGAATTGAAGAGTTTGGCTGCATCATCTTTTACTATAGATCAACATGGAATTTAAGGATAAATAATCTATGGGAAAATAGAATCAAGATAAAAACTTGAAAATGACTTCACAAAATTGAAATTCCAGTACTGAATTTCAAATTCGAAATTCCACAAAATTGATTCCAGTACCTGAAGGGGACCTACAGGACCAGATGGAGATGATCAGGGAGTGCAGAGAAAGGACGGGGGTAATGGTTTTAAACTGAAAGAGGGGAGATTTAGACAAGATCTCAGGAAGAAATTTTTTGCTGTGAGGGTGGTGAAACCCTGGCCCAGGTTGCCCAGAGAAGCTGTGGCTGCCCTATCCCTGGGAGAGTTTAAGGCCAGGCTGGATGGAGCTTTGAGCAACCTGGTCTGATGGGAGGTATCCCTGACCAGGGCAGGGGGCTGGGTCTCAATGATCCTTAAGGTCCATTCCAACTCTAGCCATACTATGATCCTATGAAATGAATGCATATATCATGGAATGATAACATACAGGGCAGATGAGATGTGGTGAATGGGAAGAGTGATCCAAGTGACCTTATTGAGCAGGAAGGGATACCAGGGCAGTGCTGAGCTCCTGCTCCTCTCCAGCAGGGGGTGGTTCAGCCCTGAAACGGTGTCCAGGGATAACTTTGCAGGGGCTTACCAATTAGTAATGATTTTTGTGGTTAGAGTAATTCTGTATTTCATTTGTTGTGTCTGTTGGTTAGGGCATAACACACTGAGTAATGAACCAGGAGAAGCTGACTGATTCAGTGGCATTTTTGCTCGGATGCTGAAGGTGGTTGGTGATCAATTATGGTTTGTTATTCAGGAAAATGCTAATTTCTAGGAGCATTAATTTCTCTGTATGTAGTTACAGTGGAAAGCAATATGCTCTGAGACTGTTTTATTCTAACTAGTTCTAGAACTCCCAGTACTGGAAAAATGAAACTTAAAAGCTATGCTTCCTATGGTACTTTAACATTCATTTTAATCATATTATTCTTCCTTTTATGAATCTTCTCTCTGGTGCTTATAAACCACAGATATTGATATCATCTACTATGACTACAAGTTTACATGATAAATTGGTATATGCAGAATTTCCCTCTTTCTTTATGAGATTTAATAACTGACTCTTTTTTGGCATTAAGAACATTTTCCACAACCTTGTGCATCGGTACAATCCAGATCCTACTCTGGGTGTCCTTCAAACCTGCCAGAAATGTACATCAAAATCAAACATCAGTTATCTCTAGATAAAATCAAATAACCCCACAGCCGCATGAATGCAATTAAGATAAATGTGCTAACAAAAGCCTTATGGATTCCACACAGCCTTGCCAGCCTCCCGGCTTACAATTAGAGAGAGAGAGGTGGCCTTTTTGCTATACTATGTGCCTTCTCTACCTTCTCTATAAAATTAGGGTTTTTCCTTTTTTTTTTTTTTTTCCTTCCAAATTTCTTGTAGGTTTTTGGTGTGCAATTGGGGTTTTTCTTTTGCTTTGAGAGTTTTCTGAGTTTGCATGTGTTTTTAGCTGTCTGCTAAGGGCTGTCTGTCCTACAGCTGCCGAACAGGCACACATCCATTCCTGATGAAGATCCCGTTTTCCTTAGGCTTCCCCATCAGCACCTTTGACTCATGGAGTTCATGTCAATGAACCATCCCGCTGGCTATATAAGAAATATGCCTGCAAACCCGGGCTGACAATCCATGTGAGGAAAAATAGTGCAAAGGAAAGCTTACTGTTAAAATAAGGAGAAATAGAATAGAATAAAGAAAACTCTGAAAGTAAAATTTGGTTCACAGGAATGAAACAGTGGTTTGTTCGACAACTAATTGCCAAAGGAGCTACACACACACACACACACAAAAAAAATCAATACAGTTGATTAATCCTCTGCTATTTCACAGTTAAGGATAATTCATTTCTAATATCCCTCAGTGTTTGTGTGTATCAGCATCACTTATGACGAAGCATAGTAACTGTCAGAAAAATTAGGCTTATGTAAAAGACCAGGACACCAGTTTCTTAATGCTAGAGCTTTCTTAATGCTAGAGCTTTTTGTTCAAACTCTATGAAATTTTATAGAAATTAATAGAAAAATAGTTAAGGGCACTGTTGAATAGCAAAAAAAAAAAAAAGTGTTTTATGTATTAAAAAGTGCTTCTAATGACATCTATTTTCATAATAGTGTTTTGTTGAATGAATGGCTTGGACAAAAGTGCTGGTAAATCGCCTGAAACAAGACTACCTGACACTCAAACAGCTGCTAATGAGGTAGCTCCTTGACTTCTTGTTATAGTTCCTTCTTGCATTTAATCCTATCCTTCTCAGTCCATTATGCAGAAGGGCACTGCTTTGCTTGGAGGGTTATGAATGTCGACAAGTGTTGGAAAAGATCGGTCACATTTTACACTTCTCGTTGCAGATGGGACTCACATGTCCTATTGAGATTCAGCAGAGCTTCACTCAGGTTGGAAACCTTTGGAGAGGGCCCTGGAAAGGCTTCTCTGCTGCTTTGTGGAGGTAAATCTCCCCAGTGGAGCAGAGCTATCAGCACGCACTCCCTCACTAGCCACACAGGACATTGGCCATTTTAACTCCTATTTTTGCTTTTCCAGTGGAATGATACAAGAGCAGGAGCTAAATCTCTCTTAATCTTAACGGTATCTTTGGGCTCTGCTGCCCTAATCTTGGTTTGTCTCCACCAAGTGTTTCTATGGCAACTCCCTGGGGAGTTTTCCTGTTATCTGGGTGAAGTTAACTGGAAACAAGTAAAAAAGCTTGAGATGAAGTAGTGCTGGAGAAGACTGATGTGGCCTTCAGAGCGTGGTCTGGAAAAAAGCCAAATTATTTGCAGGAAACTTCCCCTGTAAGGGGCTTGAAACTCCCACAGTCAAAGATTTTTGCCTAAAGTACATTTGCCCTCCTTGGTTCCAGTGCATTCCCAGGTAGGGGAAAATTTTGCTGCATTAATGATAAAGTATATGGAGCCCAAACTGGCCAAGCCTGGAAGTGCCTTGCTGGGCAGTTTGGGAAGATATATAGCCCCCGTTCCAACCAATTTATAATAAACCTGGTGTCATATCTCATTAGCAGACATCTCTGTGTGGTTTCATGCCCTGTGGGTGAGAGCCATCTCCCAGCTCTCCCTGGGTCTGCCAGGGGGAAGCAACACCTTCACCATCCATCTGATGGCAGCACGGTGGGGCCAGACCTTGCATCACTGCTTGGAGAGGGCTGCTTTCCCTAAAGTGGGGGTGGTGGATGGAACTGGCTAAAGGGATCCTCTAAGGGGAAGGAGGTCTGGAGGTCTTTCCCTGGCAGCTTTCTGCAATGATCTAGACGGCTGTTGTGGCAGCTTTTCCGCAAATGAATAACCCAGGGTATCTGTAAATCAGAAGGTTTGTGTCCCTATTCAAAGCCCCCTGACTCCACCCTCCCTCTCATTTCAAAGCTGTGGATCGGACCTTTCCAGGTTGGTGTTGTAACTGACCTTAATACACTTTCCCTTTGCATTTTAGACCAGCATTTTAGGCCAATCTGCTGGCAGGCCAGCAGCTATTTGAAAGCTGCCAGACCTTTGCTAGCTGGAGACCATTTCTCTTTGAGCCTGAGAAGCATAGCCACTGGAGAGCTGTGACCTCCTGCTGCTGTCACCCCAGGGAATGGAAAACTTGCTTCCTTTGCGGCATGAGCTGAGATACCAGCAAGCTCATTTGCCTGCTTAATTTTCTGGATACCAGCCAAGGGTTGCTTATCATCGGTTCTGATCCCTAAAGCCAAGGTGCTGATTCTAATCTGAGGCTGCAGCCGGGTTTAAATCTTTATCTGCAGTTGGTGAGTCTGAGCGCTGAGTATGCAGAGACATTATTAGATTATTAAATCAATGACACTCAGGTTATTAGTCACACTCATCCGCATTACCTGACACTGTAATGATGTTCTATTTTTACTTCCAGCCTGCTAATGTCCCAGAGGTACTGAAATTATGACCAGAAAATTAATTTCTATACATATGAGCAAGAAATAGAAGTATAGGGAATAATCCCACATCGACAGTATGAATCCTAATGGAGCTGTTTAGAAAAGCAATAGGAGAGGATTGAGAACCATGTCTTGTGTGCAGCCCTCCCTCTGTGCTGCCATGCCAAGCTCTGGTGGGTATCGTGGTTGCTAATAACTGGGCCAGACAATTTTAGCTTGTAACTCATTTGGGGCAATTAGGACTCCTGAGCTGGCATTAATGATTTCACTCGCTTTCTTGCAGAATCTCGTTGCAACAGGGTTTTTTTCAGGCGTGAAATCAAACCCAGTAAACAGAAAAAGGCCAGCATATGGCAAGGTGTTGTTTATATTTTCAAAAATCACTCCTTAAGCACAGGCAAATTATCGTCCCAGCCCCCAGGTTGAGTTAAGAAGAGAGGCGCGATCTGATGATGCCTGAAGACTGAATTCGATGTTATTTCTGCTCCTCATGACTAACCATCTGCAAGCTGGGAGGAATCTTACTGTAGAAAAATACCATGGGAGATACTCAAAGTCCATCCCCACCCTTGCCTAGCAGAGCAAGCGTTCTTGCACCCCTGCAGCCAGAGGGCCATAAATAGCTCTTGGGGTACTGCTCTTGCCTTGGAAGCCCCTTGTGGGTGAGCTGCAGGAGGGTGCAGGCATGCGGTGACACTGGAGCGGGATGGGGAAAGCACTGGCATGGAGGCAGGAACTGGCACACAGGGAGCAGGGCTGGAAGAGGCGAGCTCGGCAGGGGTACCAGCCAGATTTCTGCTGGTGCAGCTCTACGGCGCAGGCACTTTTATTGGAGAAAAACATGGAAGGGGAGCATATGGTGAAAAACCCCACAAGGGAGAGCCATTCTCACTCTTTCCCCATGCCACCTGCAGCCCCGACTACTCGCAAGTTCCCTGAACTTATTGATTAGTGGGTGCAAATCTCCATATTGCTTAATGATAACTTGGTTTTAATGAGTATCTGCACAGTGTATGTATTTCCTATTTGCAATTAATTCCAAAGTGTTCATTGTGCCAAAAATGGAGCCGGGTAACATTCTGAGGTCTTCAGCTGAGGAATTTCCACTGAAAAATGGAGAGAGATGTGTAAGTATGAGCGTGAGCATAGGCATAGGTATTGCTGGTACCTGCTAAATGCATGTTGCAGGATGTTCTCGTGAGCAAAGTTTGTAGTAGAATTATAATGAGCCGAGTTGTTTAGGTGTAATTAAAAGATGGGGTGAGAACTTGCATAGAAATCTTTTTCTACAAGCTTTGGAAAGCCTGCTAATAAGTCATAAACATTTAGGATCTCAGCTGGAGTACAGTGTGCTCTTTGGTTTAACATTAAAGGGGCACTCTCAAGTGGTTTTAATTAATTAGCTAGGTTTTAAATGAAATCAAGTCAATTTGGAGCAGTTAGGCTCAAAGTTAAAGTTGTTTTCACCTGGTGGGAAATGTCCTTCAAATTCTGAACATCTTGAAGACAATGAAAATTAAAAATGCCTTTAATAAATTGCATCCACATGGTTCCTTTTCCTTTTCCCACTTACCCAGAGAATGGCCAGTATTTTGCAGATCTGGCATTACTGTAATTGCTATAACAACAGTATGTCTAAATTAGAGCTTTTTAGTCTATATACGTTGCAGCCAGCATATACATGACATCGTCCAGATATGCAGTACCCAAAACCCATGTATAAACATGGTTTAAACATGGGTTCCTATATGGTCTTGAATATACTGATTTTCCTTTTTATTACAACTTCTCATGGCGCAACATAGCCCTTACACTGACAGGTAAATAAGAAAGGTGGACAAATAGGTCAGTTTGCATGTCAGTATTGTGGTTGCTGAGTGTGAGCAGGATATGGATGCTTTACTCTCAGCCTCCAGGGTCTATGAGTTTTCTGCCCAGTTTTTGCCACATTGGGTGGCAGGACAGAAGTTTCAAGAACTACAAAACTGTTAAAAACATTATGCAAATGCACATCTGGGAAGCTGGAGCAAGGTGAGATCAGAGAGGGAGGTGTGGATGTCATCCGGTTCTGTGGTTGGTGGAGGGGAGGGGTTGCTGGTTTTCTTCTTGCTGTTTTTGGAAAACAAACACTGTTCTCAATACTGACTTTTTAAAAGAAATGGAACAAAACAAAAAACCAAGAAAATGAGGGTTTAGGCACTTCTTATTAGGCTAACGCAGTACTGTATATTATCTTAGATGCTTTATGTTTGATTTAAGGGGGAAAAATTAGCACAAACTTCCTGTCACACAATAGGCCATAAGCACTGGACGCCATTATGGGCTATTATGCAGAGCTGTTACAGTCTATCAAGTAAATAATCTACAGATTAAAGCTTTCTAAGTACACAGTAACTTGACAAGTAACCAAAGAAGCCATTACGATATGTCATGTCAGTAAGAGGGGGATTAAGGTCCCTTAGAATCTGTAACTGCACCAAGTGTGTCTGCTGCAAACCGGTGCGATTGGCTTTTAAAAAATCCTGCACTGCAGTTGTGCTCTGGGGCTGGGGTACAGAGAGACAGCTGCTTCTGCTTTAATTTATTGCATCCCAAGGATGATCATACACATCATCCACTGCGTCCCCTGGGTTCACCTGCTCCTGGGCCACGGGTGGCCAGAGCCACGGCCATCTGCCCTGGGCAAGGGAGCAAACCAGCAGGTTTGGGGATAGCTTCCAGTGCTCTTTACAGAAATAAGGCAGACCACTTAAGCGTGTGCAGAGAGCTCTGCTGTGAGGCAGCAGGAAGGGAGGAGGTAAAACCCCATGCACAGGAAAGAAGGAGCATGCTGGGTGGGAAGCCAAGGGGCCTTCCTCAAGCAAGAGAGATTTCTGCCTTTCTCCCCTGGCCATCCAGCCAGCCACCACCCAGACCAGCAGGCAGGGAGCCCAGGATGCTGCTCCTCTCCCCTTTGCCGGAGCCCAGCTCATCACCTCTGCATTCTCCCGGGCATCCACATCCTCCCAGGCACTCATCCTGCACCTCCTTTTCTTGCAGGGCCCTCCTGGCTAAGGCACACCCAGCATCCCACCTCCCCGTCCCCCTCAGTGTTTAATTACTCCAGTCAATCTGGTGAGTTTAATATGAGCTATGTAAATGCCTCCCAAGAATGATAGGATTTTGACAGCCTGATTTGCCTTGCAGGCATCCTTGAACCGGCTCATTTTCTCTTCCCTAGAATTTTTGAGTGGTCGGGTGGCATTTGATTATCATTGGCTGGCATATCTGAGCTCTGGGTTTGAGCATAAAGATATTTTAAATGTAATAGGTTTAAGATGTCATTATTTCCATGCTGATGAATTTATACTTGTAACCAGAGAAACTTATAGCATTTAATGAATTTATTTAGATATTACAGTGCAAGCTTTAAACCCAATCCCCAGTATAAAATTAAATCATGTTGGATAAAAACTAACACCCAGAGGCAAAAACTGAACTGGGTAAATGAATGTATTTCAAAAGACAGAATAAATACAGACATAAGGCACCTAGGGGACAGATTTACTAAGAGTTTTTGTACTGGTTTCAATGGGGCTTGTAATAGCATAAAAGTATAAAACCTAATTTACTAGAAAGGATTTGTATAGTATTTCATCACTTCCTTCCCAGTGCCAGCAGCCCCTTCCCCACAGCTCCCAGCCCACTAGCAGGAGCCCTGAATGCAGCCACATACCAGGTGGAGAAAGCTCCAGCTTTGCTGAGGAGCACACAAGCAAAGAGAGAAGAAAGTAAGGCCACTGTTCAGTGATCTGAAAGGATTAATAATGTGTTTCTATACAAATCAATTCTAATTCCAGAGGGATGGGTAAGGAGTGGCCCTGCTGTGCCAGCTGGGAGGTGGGTGCTGTGCCCC